>CM037861.1:65472592-65976006 GCA_021292105.1 Anadara kagoshimensis | reverse complement strand
AAAATGAATTTGTTTCCCAACTGAAATGGTGTTCTCGTATTATGAAATTCTTTACTATCCTCCATTTCAACTGATTGAATGGTGAATTTTAAATTTTAATTTCAAGTGATTTTTTTTTTAAATTTTACATTTGATGTTCTTTTTTTGGACCACATTGTTGTTGAATAAACACGTTCTTGGAGGATTTCCGGATTAATCTGACTAAACTTACCGACTTGTGTGCATTTCAGTTTAACCGAAGATATCTTACAAGGAAACCATATTTTTTTTATTTAAACGAATTGTGAATATTCAAAGTGCAAGATGACGGCCGACTACTTGCGTCCATTACCATTTGGTTTCACTATCCAAACAGTTATATTATCGTTATCCACACAAATTTTATCATTTTGTGACGAATGCTTGTGAATTGATTTAAGTTAAACAATAAAATGTTCAAGAAAATTGGGACGAGTTGGTAAACAAATGTGGGACGAGTTGGTTTTCACTGGGACGAGTTGGTAACGAAAACTGGGACGAGTTGGTTAAAAGAAGTTGGGACGAGTTGGGATTGGGACGAGTTGACTTGTATTCAAAAGAGAAATTGTTTCGTAAGGAGCGCCTGGTATGTTGAAAAAGATTTTTTTTAATGATTTCTCTCAACGATTTAATCTATCAATATTCTAATGTTATTCTTTAATAAACTTAATAAATTTAAAGTATTTTCTATTTTCATACCCACTGTTATGATTATATTATGATCTTACAAAGGACTTTTGATATGAATGCACGACAAAAACATTGCAATAAAAACAATACATCTTTACAAATAATTTGTGTGCAGTTAATTAGGCATTACAGTATCCGAGGTCGTAAAAAATAATTTTATGTTACTTTTACAATCTCAATAAAAGAAGATGATTTTTAAAAATCGGGGGCGAATTTGACAGTGGGGGCGAATTTGCAAAAAGTGGGGGCGGACATGGGGCGAATTGACCTGATACCGTTTAACTGTAATCAGGTAATGAATTAATATACTGGCTTCATTCTATATAGTATATTGAACATTCTATGGAATAAAGCGTTATATAATCCTTAGCTTAATTCTATTTTAAGTCCAGGTTTTCAAGAAATAAACTGTACCGGAGTGATAAAACTATTCCGTATATTGCCGCGTTTCTACGGAATAAAGGTAATAATTGAAGTTTTATTCGCAGGTTTAACGGGAATTTTTTCTTCGAACTGGCTTCTGTATATTGTCGCAATAGAAAAGCCAGCGTGGTAATCTTTTAGCTTAATTCCGTTTTATCTAGATTTTTACCGTTGCGTTGGCGTTTTGCTTTGCTTACGGGTGCTTTGTCCCATGATGTGGGGAGTGTAAAGAAACTCAGTACTAACAAAATGCCAGCGACATTTAACTGTTAATGACTAAAACCTTTCACTATTGTTCACTAAAATGAAAAATGGAAAACCCAGGATCAGCTGATGATATAACCAACCTTATTATTATAAATAAGGTAAGATCATTTTATGAAAACAAATCATTCTAAATATCAGAGACATATAAAACCCGAGATTTGGTTTAACTTTTTATATGTCTCAGTCAGAAAAATATCATTAAATGTTTAATACTCGCCCATCCTGAGAGACATATATTATATGTCTCTGATCTCACATTTTATTAAATAATTAATAATAAGTAAAACCGTTAACGTTATGATATTTTATTGAAAAAATGTTTAGACTAGATATTGTGTAAAAAAAGTAATAGAAATTGATCTCAGATTAACCGAAATATTAGAGAAATGAAAATTAGTGTGTGACCTGGAAACCCGCATACACTTTTTTAACCCCTCTATTCTCCCTTAAGGGTAGTAATTATTGTAAAATTACGACCCGTTGTTTCGACTTTTAAACATATTTAATTATTGAATTGTTTGTATAATAGATTAAGATTTTGATTCACTAAAAATACTTCACATGTCTTTTACCGACAAGAAAGACCATTTTAAATTACTATTTTTTAAAGAAGAAAAAAAAGATAATAAATAATGATGTCTCCCCTTAGACGTCATTCCGAAATTACCGTTCACGTCAACATGATCGGCATAATCATTAACATTAATCAATAAGTGTGGGCTTGAGTCCATTGTCAGAGAGAAACATCAACCAGTATTGTTTTGCTTAAAGTTGTAAATATTGAAATAATTTGACAAAGCGGGTTATTGGTGAAAGAATAGATTATTAACCTTGAGTGGATATGAAAATCTGTGCCATCATTTGGTTTTGATACCAATATTTTGTGATGGGTTTGTACACAAGCACACGATTACAATGAATTGGTGAGGATTTTAGATGAAGTACATCATGAATGTCCAGATATAACGCGGCGTTACTATTTAAACTATACCCTGATCGACAAAACATATGTTTCTAAAACAACGAACAACAGGAACTTGGAAGTGATAGAGATATGTACGGATCCAGGTGTAACAAAATCACACAAACCAGGTAAATATCGTACTTTATGTCATACTTTGTATGTTATATAGTACAGTCGAGCCTGTCTTAAAGACCGCTTCTATATAAGAACCATCTGCTTTAAAGGCCAATGAAATTTGTTACATAGATAATATTTTATAGGTTCCAAGGGGTTCGCGCTGTACCACATGGTACCTCTAACGTTGTGCGGAACACATATTTCCAATGGAATGGAATCGCGAAAGATGACGTTTCACGTGAAAGTGACGTTATTACGGGAACTTGTGACGTTAATGTTTTCCAAAACGTTCCACACAAACGTTAAGGGGTATATTGATCACCTGGTACAGTGGCAAACCCTGTTGATCTTCATATGTCTTGGAAGCTTTATATAAGGACCACCTGCAGGTAAGGAGCACTTTTATTGTTTCCCTTGGGTGGTCTTTATAGACAGGTTTGGCTGTATTGGTACAGTTCTTGGTGATAAAATAATCTGTTGCCCTTGCTTTTAAAGACTAATACTTGTGACAATGTCATTTTAATTGTAATTGTTGATGTAATGGATGTTGTTAATTATTGAGTTTTACGTCCCAGTCAAAGTATATTTCACTTATATTGAGATGTCACCAGCTACAAGTGAAGTGGCAGAAATTTTTATTTTTGCAGTGTGCTTGGGGAAATGTACGCTGCTACCATAGTGATGCTGTTATTTAAAGTAACCAGATACATCTATTGGTTGTTGTAAGAATTATCATTTTGCCATCTTAGTTTTTACTGTTTGACTACTCGGGAATAAATATATGTTAGTCAATGCATAACGAGGGAACTTCATGACACAAACTAGAATACAAAGAAATGGCAATGTCACAAACTATCTTCTAAGAAATAGTTGGACTCAACTATCCAAAAGATGACAATGTTACAATCTGGACCACTGAGAGATGACTATCTTACAATCTTGACTACCAAGAGATGACAATGTTACAATCTTGACTGCCAAAAGATGACAATGTTACAATCTGGACTGCCAAGAGATGACAATGATACAATCTGGACTGCCAAAAGATGACAATGATACAATCTGGACTGCCAAAAGATGACAATGTTACAACTAGACTGCCAAGAAATGACAATGTTACAATCTTGACTGCCAAAAGATGGCAGTGTTACAATTTGGACTGCCAAGAGATGACAATGATACAATCTGGACTGCCAAAAGATGACAATGATACAATCTGGACTGCCAAGAGATGACAATGATACAATCTGGACTGCCAAGAGATGACAATGATACAATCTGGACTGCCACAAGGTGACAATGTTACAATCTGGACTGCCAAGAGATGACAATGTTACAATCTGGACTGCCAAGAGATGACAATGATACAATCTGGACTGCCACAAGGTGACAATGTTACAATCTGGACTGCCAAGAGATGACAGTGTTACAATTTGGACTGCCAAGAGATGACAATGATACAATCTGGACTGCCAAAAGATGACAATGATACAATCTGGACTGCCAAGAGATGACAATGATACAATCTGGACTGCCACAAGGTGACAATGATACAATCTGGACTGCCAAAAGATGACAATGATACAATCTGGACTGCCAAGAGATGACAATGATACAATCTGGACTGCCACAAGGTGACAATGTTACAATCTGGACTGTCAAGAGATGACAATGTTACAATCTGGACTGCCAAGAGATGACAGTGTTACAATCTGGACTGCCAAGAGATGACAATGATACAATCTGGACTGCCAAAAGATGACAATGTTACAATCTGGACTGCCAAGAGATGACAGTGTTACAATCTGGACTGCCAAGAGATGACAGTGTTACAATCTGGACTGCCAAGAGATGACAATGTTACAATCTGGACTGCCAAGAGATGACAGTGTTACAATCTGGACTACAAAGAAATGACAATGTTACAATCTGAACTGCCAAGAGATGACAATGTTACAGTCTTGACTGCCAAGAGATGATTATGTTACAATCTGGATTACCAAGAGATGACAATGTTACAATGTGGACTGCCAAGAGATGACAATGTTACAAGCTTAACAATATTGTGATAAAGGAGAGGGTATCATTACTGAACAAAATAAAAATTACTTACAAGAAATTTAGAACATTATCTCATAGCACTATATATATATGAAGATAATATTATCTGGCGTTTAATCCAAATGGTAAAAACATTGTAGCTGAATAAGTTATTAGTTGAAGTGTTTTGGGATTTTTGTTAATTAGTTAAGATAGATTTGGTTAATTAGTTCACATGGTTTTATATTTTGTTAAAACTTTCATTTTAGGTCGTCCAGAGTTCAAGTATATTGGAAACATGCACGGTAATGAGGTAGTCAGTCGTGAGGTTCTTCTGGCGCTGGCAGATTATCTGTGTAAGGAATACAAAGCTAAGAATAACAAGATTACCTGGCTTCTAGAAAACACCTGTGTCCATATCATGCCTTCCATGAACCCTGATGGCTGGGAAATAGCATATGAAGACTTTAAGATAGCAGTAAGTCTTTATAAACTCTTAACATTTTATTTCCAATCAAAATTCTTTCACTTACATCAACTGACAGTCAGTTTAGTGATGGTGGAGGAAACCAGAGTGACTAGTAAAAACCACTGACCTTCTGCAAGTGAACTGACACCTTTCTCATGCTAGAATCTGTCCATAATGGGATTCAAACCTAAATGGTGAGAGGCACTGTGATCCATAAGATTAAGTGAGCATTGTAGACCAATTGGCTACCTAGACTCTGTGATATTGACATTGAGCAAGTCTTGTAGCCTTGTAAGAGGAAGAGGGGTATTAATGTATAGACCACTTATCAAAAATATGTTTGCAATAAAAGAAACAAAGTGAACCAAAATTATTTCTACCAGTATCATCAGTGTGGAGAACTTTATTACAAATCACTGAACCAGTATAACTGTTATATATCTAATAATTGTGAGGCGAGACAAAAAAATATGTTTAAGTCAGTTTATTTTATAATATACAAAATCACAGATGTGTATATAAACTTATTTTATTATTTAACACATAATAGATTTTAATTTGATATACATGTATCTATTATAACATCACTAGTAGTCAACAGCTTTAAGTGATGTAACAATTAACACACACATGTACAATACAGGCCTGTTGAAAGTTTAACACTGAGTTAACAAATTAAATTGTGCCTGAACCACTCATCTCCACCCCTCGTTAGCTATATCTTGACAATTTTTCCACAGCTACTGTATATCTCTCGGCAGCTTTTCAGGCAATAGCTTTCCCTATCTCTGCCATTCATCAGCCTAGCTTCAAGTCTAGTGTTAAACTTTTGACAGTCCTGTACTGTAGTTAACTTGAGTCATGATTTCTTTAAACAGAATTAAAAATATTTATTACCAAACTGTAATTTTAATTTTTAACTGTTAACCAAGTGTTTTTGTGGACAAAAACTTATCAAAATGACAAATTTTTCTCTATTTTCTGTCAAAACAGCAGGAAAGGGTCTTTTAAAAAATGTTACAATGATGTTGTAACTGTTTTCTCATTAAAGCATTTATAAGGGTTTCATTTTTAGCTCACCTGACCGAAGGTCATGTGAGCTTATGGCATAGCGCAGCGTGTGTATGTGCGTGCGTGTGTGCGTGCATGCGTGTGTGCACCGTTAACACCTATTTTCGACTTCTCCTCTGAAACTACTGGACAGTTTTTAATGAAACTTTGTCAGAAGTATATATGGGCTGGTGCAATTCAGATTTGTTCGTGGCGTTGCTATGGCTACCTTAACTAGGTCAAGGTGACCTAGGGGTGCAAAAATCTTAAAAAATCTTCTTCTCCGAAAGTACTGATTGGAGAAAAAATCTGATGTGATATTTGGCTTCTCTAGGGTCTTAAGCCTATAGTTTGTTCATTTTGTGAAATTCGGATAAAAAATAGGTTACGCGTTTTTGCGTTTAATTTTGAAAAAATCATAAAATAGCTTCAAATTGTTATAACTTGACTATTTGACCAGATAATGACATGGGGTTCTCAGTGTTGACATCTTCTTGTTAGTATCTTCAAAATGAGGTCAAGGTCAATTGTGAAGGTCGTGACCTAATTTTTTTTACCTTTGATTATAATTATTATCTCGAAAACTATAAACTTTTTGTATAGGCATGTATATTAGAATGTTGTAGGTATCGATACAACGATCATTTTGATGTATAGAAAAAAGGTCATGGGTTCAAAGGTCAAGGTCACAGATGCAAAACAATACCAAAATGGTTAATTATCTCGAAAACTATAAACATTTTGTATAGGCATGTATATTGGAATGTTGTAGGTATCGATACAACGATCATTTTGATGTATAGAAAAAGGTCATGGGTTCAAAGGTCAAGGTCACAGATGCAAAACAATACTGAAATGGTTAATTATCTCGAAAACTATAAACTTTTTGTATAGGCATGTATATTAGAATGTTGTAGGTATTGATACAACGATCATTTGATGTATAGAAAAAGGTCATGGGTTCAAAGGTCAAGGTCACAGATGCTTAACAATACCTGGTTAATTATCTCGAAAACTATAAACTTTTTATATAGGCATATATATTAGAATGTTGTAGGTATCGATACAACGATCATTTTGATGTATAGAAAAAGGTCATGGGTTCAAAGGTCAAAGTCACAGATGTAAAACAATACCGAAATGGTTAATAATCTTGAAAACTATAAACTTTTTGTATAGGCTTGTATATTAGAATGTTGTAGGTATTGATACAACAATCATTTTGATGTATAGAAAAAGGTTATTGGTTTAAAAGTCAAGGTCACAGATGCGAAACAATACCGAAATGTTTTATTATCTTGAAAACTATAAACTTTTTGTATAGGCATGTATATTGGAATGTTGTAGGTATCGATACAACGATCATTTTGATGTATAGAAAAAGGTCATGGGTTCAAAGGTCAAGGTCACAGATGTGAAACAATACTGAAATGGTTAATAATCTTGAAAATTATTAACTTTTTGTATAGGCATGTATATTAGAATGTTGTAAGTATTGATACAATGGTTATTATGATGTAAAGAAAAAAGTCATAGGGGTTTAGTATTTATGTTTTCTTTAAATCTATCAGCTAGCCATTAGTTATCAGGTGAGCGTATCAGGCCCATGGGCCTCTTGTTATGATATATGACCAAGTAAATAAATAATCTGAAACTTTAAATTTTGGGGGCATCTGAAGCACCTTTCCATTTAGGTCTACTATGATGGGACAAACAATTTCTATCTCTAGAAAAAAATATTCCAGTGCATATTGTTACGTGTGTAATTTTAGGTACATAATCAAATCTCATTTTATAAGTTGAATGGTTTGATGTCTGTAGCCATTTATTTGCATTTTAATTATTGGCATTGTTGTAGAAAGATTTAAGTATTCAGAATGTTCAAAGCCGTAGTCAGTGCTATTTATGTTAAAATTTGATATTTGACTTATTGTTATGTTGTGGTGTGTATATGAATCTTAACTTGGCAGTTAGACAGTAGATATAGATTGGATCTTAGCCATTCTAGGATTATCACTGCTAGCTTTACGTCAAAATCAATAAACTCCCACACTTTTATTAATGGTTTCCATAGATACGGCATTCACTATTGATAACTATTGGATAAAACACAGCATATTCAAACTCTACTGTAATTCATGATAATTCAATTATTCTTATTCAAATACAAAGTTAAATATAGAATTTGTTAATTATAACTTGGCTTAAAAAGAAAGTTACAGCATTTTTATAAGATCTCCACAAACTGATTCACCTTGAAACATTGTCAGTGAAATATAAATGCTAGAAATTATAGTACATGTATTGATCAGTGTTAACAGTAACTACAATTACCGGTACCTGTTCTTGTAACTCAATAGTTTCCTTTCTGGAGACCAAAAATTGGCATTGGCTACTAATTACTGAGAAATCCTTTCAAAAAGTGACCAATTTTAGCAGTTTTATGAAAAAATATAAAAAGGATTGTATTTTCTCAAATTATAAATATTTGGCTAATAATAATTTTAATTTTGTGGAAACCTAGATAGTTTAAATTTTACATTAAAAAACAGATCAATGAAATGTACACATTTAAATAAAGGGGTATTTTACAAATTGCCCAAAATTAATATACTAATTTGTGTGTCTTCTTCCTCATACTGTGCAGTCCTCCGTAGTGGTGTATTTTTTTTACTGTCATGTCTCATTATACATTGTGTATATTTCTTTATACGCATAATTAATATTTTTTGTCCAACTGTTTAAGAACTTTGTTAGTAATTCATTCTTTGAATTACTTGTAAATATTTATTTAGAATGCAATTCTAACATTCCAGGAAAAGGAGGGTCGTGACCAACAATGGACAGTCGGTAGAAATAATGGAAACAACGTTGATCTGAATCGTAACTTCCCTGATTTAGACCAGTTTGTATTCGGGTTAAAGTCTGGACGAACAGATCATCTTGAAAAATACTTAACAAAGGAAGATTTTGAAAAGGTAAAAAAAACTGAATCAGCTGAAATATTCAACCCCTATCTTACATGGATAATTGACTCTTAAGTGTACAGGGTTCATTGAAGCCTAGTACATATTTAAACTTTTAATAAAAACAAAAAATAAAAATAAGAATTGTCAGATGTCACTTTAGCTCATTGGACCCCTAATATGACGTTAATAGCTCTTAGAATTATGTGCACCACATACTGTCATTGTATGTACTAGATGAACAGGATGGGTTTAAACCAGAAACAAAATTGATGATTGGTTGGATTCATGCATATCCATAAAAATGTCTCCTTGTGAATAGAATTTCAAAATTTCAATGAAATCTATATTATATATAAGAAATGGTTATAATACTGTACATAAATTAATGCTCAAAGTCAGCTTAATATATAGTTAATATTCCTAATGTTATATGGTTGTAGTTGGAACCAGAAACAAAGATGGTGATTGGTTGGATTCATGCCTATCCATTTGTACTCTCATCTAACCTTCATGGCGGAGATTTAGTGGTTAATTATCCATTTGATACAACTACAGATGGAAGTTCGTCAAATTACACAGCATCTCCAGATGACGGCACATTCATGTAAGTTATTATTAGTGTTTTATTTGATATAAGCCTTACTTATACAAGTACAATAAGCATAGCTTTCTTTTATCTAAATAGCAAAAACTGTTGAGACTCAAACTGTCTGAATTTAAGTAGCCTAGTAGACAGAGTGGTCTAAAGAACATGGCTCTTTCCACCTAGGGTAAATCTGACTTCTGAATAGATTCTAGTGTAGGAAGTTTGTCACTTTTCCCCAGAAGGTCAGTGGTTTTGTCTGAGCAATTAATTTTTTTCCACCATCTTTGAAATGACAGCCTCTACATAAGTGAAAGATTCTTGAACGGGTATATGATTCCATTACTCCACTCCACTACACTCTAAATCATGAACATTTATAAATGGTTATCATATATATCAGAATCAGTTTAAAATGGCCGCACAAGAAGTACCACTTGAAAATGTATACCTAGAACAATAATGTATGAAATGAATCATTCTCATATATTTTATTTCAATATAACTAATATCAATACTTGTCAAATAACCATCCATCTGATGTCATAATGCTGTCAAATGATTCAACCAACCTTAACCTTAACATTAATTCCTTCAGTGCCAGGAGGCACACAAGGCTTGGACGTCATTTCTCCATGTCGGTCAGTCTAAGGCTACATGAAGTGCCGCATTCCACATGTTCCCACCTGTACCGTTCCATTCTGCTTCAACCATCCGCCACCAAGTTGTTTTATGGCAGCCTCTTTTCCTTCTACCCTCAAGAGTCTACCCAACCAATAAGTTTGGTAAATTTCTAGGTACATTGCTAGCTGTAATAGAAATATATCAGTAATTAGGGTCCTGATTTAATCTAGATTTGTATTTTAAAAGTAATAATGGTAACTGTAGCAGATATTTATTTTCAGAATCCTGAGTTAATTTGTCTTATTAAGAGTCCTACGTTAATCTGAGGTTTTATTAAGTATTGTATGAATCTTATTACAGAGCACTTGCCAAATCCTATGCTGATTACAACACAGAAATGATAAATGGCTGTCCAAACAAGTTTAAAGTAGAGAATGGTGATTGTATCACTAACGGTGCCAAGTGGTATGCTGTCAAAGGAGGTACAAGAAAAGTTTTTATGATATAATTAGTCTTGTAAAAGAAGTATTATTGTAGAGTAATATAGTTGCTCCAAAAATTTTAACTTGAAATTTTGCACATAAACTGAAGTTAAAGTTGTGTTTGGTATTTGAAAACAACAATTGTGAAAGGTAATTACAACTGAATTCAGTATTTGGCCTGTCTCTTTCCTAGTCATTTTTACACCCATTTAATTCTTATGTCACTTAAGCTTTTCTTCATATAAGCTAAAACAATATGCTGAGGACACCATTTTAAAAAATACACAGTTCTTATAGTTCATTATTGTTTATGATATTTGAAAAAGGTAAAATAACCAGTGAACTGTAAATAATGCTATAACTCCCACTGTAGTGAAAATAAACTGATTACTGGTACTGTCGGATACTGAAATGAAGTCCTTTATAAAAGATTTTATGTTTGATGTTATTATTTAGGTATGCAAGATTACAACTATCTAGCCACAAATTGTTTTGAAACTACAATTGAACTTGGTGAAAAGAAATTCCCAAAAGCAGAAAAACTAGAAGGAAAATGGAATGCTAATAAAGATGCATTGGTAAATTACATTGCACAGGTGAGTAACAGGTGTCCTGACTGATAGCAATCTATAAAGCTCACTTAACGTTTGTACTTTGTTAATCAAAAATAATTTGAGACTATAAACTTTAATGATTCTTACAATCTCCACACAAGTTAATGACAAAAACAAGAATATAAAGTAACAGGTGAAGTTTGTGAGGTTTGTTGACTTGTGTTTAAACTTTAGACCTTGCTCTCATACTCAATAATGACAATTTTTATGTAAAAAAAACAAATAATAACTAAAACAAATTGTGAGTTATCTGTGAGGATCCAGAAAATGATATTAAGTTATCAAAAATTAATTGCCATTACCATTGATATTTATTATTTCGAATTGATTGAATTGACAAAGAAATCATATTTATGGATATAATTTATTCTTTTAGTCTCACATGGGCATCAAAGGGGCTGTAAGAGATAGATCTGGTGATCCAGTTGAAGCCAGAATCCAGGTCAAGGTCATATCAAACAAAGCTTCACATCCAATCAGCCATGCTATTACAACATGTAAGTACTTGTATATGTGTAATTGTTGTATGGTAAGCTGGAGTCCAGGTTCTATAAATTACTTTAATGTCATGACAATTTTTGCATGTAATTATACATAAGATATTTCAACCTTTTTTGTTCATACAAGAGCTTGCATCTTGATGGTTAAAATTAAAGAGTTAAGTAATAGTGTTTTATGTCCCACTTATATTAAAATGGTCAATTTAGGAATGATGGAAGAAACTGGAGTTCCCAGAGAAAAACTTTGACCTTTAGCAAGGGAACTGTAAACTTTCTCACACTGAGATCTGTTCTCAGTAGAATTCAAACCCAAGTGATGAGAGACAATTTAATCTGTAAGACTGTGCTTTAGACCACTTGGCCCAAGGTCCCACAATATATTTGATGAATTACTGAAGGCAAAGAGCCAAGTAATGATGTAAACAGATTAGTGATAAGGTATGGTATTTTAATTCTAGTTAAGGATGGAGATTACTACCGCCTTGGATGATGGTCACTACCTGGTCACTGCTACAGCTAAAGGCTACTGTGACCAGTCCAAAGAAATAACAGTTAACAATCACAAAGGTGGACAATACAGACCAGCACAGATAGTAAACTTTGAGATGGCCCCATGTCCAGAAGAAACAGGATATGGAGAGGTATGTAAAATGTGTATCTTAAACCCTTCCCCTCCAACCTCTCCTCACCCAAACTTTCAAACCCTTCCCTTCTAACTGCTGCTCACCCAAACCTTCAAACGATTCCCCTCCTACCCCCTCACCCAAACATTCTTTCGGGGTTGCGAAAATGTTTAGAAATGGAAATTACAGGTCATTTAGATGAAACCTCAATAACTTTAAAAGGTGCTCCATGTCACATTATTTGTATCCTTTATTTGCATGCAGTAAACACATTGTATAAGTTTTTGCAGTCATATCAGTACTTTAATAATGTGAAATTTGGGGGTTATTTTGCATATAGGGTTAACTGGAAATCACCATTTGGTCTGAACAGTTTGGGTTTGATAGTCTTGGCAATTTGATAATTGGAATGTTGGGGGGAAAAAACTTTAGACAAAATTTAACCCTGGTACAGCCTGAGTTAACCTATTTCAATGTAGCTTGTATAAGTGTAAACCACATACAATCAATTGGTCAATACTACACAGATATTAAGTACTACAGTTATGTTTCAATATATGGTGACTTTTAGTTGTATATGTTACTTGTTGTTCAGCACTATCAGTACTTTAATTGATGTTTTATAATAATTATAGAGTATAGATGAAGACGTGGACACAAAGGCTCGTGTATTACAGATGTTATACAGGGATTACTCCTATACTCAGGATGCCAGAGCTCTTGGAAAGATTCTGGAATATCTTCACAGCAAGGAGGTAGACTATCCATATCTCCAGGAAGAGATGGAAAGGAAATAAAACAACATTATGTCATCAGGGCTTTTAATAGAATTCAACCTCACTTAGTTTGCAACTGTAAATCAGGAAAGTTTGTCTTCTGAAAATAATGCGAAAGTAAAAAACAAATTATATCAAAATATTACAATTCAAAATGATTCAGTACAAGAAATTGTTATCAAAAAATGTGAAATGAAATCATTTGAAACTTTAAAATACAAAATGATTGAGTACTATTTGTATTGGCATGGTCTAACACCGATTGCAGGTATAAATGTGTCAGTAATTTAAAATAATGCAGATATTTCCTGATTTATATCCATCAGGTACAACAATAACAAGATATCTGTTTATGACATACATGTGGAAGAAGGTTATTAGATTAATGTTGTATCTTATTTTACAAATAATATAAATTATCCATGGTTATGGAATTTGAATTTTCCGACAAATTGACATTCCTTTTAGACAATTTAATGCTTTAATATTCTGTAACCATGGAAATCCATTAAGATAACACAAAATATTGCCGCTCAGAATATAGATTTATATCAATATGGTGATGGTTTTGTTAAGTCAAAAGATAAATTAAAGATAACTGCTTTATTGGAAAAAAAAACCAACTTTTTGACCAAAATGTTTGTTAAATAGAAAAAAAAAATCTTTTAAGTTTAAAGTTAAATTAAATTAAAGTGAGGACTTTGAAAGATACATAAATAACCTTGATGTCTGACAAAAACTTACAATGATAATTAGGTGATGGAACATGTAATCAATAAATTAATTTGCGCACAACTTACTTGTAATACTAGTATAATTCCTTCTAAAATGATGTTTTAGTATACAAAAAAAAAAATATTCAGGGACATAAAAAGTCATTCAATATACCCCACAATTTGCTACATCCAAGTTCAAGATAACAGTCTTATTAAAGTTATCCATGTTCAAGATAATGAAATTGAAAAAATCTCCAGAACAATTATTTGGTGTTCTTGGACTTCCAGGGGAATATATTGACTCTTGGATATCTTATGATACACATAATGAACAATATTTTTTCTTTTTCAAGATTCTTCCTGCAAATAAACTGAAAGAAATGCAACATTTAATTGACCAGAGAATATTTTTATAGAACATTGTACAGCAATAAAAAGCTATCTTCCTCCCACACCTCTGTGCTGTGTATATATAGCGAGAGAATTAGATGCTGGCTTCTGTTTTAAAACGTGCTTTCTGCACGATATTCATTTAATATTTTAGACATTACTATTCTGTCCTCAAATTTTATATTACAAAATCATGTATAAATTTAGCATTTTTAAAACACATCAATCAATTTAATTAAATATCACAATAAAATATTTTGTCTTTTTATTCTATATTAATACATTTGTATTATAAAATATTTTTGGAGTTGACTTTAATCATTTTGACCTTATTTATAATTGTTATTTTACACAGGGTACATTGCAATATAATGCTGTTTTGAAAATCTCTATTTTTATTTTCAAATGGGTGTGTCCATTTTATTTTGAAATAGGTGCATTTACTTCATTTTCAAACAGGTGCTTTTATTTCATTTTCAAGTGGGTGCATTTATTAATCAAATTTGAACTCAACAGAGTGAAAGAAATTCTAATTCTTGTTTTTTGCATTTTGGAATACTGGTAATTATTAAGACTCAATAAACAAAATTGATTATATGCTCCTATACAATGCATTTTAAATTCACATTTTCAATTTAAAGTCAGCTTTAGTGCCCCATATTTACGCACCCAAATGCACTATTGTTAGAAACAGAAGGCACTATAAGATTTACTTGTAAATATAATTGTTATATATAACATTGTTGTTGTTTACTTTTAGTTGTTTATTTTCTCTTTGTTATTCTTTATTCTTGTTTTTATTTTAGTACAATTTAACAACAACAAAATTTAGTGAGCCCTTTCTTCCGGGCACCCACCGTTTTCTACTGAATCTCAAATCAAAATTTTTGTTTTTCTTTCAAACTTTAAGTTATAATTAGTTACATAAATTAAGACAAAATATTAAATTTGTTTTGTAATATCAGGGATACACATCCACATATAGTATATGGAACAAATACTTAAATCCATCTGCAAAATATATTTGTGTGTTAATTTCTACAAAGATACATTTGTCAAATTTATTTTGTAAATAAAGTTAATTTACAAATTTTTCACAATCTCTCATATCATATAGTGAAATCCACTAATTACATTATTACTTCAGTTACCTTATAATTATTTTTGAAGTATTTACCTTACACAGAAATCCATTTATGACAGAAATCCGTTACTGCATTATTTTATTTCTATAAAAATTTTACAACTTTACACATGTATTTATTTGTTCAGATTCAATATACATTTGTCTATTTCAATGAATATTTTTTTCACTCTAGATTGGTTGTTTTTGAGTTATTTTAGACATGGTTATTCCAATTGGCTAAAACTGACAAATCACACATTTTCCAAAGACAGCAATTAATCAGACAAATTGCATTTTCAAATTAGCTTTCACAAAAAGTGTTAAAACTGCATACATATAGAACATATCTGATTGATGCAGGTCATAATGTATGTCTGGGATTCATTTTCATCCAAAGCCACAACAGAACAAAACTTTACAGAGGGACCAAATCTTAAATTTATTTTCTGCCTTTTTAATTTGATATCCATAATCATATATTTTTATTTTTAGCTAGTCTAGGTAAATCATTTGTTATATATTTAGTAAATATTTATATAATGTTATAATTGTTGTTAAAACTTGTTATTATTTTATGAATAATGTATAAAGTAAAGTAAACATCCTAATAATTCAAACACCTTAAAAGTGGAGAGGGATTGGGGCTCAGTGGCCATGTGGTCTAATGTTTTGGCCTAAGGTTAACAGTGCCTCATCATCCAGGGATTTATCAAGGGCATATTTAGGGCCGAAATTCGACCCCATTCCCAATAGAAAAAACATTGATTTTTCCCAAAATGGGCTGAGAAAATTCCCAATTAGAAAATCTTACCAAATACATAGCTGAAGTCTGGCCATAAATGTGGCTGCTTTTCTCAATCTTCAATCAACTCAATACACTAAAACCATTAGATTTAATCATTGATGGCATCAAAAATGATGTCAAAGTTTTCCCAAAATGAGCAAAAAGTTGATAGTTTTTCTCAATTTTTAGTTTAGGGCCTTTTCCCAAAACACCCTGATAAATCCCTGCCATCTTAGATTGAATCAAGCCATGCAGATCTCATTGTGAGAAAGTTCGTCAGTTTGTTTGTTAAAAGTTTGTAGCTTGCTCTAGGTACTCTGATTTCCTCCACTATCCATGAACTGACCATTTTGACATGTGAAATAATTTTGACTGGAGTTTAAAACACTATATTACTTCACTTAACTCTCCTTATTTACAAATGAGGGTCCACAGAAAATGATTTAAAGGATGAAAATGTTGTGTATATTTATCGGGTATTTATATATTATCAAACTACAAAATGTTTTATAAATATCAACAGCAGTGTGACAGGTACTTTTAAAATATTTATTAAAATGCCATGTTCATCAAAATATTAGTTTTTAGTGCTTGTATTATTAGGATGGTTACTGTACTGTATGTTTAGGAAATCCTTTGCACTGATTAGTAGTGTGTCGTACATTAAAATAATAATTGTCTCAATTTATTTTAATGGGTAAATACTGTATAACAAGAAACGTTCCTGGTTATTGTCTTCTGAACTATTTCACAGTAAGAAATTTTCACAGTTCCAACTGTAGGGAATGTGAACCAAGGGAAATAAATAATTTTCGCTGATAAGATAAATTTGTGGTACATGTGTCACTGTGAAAATCGTGAATATTTCTTACTCGCGAATGTTTCTTCTTATATAGTAGATGAATGGAGCTACATTTACAGCATTCCAATAAATTTTTTGCAAAACGCTCCAGTAACCTTACATGTATGTTGAAAACTTTGATCATCACAGTTAAGAAGACATTTTTTTGAGATCAGTGCAAAAAATTCCGACATCTGTACATGTACATGTATTGTTAAATGAGACAATTTTAACGGAGTAAGAAATGAAATCGCAAGTAGTTTCATAGGAAGATTAAGGGTTGTATATGATATGTTCAGAATACAGGTTTATGTGTTTAAAGCTAATGAGTAAATTAGATTAGGTTGTAATGTTAAAGGGATGTTGAAACATGTTATTATGTGATTAATTTTTAATTATGACCAGTGATATGGAGATTGTGTGTGATTAAATCTAAAATCATGATAATTAATTCATGATTAATTAAATGGATATTTGTAAAATTCATGATTAATGCAATGGAGAATGGTGAAATCTTGAATTAATGATGCTTCAAGTGATTGGTTCTGATTATGTATTTTGAAAAGAGGTCATTTGTAATTGTTGGCTAAAATTTTACACTCTTGATGTTACACATATTTATTTTTCTGATCAATTACGACAAAGGGAGATAATTTTAACAAAATTTTACCTTCATTTAATCTCTGTGAAGATGGAGAGATGCTATGATGTAGAACAGTCTCAAAATTAGTTCAAGATGATGATTGACATTAAGATTTTTCAAAAATCAACAAATGAACAACATTGCCTTTCTCATTTTCGTAAGTTATATTTGTTGAAAATGATACACTGCCAGAAAGGTTGTTATTAAGTATACTACGCATATTTATTCTCAAGGTCATTCTGGTATATATTTAATCTATTATTATCTTTCAATACTTTTTACATAGTTCTGATACAAGATCCTACTGTATTCAATTTTCTTTCAAAACAAGCTAATTACGATATTCAATTGAAATATTTTCTTAAAAGTTTTGCCTTCTCAAAAGAGAAAGTGTTTTAAACTGTAGAATCTTAATGTTTTTTGGGTGAATTTATAAAACCAACCAGTTTCCAAAAAAGTAATGTAAATGAAAAATGAACTTTTATTAATTTTTAGGCCAAAAACATTATGACAAAATTAATTTATAATTTGTTATGTAGACTATGAGTGGCGATCTTACCCACCACCTCAGCTGTTCTCACCCATATATTTTACAGATTTTATCTATATATTTATTAGTATATACAAATGTACATGTATATATATATATATTTTCTTTAATATTGTGCTCTGTGATATCTGTTAGTACAATAAAGTCTTCAAGCAAACTCAAAATGGCTTCTTTTATGTCTCAATACTTTCAACTTGAAACCAGTAAACACTATGAAATAAGTTATCATGGTGGCATTCCATGCGACAAAATTCACGCACAGGAGGAAACTGAAACATATGCATACAATAAATTGCATTGGCATATGATCTACCAAGAGACCACTAAATCATAGGTGTTGAAAGATTGATTGGTGGATTAAATGAGGTTAACTTACCTGTCAGGAATATTTAACTTATATCGAGACATCACCAGCTATAGGCAAAAATGACAGAAATTTTTAACTTTGCAGTGCACTCGGGGGCAATGTGCATGGAGGGTTTTTAATGTGACACACGAGGGACCTGCGACTTTCATTTCTAAATGCCGAGTGATTGGTGAAAGAACAGTCACTACCTATTTTTAAGTCTTGGTCATACTTGGACTGGGGTTTGAACCAACCACCTCTCACATTTGAAGCAAGCATTCTACCAACTGATCTACTATACTGGTACAAGTGGTCTTTTTGGATGTTGTACATAGAATCCATAACAAGATTTAAAGATAGCCAGTCACTTTTTACTGACCGTTTACCAAGCAGACCTTTAAAAGAAAAGTGCCCAGTATTGATGTAAGGTTAAAGAATAATGCCTAGGGTGTGCTTGATGCTTGAGCCACAGTAGGCTTTGCATCATGAAGTATAATGCCAGCCTCACAGTATGCTTTGCATCATGCAAAATAATTTCCAGTGTCGCAGTGGCCTTGGCATGATAAAGAACAATGCCCAGTGTTGCAATAGATGTCATCCATCACCACGAGCACACATTTTATAGGTAAAACTTTCAGTGCCTTTAAGCTTGAGGTTGCCAATTAAAAGGGAATGTCTGTAATTAAATGGTTAAGAGTGAGGCACAGGCCTTCAAATCCATGATGTATTGCTAGTATTACAGATTAAGATTTAGGTTTTATCCCAGTCAACTGTATATGACAAAAGGTTTGTCCTTCCCATTGGCCTCTACTAGATGGATTGGTGGATTTGTACAAGTGCCATGCAGATCCAAAACACTCGAATAAACTCGCATTGGCAGAGTGTTTGCCTCAAAAGCAGGAGGCAATACACAAGACTCTAAAATTTGAGATACTACTTCCTCACCTGGCACTATGTATTAAGAAATTTGAGATATTACTTCCTCACCTGGCACTATGTATTAAGAAATTTGAGATACTACTTCCTCACCTGGCACTATGTATTAAGAAAACAGAGTATTGACTGTTCATCCAGTGCCAGGATAAAGTGTCCGGGAGAGTGGTATGCTTGTCTGCCACATACTGACTCTGTGAGCATAGGAATTCGATAGTATAGGGGGTTTTTGCCCACATATTGGATTATTTACGTATTTCAGATAAAATTTCAGGTTCCTGTGCTGTGAGCTAGCAAATTAAAGTTGCCCTAAATGTGAGGTAGTACAAGGCAGGTGATAAAAAAAACCAACTTGTTCTTAGATTAATCTTTAGAGATTTATAAACTTGCTCTCATCCAAAACAGCTGAAAAATTGCTGATGCCATATTAACCAACATAACAACCATCCTTTAATCATCTCAAAGATGTCAAAGTCTCAATATAAGTATAACAGTATTGACTAAGATGTTTAACACTTAAACTTTACTTTAAGGCTCAGTTGTTTAAAGCTTCATTAACTGTACCAGTGGGTTAGTAGAACATTTTTGTACTTAATATATGTATCATGAATAGCAGGTAATATTAAAAAGAAAATTTTGGTCACAAGTAAATGCATACAATTGCTATTATCAAGCAGAATCCATTAATTCAAAACTGTATGTCTACAACACATATTTGTCATTTCAATAACAACTATTTTGTTAAGCTTACAGAGTTTTGAACAACTGGGCCCAGGTCTTAAGTTATCAAATTGTGATACAAAAACAATGAAAGATAAATGAAACAATATTTGGTAATTTGTACATATAAATATAGAATTTATTTTTTATACATGATTCAATTATAAAGTAATGCATTTCAAATATGATACAATGTCCGCTGCAGCAGTGATTTACAAATACATGTAGGTACACTGACATAAATACATGTATGGAATTCCTAGACTTTTGTCAATTACAGGCTCAATACACAGGGAGCTCTGTCAATTTCCTGTTGTCTTGGCAACTTGTAGAAAGCACTAGTGTTATTTAATCACTTATACCAGACTTAATATTGCCTTTTTAGACTTGTACAATCTAGTCAATGAATACCACAGAATGTCATGGTCTCATAAAACCATGTTGTATTTTAAAAGCACTATCAGTTATGATATAAAGCTGGGGATAGGAAGCTTTCAATTTCATACACATTTTTATACACTTCCCGGTGTCATCCCAAGTTCATAGTCTGTTTGTTAAAAAGGTCAAGGGTCACACTACTGAGGAATGCTGGGATACTGTCCTGTCTCTGTAGATACAGATCTATCAAGTCTTGTAATGTTTCACTAAACTGAGTCCCAAGTAACTGGATCTCACCACCTGAACTTTGCTGAAAAAGAAAGATTAAGAAAATCAATTCCTATTACTGTTGAAATACTTGTTCATTATTTCTGAATGTATTGATCAATACCAGTAATCAATTTTTCTTGTCTTTGACCCACCTCCCTCAAAACCTTTTTGATGTTAATTCAAAAGTACTTCATAAAAACAAGGAAAACTTTTAACAACATATACATCTTTCCATACTCAAAAACTAATATAAGTAAGTGAATGCCATTTGAAGATTATTTTATTTATAAAAAACATAATACATGTGTCTATAGCTATATTACTCAATGCAAACATCAATACCTTTAATACTAATGAGCAATGAGGGATTCTTTACTGTTCTGCGTATACCCTGACATGGGGCAAGTCTCCTTTCAAGCAAAGTAATGTACATTTAATCAAATAATCAAGAATAAAGATGTCCATTTCATACCTGAAATAGGAAGAAGTCTTCGGGAGATTCAGCATACATGCTGGTAAGTCTGTACTGATTAGAACATGATATATCTATCTTGTACCCGGTCAACTGATAACAAACTTCACGGAATTCCTGGCTTGTCTTCTTAAAAGCTTCCACTAATCGCTTATTCTTTGTTTCTTCTCTTGACAATAGTGACTTCATTTCTGAAATAGAAATATTATTTCAAGTACATGTATTTGTAACAAAATATTTAAATTACCAATTCACATATACATGTATGTATTATTCAAGGTTCCATATACATGTACATATATCTGCACCTCTGTAGAGTTTGAAAAATAAGTTAAGACACTTACAAATACAAAAAACAATTTCTGTTACCGGTAATTATACGTAAATCAAGTGATTCATCCATCAAAAAATTTGCCATTTTAAGTACCAGTAATGATATTTCTTCTCTCCATCAAAACTATCACTCATATATTATTAGTTTGGCTTCATTCATTCTTTCTTTATTTTCCCAGTATTGATTTATTTATTTAACTCTATCACTCACATGTATCCACATTATTTATTTATTTATTTATTTATTTATTTATTTATTTATTTGTTTGTTTGTTTGTTTGTTTGTTCATTATTTATTTGTCACTGGATGTAAAATAAATCGTACCATCTACTTCTTTACTTGAGCAGGGTTCCTGTAGTTTTTTATCCACTGTTAAAGTTAAATCTGCTACTCTTCCTCCTGATTCCTCCAGTAGTTGTAATCTGGTTTTTAATTTTTCATTTTCTTCTTTTAGTTGCTTTAATTCTTCTGCCTTTTGTTTCTGAGCTATAGCATGTGGATTCATGGAGAAGTGTAAAACTTTGGTCTTTGTTGGATCATAATCACCCTATAAGTAGAGATTATCATAATATTGTTGTAAGACATTGAATCTGGTATAAAAACACTAGTTACAACTAATAGTAAATAGACACTTTCAAATTTTTAATTTAGTGTTAAATATGGAATTGATTCAAAAGCCAAACTTAACTTAGCAGTAAATGATTTATTAATTTAGCTGCTGAAGTGGTACATACTTAAATACAGTAGATAATAGCATGACTATAAATACTGTATGGCATACAGGGGTCAGGGTGGGGGCTCAGTACCAAACTGGTCTATAGCACATGCTTATAAATCACAGTGCTACAGAGATAACACAATACCTGAAGATGTCTCTGTTCAATTCTTGTCTCTAAGATAAACTTTTCTTCTGCTATTTTCTCTAATTCTTTCTCCAAACTAGCGATTCTTTCTCTGTAAAAACAAATAAACAATTAATCAGAGAGCATAAGCAAA
Organism: Anadara kagoshimensis; assembly: GCA_021292105.1. Classification (NCBI taxonomy): domain Eukaryota; kingdom Metazoa; phylum Mollusca; class Bivalvia; order Arcoida; family Arcidae; genus Anadara; species Anadara kagoshimensis. The sequence goes on along the minus strand of CM037861.1, from coordinate 65,953,298 downwards.
TGATACAGGCAAGATCATTGCTTTTTTATCTAAATAAAACACAATCATTTTATAGAATGTAAAGATAACTTATTCAAAAATAGGAAAAAGTGACTAATACATACACTGTAATTAGAACACAGAGAAACAAATGAAAAGATGTAGGAATTATAAGTGTCAAAAGTTCATCAGGATTATAATTACTGTGAGTACACTTGCACATACATGACTGTATTATAATGATCTATACCAGAGCACACCTGTTACAGGAAAGAGTTGAGTTGAGTAAATAAATGTTGTTTAACGTCCTAGTCAAGAATATTTCACTTATATCGAGACCTCGCCAGCTATAAGCGAGGGTGCAGAAATTTTGCCTGTGTGTTGTGCTGATGACATTATACAGCAGGGTTCTTTATCGTACCAAACCTGCCGTGACACGGGACCTCGTTTATTCTTAAGTACCCATCCGAAAGAACTGTGATTTTCATTTAGTAATGCCGAGTTATTGGCGAAAAAACAGTCACTACCCACCATTAAGTCTTGGGTCAGACCCGGCCTGGGTTTGAACCTACGACCACCCACTTAAGCAGTGGGCACTCTACCAACTAAGCTACCACAGTGGTGTTACAGGAAAGAGAAATGAAAGTTAATGAAGGGCAATGCTAACTGTAAGACGACAGACAAAATACTATCAAAATAAACCACCATGACTTTTGCCTCAGGTGACCTAAAAATTCAGGGCCTCACTGGAAACGTCAGATACTGTAAATAAATAGCTCCACCAACTGAGCCACCCCGATGGCTATATTCCTCCCTTTCTTGTTTATATAATAGTCTTGGATAGTCAAGGTACATCAAGCACATATATTACCTGAGTTGTAAGACTATTTTCTGGTCTACTTCAGATTCTGCTGCAGATTTAGATGGTTGACCACTGTCCAGAGTACTGTGACCCTGTAAAATAAAATATAAACAATACTTGTGAAAAATAACAATGTAGCTCTCCTACATAACTACCTTTACATAAAAGTACGTTTACATTGTCTATCAAAAAGTTAGATGCTGCAATATTATGAAATGGCCATGCCTTAACAATTCAAACAAAAGTAACCGTCAACATCTGTCAGTAAAATATGTAGATGAAAGTTCTGAATGTTCAATATCTTCAAGATCAAGAAAGAATTTGGCTCATTTAAAATATGACAGCTCACACAAAATCAAGAGCTGTCAGAGAGGCATAGGTTATCTGCATACCGTTAACCTGGACAATTATGTAACAGTCTCAATTTGGCACAGTTGACGGTAAGATTAAAGGACTACAATAAAACTGTCACTACAATTTTCAGGTTTTAACTTAGACCTAGAATGCTGAACCTTTTGACCTCTGTAAATACTCTGTAATATCTGTAGTTAATCTGTTCAAGTCAAAGTACAGTCAAACCTGTCTATAAAGGCCACCCAAGGAAACCAGTCAAAGTGGCCTTGTGGCCTTTATGGGCAGGTGACCTTTATATACAGGTTTGACTGTACTTTGACTTGAACAGATTAACTACAGATATTACAGATATTACATATAACATGAACAATTGGGATACAATTCTACTACCCAGTAGTCTTTACAAGCAGGTGGTCCTTATATAGAGGTGGCCTTTAAGGCAGTTTGGACTGTACTCCATGGTGCTAATGATAAGTCATTTTATATTTTTACACCACTGGACCTAGAATGTTGGACCAATTTTTATCCTCTAGGCACTGACAATAAATTAAATATTCCGTACCTTTACACCATTAGACCTAGAATGTTGGACTTCCGTAGATACTCTGTTTAACTCAGCCTCTAACTGTTCTGTCTGTTTTCTGTAAGCCTGTACAATTTCCTCTAACTGCTGTATACGACTAGTCGCCTGAGAGCCAATGTTAACCGTCACTTCACTCTCATACGAGTCTATAACTCTTTTATATCCTTCTCTCTCCTACAAGTACAGATAAATTATATTTTGTACTGCAAAACCTCCTTCAACAGCCACTTCCAGATAAAAACCTACTGTCTACAGAGGCCATGTTAGTCCAACTTCTTCATATATTGAAAACATATTTAGGAACTCTTTTTTTCTGAAGTCCTGTAAACTGACAAGTAAATCAAGTTTCTGAAGGAACCTATGCCATTTTTAAGACATGAATGTTTTTTTATTTAGCATTTTATTTCTTTCTTGTTGTTGGTCCATCTAAGATATACATATATGTAGATAAACAAGTAGTTTTGTACAGAAAAAGACTAAAATGTTTATTACTGCAGGTGAAATAATTTATAATTTTTCTGTGATTTTTAATAACGTTTACCTTTGATAAGAGTACAATTTTGCGTTGTTGTCGTTTCATAACGTCTACATACTGTTGGTTTTTACTTTGTTCCTGTGTTAGCTGTGTGTTTAGAGCTTCATGTTTTTGTTTTAATGTCCTTATCTCTTCCTCACTACTGTGTAAACTGTAATAAATAACAAGTTTTCAATAATTTTTTGTGGAAACATTTTAAGATAAAAATGTAATTGCAGACATTTAGAAGAATGGGATTTAATTATTCCTGTTAACACTGATTTGAGAAAGGGAAAAATACAGCGGCCAAGCAGCTATTTGACATCTCATTAGTAATTTAGTTTCATAAAGTTATATTTCAATTTGTATAAAAACACAACAGATAAAATTTTATTTTTTGTCACAAAATCAATCAGGCAATTTTTAGACTGATTTATAATGTCAAACTTACCTGGTCTGTAATTGACCCTGTTTTTCCAACATAATGGCCTCCAAACCTTGTAAATGTGATAACTGTCTCTTTAACTGAGAAGGTGTACTGGAAAAAATTAACAAGTACTGTTAGAACAATGACATAACTCATCTATACATCTGGTCCATCAATAAACTTACTTTACTATAGTATATAATAAAATTCTTATTTGGTTACTATAAATCTTTTTTAACAACACATCAGCAATTTTTTCGGCTGATCATTATGAGACAATTTTCTCTATTTTCTCAAATATTAATCTAAGCACAAGTTCATGTGGTGAGTGAGTTTGTGCAAGAGTTTCTGATCTCCATTCTTCTAGTGTACACTTATAGATCTTTAGAGTACTAGTTAGTACACTTAAGCATTAAGCTTTGTTTGTACTCGATCTATGATGGTTTAGATTGAATGGCTCTCGCGCTAATTTGTCATAAACCGCAACAAAGTTTAATGCTTATATTTACAATCCATTGCTTACAACTTAAAAATTTTTTAAATGTGATTAATTCATTCAGGTTTTTCGTGGAAATTCCTTGTGAATACCGAACAGTTTTTGACTGGATCAAACTAGGTTAGCTCCGCCCACCTGTTTTCAAAAAACGACAACATCAGATAAACCTGTCAAGATTTTATTTTAAATATCTGTGTTTTTACAATTCATATTTATATTTACACTACAATTATTAGTGTAATTAAAAAGTGTAATTTATGTTTAACGTTAATGTTTTTTTACATTTCGCTTCTTGGCATGATGGTTTGTTTACAATCCGCAACTTGACACACGTAATTTGTGTTGTTGTCAGCAATACAAAACCATGACGTCAGAAAACGAAAACCATGACATCAGAAACGAAAGGTCGCACGTGGAGCTTTCGGTCTATTCTGTCATTAAATCACTCTTCAAATAGTTTATTACAGAGAATTTGATTTGGATTGTAAATATTCACCCATAATGTCACAGATAAACATTTGAGACTTGGTAGTCTATTATACTGGTATGGAACTAACCAGTAAATGTCTATGACAAGAAAATACCCTATCTCACTTGAGGTTCAATCCGGGATCAACCCACAGAGGTCACACACTGGGTTTGGAGGCTAGCACCTTAAGTCCTTGCTCACCATGACTCTAAAATACATTTTGGTAAACAATGAGTAATATTTTTTAGTTTAATCAAAAGTGTGCACAAAAATGTACATCCAAATTTTTAAATGATCGAAAAAGGACTTATACCCCCACCCACATAGTTGTGATTTTCAACATACCTTGACCTTAAATACATAAATACATGAGATTTGTATAAGGTCATGACACATCCTTGTACCATGTGAGGTTTTGTAAAATATCCCATAAGCAGCAATGGACTGCAGCCTAGATAAAAAATTCACATGGATGGACAGACAGATGAACAGACGTACTGACAGTGATTCCTACATGCCTCCCTCAAACTCAGTTAACAAGGGGTATAATTACCTTATTTTACTGCCATCACTATCAGCCATTTCCCATTTTTCAAGACGAGACTTTAATTCCTGTATAATAAAACAAAGTACATGTAGTTGTTTTAAATGAAATTAAAACTTTATTACACTAAAACATATTATCATGAAATGTACACTCAAACAGTTATACTGGTACATTGTATTTTAGAAAACCATTAGAGGTTTTGATACAGGTAGTTCAGAACTTGCAATATGCATTCAAATAATTATAGTTTGGGAAATCTGCATGTGTGTATAAGTACTGGTATCGCAATCAACAGGCCAGATTAAGTTCAACACACTTTCTCAAATGAACACAACAAAACCTTATAAATATTTCATGAAATAAGTTATAGTACATTATGCATTTAAGATGTTAACAAATTGATCAGATTCATGTTTATCCCTGACCTAATTTCAGTGTCATTACTTGGTGTGATCATGACAAATTTCTACATGTAAAATATCAATAGCTACAACATTGTTCTTTTTACAGCAAACCAACTCGGGTTGATGATATGCACATATCCTATCAATGTTGAAACCAAGTTTCATAAAATAGTACTTCAAAGTTTTGGAGAATTACTCTGAATGAGAAGTGTCTGGATGGAGGGAAGGACAGACAGAAGGATACATGGAAAGACGTATGTTCAAATTTTTTGAAAGGCAGGGGATAATAAAAGGAGGTTACTATTAAATACATACAGCATTTTCCACCTCTAACTGAGCACATTCTGTGTATTTATTCTCCATTCTTTCCAATCTGCTTTTCCAGCTCTCTGCTTTCTTTTAATAAAAGGTTGTTTTCTTGGATGTCTCTTTACATACATTAAAAAAAAAGAATTGTCATTAAATATATGTGTCACTCTCTTTAAAATGTGGGTTTATAAAAGGTGTGTGTTTACTTGAAAAGAAAAGGTGACTTTTATGTACAAGTAAAAACAAACTCCAACAATTAAGAATACAAACACACTTGATATTTAAAACTAAATCTTAAACTAGAGCCAATTAAGAAATAACATTCTATTTGAGTGTATTCATTCGGTATTATGAATGAGAGTCAGGAATAGCATATTCAATGCAGTTCATGTTAAATATGCTATTCCTGACTCTCATTCATAAAACCGAATGAATACACTCAAATAGAATGTTATTTCTTATATTTACAATCATAAAAAAACATTGATAGCATGTCCGAAATGTAAAATTATCTCTACAATAAGTTATTTCATTCAAGATTCCGACAAACATACGGGATTGATGGAACAGCCTTGCTCCAAATAAGGAAAGTTACGTCGCGAGTACACTTGGATGCTGACCAATCAAACAATGCGTGACGTAATAGATGTCATTCTGTGACGTAATCGAATAGTTAAACGTTACGTAATCAGAGGTCATGACCCCACACTGTATTCAAGAGCAATTGAATGCCAGTTAAAACAAATAGGTTCATCTAAAGAAGGTCAATTCCAATTGTAAATATATACCCTTGTCCGGAACAGGTACAAGTGTTAAATGTTTTGCTGTGACCATGACTTTCTGATATGAACTTGTTGAAGGTCATGATACACCTTTGGACCATGAAAATTATTCATGTGAAGTTTTATGACAGTTGTCCAAAGCATTTATGAGATATGGCCCAGACATGATTTTACAAGGACAGACCTACCCTTGGACAGACAGACATAGTGATTTATATATGCCTCCCTCAAACTAGTTTTCAAGTGGTATAACAATAATCATTCATGTATATAGTTTAACTCCATTCAGTTTTTACCACAGATTATCATTATGTCATGTTTTTTCTATGCATAATTTTAAAACAGTTAACATTGATAACTGCATTTTAGTTGCATTTTAATGAGGAGAAGACTTTACATATGCTTTGACATGTACAAAAACCATATACACAGCTAATTAAAACATAATATAAAACCATTATTATTAATACCTAAGATGTGCGTTATCCAGTCGAAGTCTTTCTACTTCCTCTTTCAGCTCCGGCATTGATAGTAGCTGACTTTTCATTGAGGCTGCTACAACTGAATCTTCCTCCATTAAACTTATCCTCATCTCTAATTCCTTAAAACAAACAATTTATGTGCATACAATTTATAACAATTTATGTAAGAATAATTTACATACAGACAATTCAGTTCAATCATTTTTATATACATTGGACTTTTTACACCTACAAAACAAATACAATGCATTACAAGAGTGGATTGCAGTTATTGAGTATTACACCAAAGTCAAGATTCTTTTACTTATGCCAATGCAGTCAGTTCAGTTATGGTGGAGGAAACTGGAGAACCAGGAGAAAACCACTGACATTTAGCAACGTAGACTAACATTATAATCTGTCCCGAGTGGGATTTGAACCTAGACCTTGAGAGGTATTGCAATATGAGCTCTAAACCACTTGGTGTCCATATCTCCCAAATTACAAGACCATTTATACTACATGTATGCCAATAAAACTCTATATAGCAGCCTCACCTTTATTTTGTGTTGTAATTCTGTTTCTTTTGTTTTACTTTCTTCAGAATCCTTCAACTTACTTGTCATTTCATTGCATCTCCTAAAATAAATATACATAAAGTCAACAAAAAATACTACTGACAAATATGCTATTAACAAAATCAAGTGTAGAAAATCAATATTTTAACTAGATAAACTTATAGTGGAACGATATGGCAGAACAAAATTTGATGTTTTCTGGCATTATGGCATTGTTTTGGGGAAAAAAAGATAAAAAATAAAATAAAAAATAAATTGTAAACAAACCCAATTATGTCTCAAATTCTTATCTGGAGTAGTGGGGTATGATCAAACTTGGAAAAATTAAACATATTGACATTAAAAGCACAGGCAATAACTAGGGCTTTAATTTCACCAATGACTTTTAGGGGTCAGATGAACTTTCTTCAAAATCACAAGAGTCAAACCATATAAACACAACTGCTTCTTTCTAAAAGTCATGAGTAGAATTCAATTTTCAAGGGTCAAAAACATAGTCTGACGAGAAACAATAGAAAAATAACAGCAAAAGTCTCACTGAAAAAAATCAGATAAATCTCAGATAAATATAATTGTTTCTAGTGAAGTGTCTTGTAGGTTCTCACAACTGGATCTGTTACGACTAAATTCACATGCACCTACACAATGAAAATTACATAAATATAAAAAATTAGTACATTTTATATTAAAATCATCTTACTTTTTCTGTAAGTCAAGCTGTGCATGTGTTTCCTCTAAATCATTCTCTGTGGACTGTAGTTGACTTTTTAATTTTATCACTTCATTTTTATAATCCATGTTTTCCTTCCATGATGAATCTCTCATCTGTGTAAATAAATATATTCTGTCATTATGAAATTTCTCTAATTATCAAAGGGGGACTTTGGTGACCATTGACCAAATAGTTCTCTTTTGGTCAAAGGCATCAACATTAATAATGTTAGTGAATAATTATACAAGTCTATACTGACCAAAGTTTGACCATGTGAGGGATTTACTGAACAATCCACAAAAATGTGTTAGTCTTCAATAGCAACGATTAGGAAGATGGCTACTTATTAGTATTCCAAAAATCATATTATCACTGATAACAGTTTATGAATGGAATAATGGAAGCCAACACCTCTAAGGTACAAATGTGGTGGTGTTTCTTCTTTGATAACAGTTTAGGTAGATTTAAGAAATTGTGTTTCAAATGAGAGAATGTTTTAAACCTACATACCTACCCACCCATTACCCATTTAACTTTCCTATCTAACATCTGACATTACCTGTTGTATGTCTTCTTGTAGTTTGAGTTTTTCTTTGTGTAATGACATTATTTGTTTTTCTGATTCTGTTTTTGTTGTTTTCAATTTGTCACGATATTCTTCTAATTCTTCTTTCACCAGCTTTTCTTTTTCTGTCAATGTCTTTATCTGTGCTTTCAATTCATTTATTTTTCCTAACTCATGCTAAATAATAAATATAGAATTAAGCCGACTTAAATCATGATTAAAATAATGAACAATGCTACTTCATTTTTAGATGGTCTTTTACACCCCAGTCAAGATTTTTTTTACTTTTATCGAGGCAGTCAGTTAAAAAATGGTGGAGAAAACTGGAGTGCCCAGAAAAAATGCAGACCTTCAGCAAACAAACTGACAAACAACTTTCTCACTAATTGGGATTCAAATCTAAACGGTGAGAGGCACTGTGATCTTTAAGTGTGAGGTTTAGACCCGACAGCCACTGAAGCCTCCTTAAGTTTGTAGTATTAAAGGTGTTATCAAATACAATTAAGTTATTATATAGTACATGTGAACTAATAAACTATATATATACTATAGTATACCTCTGTTTTAGATTTAATGCAGTCATATTTTTTCTCGTACTCTATCCGAGCTCTCTTATTGGACGTCTGTAGATCTGATACTTTTGATTCTAAGCTACTGATGTGACTTTTAGCTGCTACAATCTCTGCATCCTTAACAAGAGATGCCTTTTCTTTCTCTACATAAATAAATTCAAATGTTTGCTTTTTTTAGATTCATATCAAATCTTTTAACAAGTCTATAGAGGTAATTCAGAAAAAAACGTAACAGCGGTTCATATTTTACACCAGTCAGCATTAAAAAGAGACTAGCAATTTTTCAGTCTGACCTGTAATGTTTTGTAAATTGTTAATTGAAGAAAATTAAAAAAAATGAATCTTATGACTGGAACAAATTTCATCCTAGTTCTAGACACTGCTTAACATGACACATACTATTTCAAAATAATTTGTTTATTTCTTTCTTTACTCTCTTTTCTCTTTATATAATAATGATCTGCCACCATAAACGTAAATAGAAAGTGTATTGTATATCCCTTAAGTGTTTGGTTTTTGTTATAATAAATGAAATTTGTGATGGCATTTTTACACATGTTCAGTCTGTTTCTGTTCCCGGTAGCAGATATTATCATATGTTACTACTTTCTGAGAATTCTTCCAAAAAGTAACCTATTTTAGCCAAATAAGTGAAGAAATACTTTTAAAAGGCATATATTTTCACAAATTTTGGAAAGTTGGCTAATAATAATTCTAAATTGTTTAAACCACAGGGCTCCAAGTAGCGAGTAAATTACTCGCATATGCGACTAAAAATCAGATATGGCTAGTAAATTTCTGATGCACTCGCCAAACGGCGATCAATAAATACAGAGGCTGCGACCGAAAATTTATTTTTTGTACTGAAAAGATTGTTTTATAACCAGGAGATGATCATGTAAACATCGTTTTTAGCCAAAGATGATCATGTAAACAATGTAATTTGGACACCTCGGCTGCTAGTGTTGTATAGTTTGTTTATAGCCCCTGCTCATATACACAGGAACCCCGTCTGTGTATGCAGTCACACAAACGCTTGTAACTTATGATAATCCTTGCTAATATACAAACGTACAACGGATTGCACATTGCTATAGAAAACAACATGGCCAAACGAGCCAGCAGGACATAAGGGAAATTGTCCCCATTCGGTTTCGGCACACCATCTTGTTGTCAACAAAAATGAAGGTGGCCTACAAAGAATGGTCAGAAGACTTTGTTATGATCTGGATCTTGATGACAGTGATGATATGCGACTTCCGCTGGCACACAGTTATTTGTCAAATTTTATTATGCTTTCAATTTGAATTAAAAGTTTTACAAATTCAGCTTTTTGTATCATTGCATGATCACGGGGAACTTTTGTTTTGGCGACCAAATATTTAACCCTGGCTAGTAAATTTTGGCCTTGCTAGTAAAAATAAACATAGTAGCCAGAAGGCTAGTGAAAACCAAATCCTACTTGGAGCCCTGAACCAAGAGAATGTTGGGTCTATGTTTCTATTAACTGACGAAGGAATAGCTGGTATTCAGTTAAATTATAATTTACTTTAAAAAATACTAAGCATTTATTTTAGAATACCTTACCTAGTAAAGATCTTACTGACAGTGATGACTGGGACTGGCTTGTATTATCATCATTAACGACACTCCTACTTAGGTCAAGTCTGTTAAAACTTCTCCCTCTCGAACTGGATAGAAAAGTGTCAAAGTCTCTCTTCATACGGATAACTGCTGTGTTGTCACCTGGACTATCCATCTTCAGCAGCTGACCTTACACCTGTTTACAGAACAAAAATACCACCGATTGACATCAATAAAACAATCAAAGTCAGAAGAAAAATGTAGCTCATTTGTGTATCTATTTTTTTTTTTTTTTTTTTTTTTTTTTAGTGAAAACCTGTAACATGTCTACTGGTAATATGACTAGACATCTATTCTAAATATCTGCAATTTGAACAAAATCAATAAATAAATCTGTATTAGGCATTCAATCAATATCTAATTCATTCTATTGATAGTAATGGTGGTCAACTTAAGATTCCTGATCAGACTGTCATTATTAATCATTAATAAACTTAGAATAAAAAATTAGACTTGGCAGTTGTAATTGAAACATGCAACATAAGAGATTTCACTGTAGACAAGTAGCTGAAACATTTGATGAATAAGACTTGACCGTTTTAGCTGAAACATGAGACACTTGACGGTAGTGGCTGAAACTTGAAACATAGGAGACTTTACAGTTGTAGCTGAAACATGCAACACAGGACACTTAACAGAGTCTGGGTTATCCAAGCTCTAAATCAGAGACATGAAATGATACTATAAATTTGTCTACCTCTGTCTGTTATTGCGCAATTAAATGTATGCAAATATTTTGAATTGTACTTTTGGGCTTGAGGCCCTATATACTATATACAACTGACACTTGACAGTTGCAGTTGAAACATGTAACATAGGAGACTTGACAGTTATAACTGAAACATGTAACATAGGACACTTGACAGTTGTAGCTGAAACATGTAATATAGGAGACTTTACAGTTATAACTGAAACATGTAACATAGGACACTTGACAGTTGTAGCTGAAACATGTAACATAGGAGACTTTACAGTTATAACTGAAACATGTAAAATCGGAAATGTTACAGGTGTAGCTGAAACATGTAACATAGGAGACTTTTTAGTTATAACTGAAACATGTAACATAGGACACTTGACAGTTGTAGCTGAAACATGTAATATAGGAGACTTTACAGTTATAACTGAAACATGTAAAATCGGAAATGTTACAGGTGTAGCTGAAACATGTAACATAGGAGACTTTACAGTTATAACTGAAACATGTAACATAGGACACTTGACAGTTGTAGCTGAAACATGTAATATAGGAGACTTTTCAGTTATAACTGAAACATGTAACATAGGACACTTGACAGTTGTAGCTGAAACATGTAATATAGGAGACTTTACAGTTATAACTGAAACATGTAAAATCGGAAATGTTACAGGTGTAGCTAGAACATGAAACATAGGAGACTTGACAACTGAAACATGCAAAATGGGAGATGTGACAGTAGTGGCTGAAACATGCAACAAAGAAGACTTGACAGTTATGCCATTAACAAGCATTGGACAAACATAAATTTAAAATTCCACCCGACCATTTACGAACCGGAACCGGTTAGAACAGAAACTAGTTTAAAGAAATTCATTAAAATGGACCAGAGAGGCGAAAAGCCTATAGTGGTTTCTACAGACAGGTAACAGTAGTAGCTGAAATATGCAAGCAGTAGTCGAAACATGTAAAATAGGAGACATGATTTTGTTTTTGTTATCAGATAAATGTGATAATAAAATAGCAAGTATCTTCTACATTGCTTTTATTACCAACAGCAGAAACTTGGGTTGAGAGACAAAGATGCAGCTAGAATATTTCCTTTTAATCTATCCTACCTCGTAAGCACAGAGTGATGGAGCAAGTATTTGATGTAGATCCATACTTCACCTGAAAACCAACAGGTTTCAGGATTTCTCAAGAATTGTTGATAGTATTTGTGATGATGGATTTTGTATGGGGGGGGGGGGGTAACAAACTGGCAAAAATCATCACATGACCACGTTTCTTCTTGGATAACACGGCTCCATGCAAGACAGCTCCATTGACAATTTCATTTTGAAAATCTGATTACTACAATATCACCGACAACTAGATTCTATTATCTTGGTTTATGTTCTTACCGTTTAATTATAATCGCAGTCAAACCGAAATGTGCGCCTCTGTCAACAATATTTTGATCTCACAAAAAATATCGTCGTTACTAACTTCAGCATCGAGCGTAAACACTGTTCAATGAATAATTCAGGGGAGACAATCTCGGAGGGCAAACAAAGGGCAGTAACCTTGAAAATTATTGTCATTGATTTGAGCGACCTCAAAAAAATATACCAATGAAAAATCACGTGATTCACAGCCATTATGCTAAGTTTAGAATTCGCCTCATTATATTTTGAGGGATTATTCCCTTAATTAGAGACTGTTCTCGTGGAAAAAATGCCTGGGCCAGTGGAGAGATGGCTTGAAACATTCATGTGCAAGCAATATGCTGATACATTTGAAGTTTACGGGTTTAAAACCCTTCAATCAGTAAGTTGATTTTTTAGAATGAAAATTACAAAATGGCTTCCACTGAAAGTATGTTGACTAACCACATGCATGTTGATGTCCATAATTCTGTGTTTTCTTTCATTTTCAGGTATGCCAACTCCAGTTACCACAGCTTCAGGCGATGGGCGTGGCACAAGAACACTGTGAGATGATTCTAGACAATGTACATGTGCTCAGACAAAGCTTATTTGGTAAGTTGCACTCTTGACAGATCAAGCCCTGCATTCCACAGAACATAGTTGCAGCATCAAAAACAAATATAATGTTGCTTTAGATACCACAGAATAAAACTTAATGGATGATTTTTTCTGAGGTGATCAAGAATCTTGTATTATTTTGCTATTTCTCTCCTTTTTGTGTGTAGTTTCCTCACATTTCTAGAGCACCAACTTGACTACTAAAAGTTCTGGATACTTTAGATCTACTGTAGTTTTTACTGACAATTGTGTAACCATCTCAACTCAGTAACAGACCTTGGTTTTTGTTTGTTTGTTTTATTTTGATATTTTCATGATAGATATAACAACACATCCTGTAAATGAAATACAAGTATTAATAATAATAGTGTATACAATCATAATGTTAAGGTTATCAGATTCATCTAGAATGCAATAACTTCACAGATCATCAAAATTTACAAATATATTTACATTACCTTATATAGCAATCAAAATGAACAGTTGCTTAAATCAGTTAAATGAACATATTTGTTAAACTCTGTGTATTTAACATGGTTAAAACTAGATTCAAACAAAAATCTCAAAATCTCAACCTCAGATCATTCACATTGCCGAATCAAATTGGAATTAAAGTCATCTAAAAAATTTCATTAAATAATTGGTACAGCTAGGTTTGTTAATTTGAAAAAATGTTTCTGTAAAGTTTGTGAGGCCTAAAAAAAAAATATGTGTGTTTCCGGTAACGTCCCCCCAAAAAATAGGGTAGGTAGGTAGTTTTTTTTTTTTTTTTTTTTTTTTTTTTTTTTTTTTTTTTTTAACTTCCCACAGGTATTTGGTGCATGTATGAACTCGCGAAAGAGGCTTATAAATGTGATCCTTCTATATTCTAATATACTTACTTGAATTATAAGTAGTAATTTCAACTTCTGACATACAATATCTGGTTCAAGCTTCAACCACAGTGGACATATTTCAATATTTCAGAACAGAAAGTTTGCACATTGAGTATAAAAAAGTGTGTTAAAGACTGAAAACCAGGTTTTTTGTTTATAACAGGAATTATTATTAAAAGTCAATCTGATACGAGTTCCATAAGATGTTCAACAAACTGATTTCAAAACAGATCCCTCGTACCTGGCAGACCATCTTAGTATACAAAATTTCAGAACCCTTGTTTACTCACATTTTCATAATACAACATATGATTTTAATACCTTCTGTGGAATCATGGTATAAATGTATAAATAAAATGCATTAGAACTCCCTTTGTTTGTACAATATAATATTAGTTATCTGTGCGCCTCAGGAAATAAGAAATTCAGAAAGGTTGTAAAATTCCATATCACCTGCCTAAAAACCAGATAACGAATTTATCATTTTATTCAGACTTATTTTTCAAAATTTTGTAGATGAAAAAAGATTACAATAAAAAGAAACCCGAAAACCTTATATTTGTAAAATAAAGTTTATGTTTTCTTTATCAATGAACATCAAATAACAATTTTAATGAAAAAATTAACAACGAATAATTTAATTTCTAAATTCTCTTACATCAGGCTGTGATACAAACACAGTGCAAGTGTACGCGCTCGTTTTTCATGTTATACTCCAATAAAATAACGCAACATGTAGCAACGCCGACCGTGAACTACTTTTACTCCCATCAGCTGGTTTCAGGGGTAAGAACGTCTCACATCAATTAGATCTATTTGTACTGTGTGATTTAATTTTTTTAAAGTTCGTTTTTTCACAATGGAATGAATCATGATTAAAAATATAAATTATATATGAAAACAATTGCCAAAGTGTTTTTTAATATTTTGTTTACATCGGTGATACAACATTGATCAGCATGCATATGTACATGTCCGTTATCGGCGATTTTAACTTGGGGATGTGGAAACAATATTCAATTTGAAGGAATATGACATGGAATATCTTTAAACATCAATTTTCAAGCTTTTTCAAGATGAGTTTGGTTCGGTTGAAGTGTCACCACACATGGCAACTACCATCATCGGTGCCGGCATTTAAAGCACTTGGAGGCCCTCCACATGTACAGGTCGGACTAAAATTAGAATGTGAATTTAGTGAGAGTTACTTCCCTTTCGCCGTGTATCGGTTACCAGGAGTAAGCGATGTCGAGTTTAATTTATTGATAATATCGGAAATTGAGAGCGCAAAATTTAACCAGGATCCCTGTAAAAAAAATAGGGTCGGGGGGTAAAAAAAGGGTCGGTCGGGTTACCGGAAACACACATATTTTTTTTTTAGGCCTGAGTTTGGTGTATAACTGTATTTAGTCTGGAAAGAAACTACTATTGCAGTAGGGAATTGGTTTCAGAATTGTCTAATTTCTAAACCGCCAGCTTTCATATCACAATGCCTCTTACTGCTAGGGACCACTGCGGTAGCTCAGTTGGTAGAGTGCTCGCTCCGTAAGTAGGAGGTCGTCAGTTCGAACCCCGACCGGGTCTGACCCAAGACTTTAAAGTGGGTTGTGACTGTTCTTTCGCCAAGCACTCGGCATTGCGAAATGAAAGTCACGGTTCTTTCGGATGGGAACTTAAAATAAATGAGGTTCCGTGTCACTGTGGGCTTGGCACGATAAAGATTCCCTGCTGTATAATGCCATCAGCACAACGCACAGGCAAAATATCAGCACCTTTGCCTATAGCTGGCGACGTCTCGATATAAGTGAAATATTCTTGACTGGGACGTTAAACACCATTACTCGCTGACTCTTACTGCATGGGTTTGAATCCCACTTGAGGCAGATCCTAGTTTAAGAAGTTTGTCAGTTTGCTTGTTGAAGATGGTTTGTCCCAGACACTCTGGTTTCCTCAACTATACCAGAACTGACTGCCTCAATATAAATGAATCTTGAATGGGACTTAAAACACCAAATACCATAATTATATCCGATGTTGCAGGGGGTCTCACTAAAGCAAATTGGGGGCAGAAATGGGGCCCTATTCCCAATGCAATTAAGTATGTTTTTTCCCAATTGATAATGGTAATATTCTCAATTTATTTGTATGTTGTATTGACATAATAATGGTATGTTTTCCAAATCAATTTCTAATCCTTCATCTATCACTGACACAGCTACAAAACACTGTAAATAAATTCAAAGGCATGAAATATAGACAACAAAATTCTTATTTGTATTTAATTATATTTTATGACCAGTAGAAGTCTGAAAATATTTAATATTTTTGCCTCGTTGAATTTTCCCAAAATGAGTCAAAATGCCCTTATTTTCCCAATACCAAGGGACCCGACCCCATTCCCAAAAAGGTTTGAAAGACCCCTGTGTTGTTTTGTCGGGAAACAGTAGAATTTATAAATCCTTTCATACAATAAATAGAAGATAGATTATATAGATGTTGCTTCCCTTGTTGAATTTGCTCAAATCATGGGCGTGGGCCTAAATGTGGAAATTTAAGAGGTAGGTACCCTTTGATTGATGAAGTTGTCTATTAGTATTATTAGCATTTGTAACAGATATTGGAGTAATGAAGGAATTTGACATGTCCTCAGGTGGAGAATTTCCTTCCCAGAGTTATACCCCTTGATATATTGTGTGTGACAAATTTAACTTAATGTTTATATTATTTAGCAAAAACCACAAGCATTTGATTTGGTAAGGGGACTTGCAAACTTTCCCAGACTTGTCAATACTCAATAGGACCTTCTCTAGTGAGTTTTGAACCTAGATTGTGAGAGATGTTATGATCTATAACCTGGTGATTTAAACCACTCACTTATATCAACAGGTGTAGTAAATGTAGTAAATGGATAATGTTTTAATGAAAAACTAAAACATAATACAATATATCCCATTGATTTTCTCTATATATATACACATGTATATGTATAAAAACTAACCATACAGAACAATGGTATTTATTATAAATGGAGTTATTTTTGTTTTCTGCTCATGTGGAACTGTTAAGAGCACTATTAAATATACTGATAATCAATTCAACTTTCATTTTTCATGCTTCGACATTTTTATCTCCACACCCCAAACACAATTTGTGAGAGATATTAGAATGGGTCCATCATTTCTTCATAGTTTTCTTCAAAAGCAGCCTTAAAACCTAAAGTCCCATGTCACCCCAAGTTAGAACCCTTCCTATACATTGCTTCAAACAAAATGCAAAGTTCAAAATTTTTGCTACTTCACCTATACCTGACGATGTCTCAATATAAGTGAAATTTTTTTGACTGGGATGAAGAACTCTATTCAGTCAATCAATCCATCTTTTCATTCTTCTGTCCATTTAAAATGATACAGTGTTGTAATAGTTTGTTTTGGGGATTTGTTTTAAATACATTATTGCTCAGCTAATACCATACTTATTTAAAAAGACATAGAGAATGTTGCTGCCAATGATGTTAAGTTTAAGTTCATTTAAGTGTTCAGATCACAATATTAAGGTTTAATGTTAAAATTTTTAATAGAATGTAATTTCATTTTATCATCAGACTCTATGCATATTCTAGTAGACTTTAATATGTATATATAAAAAAAAATTAAAACAAAGTTAAATGGCCAAGGTCATACTTTTGTATTCCAAGTACTATGTTACAGTGACAGTGGTCCTGCCTATTCCACAGTGGCAAAATGGTCAGCTGAATTTAAACGTGGGCGCAGCTCACTGAAGAATGACCCACGGTCAGGTCGGCCAGCTGATGCCATCACAAAGGAAATTGTCACGTCTGTGGAGACACTCATCATGAATGCTCATCGAATTAGGATTGATTGCATAGCTAGGGAGTGTGACATTTCACATGGAAGTGTATACACAGTTATCCACGAGCATCTTGGGATGTCAAAAGTATCTGCAAGATGGGTCCCCAGAAACCATAATGTGCAGAATTGCTTCCAAAGACTCCAGTCAAGTCGGGAGCTTCTTGGCATTTATAGTGATAACCCGGAGAGCTTCCATTTACATTTAGTAACTGGTGATGAAACATGGATTCATCATTGGGACCCAGAAACCAAAAAAGAGTCCATGCAATGGAAGCACCCTGGCTCACCCCTGCCAAAGAAATTCAAAACCCAACCATCAGCTGGCAAAGTCATGGCCACTGTGTTTTGGGCCTCTAAGGGTGTTCTGTTAATCAATTATAAACCTGCTGGAATTTCTATCACTGGGGCTTACTATGCTGATCTAACGAAGCAGCTTATTAAATTAAAAAGGAGGGGAAAGTTGAGCGGAAGGGTATTGCTGCTTCATGACAATGCTCCTGTGCACAAGTCAGGGATTGCACAAGCAGCGATTCCTGAATGCAAGTTCCAATAACTTAATCACCCACTCACAGTCCCGATTTGGCACCCATTGATTATTTCCTATTTAGAAATTTGAAATCCCATTTACCGGGAATCAGATTTCCTGATGATGATGGACTTAAGGCTGCCACAGAGGCAAACCGAAGCTTCTATTTCAAAGGTATAGACAGTTTGAAAGAAAAGTGGGCTAAGTGCATTGGGGTAAATGGGGACTATATTGAAAAATAATAATGAAATGTATGGTTTGTTGCGGCAATATATACCCCGTTCTATGAACTTTTTGACCTCCCCTCGTATGATCAAAGGTTTGATTAGAGTTTTCATATTTTTTTCTTTCATTGATTATCATTAGAATATATAAAGTCTGGTTTGGCTTACACACTGTTTCAGTTTCTGCTTTAGAAATTCTTATTTCCGAGGATTCCGCCACTTTTGTGATTTTCATTTAAGAAAGATACAACAGGGTTTAGTTATAAGGCCATTTATTAGAAATAAGATGAACAAATTAATTAGAAAATGCTCATTTGATTAGAAATAGAAAGGTTGTTAAATGGCCATGTTCTGAACATATAGCTACTTAATAGTAACCAGTTTGAGACAATGCACATATATGTAGCAACTCCTGATGATTTTATTTGAGTTTAGGTCTTGTGTAAATGATGTTGGTGTTAGCCTTTAAAAAATTTGTTTAAGATGCCCATTTTAAGTTCCATGCATTTGATGGTTATAAACATTTGTAATTGACAATTTGGGGGAATTGGCTTTTCACAATAAGTTCAACTTTCTTTGCAGTTTTACCTTGTAAACTTTTTTCAAAAGTTGTAAGTTTGATTGATGAATATTAGTATTTGGAATTGTCATTTATTGGCATGTCAATTTACCAGATGGTTGATAAAGTTCCAAATTTTATACCACCCGCAAACTAGTTTGAGGTGAGTACCGGGTATATATGAATCACCATGTCTGTCTGTCTGTCTGTCCTCGTAAAATCGTGTCTGGGCCATATCTCATAGCTGCTGTGAAAAACTGTCATAAAACTTCACGTGAATAATCATCATGGTCCAAAGTTGTGTCATGACCTTCAACCAAGGTCATATCAGAAAGGTCAAGGTGGTAGGAAAACATTAATTGCTGGAGGCGTATTCGGCTCTCAAGAGACAGTTCTAGTTATCTACAGTATAAGGGCCCAAAAGGTTGATCAAGATCTAATTTACCTATAAGGGATCATGGGGACAATTTCTGAAGGAATATCTCTTCATTATGAAAAATTTGATAAATCTATTATTATTAGCATGTATAATGACAAAATGAAGTATAAAATTGGTGTTAATATTGATAACACTAAATATGTGAACTACGGTATGTTGTCTTTTTCTTTTTTTCTGAAATAGATACCAGTACAGTATTAAAAATGGATTAATTTGTAAATTTAAAACACAGTTTAATACTGTTCCTTGGCTTATGTGCTATGTATATGTACTTGTATAAAGTAGTTCATGGTTCAACTCCTATATATGAATTGAATTTTAATTTGAAATTAAATCATTTTGAATGTTGATCAATACAAGGTTTTGTGTATATATCATACTCTAGTCATCTACTGGTTTGACCTTCACCTGGTGACCTTTGTTTTTCTTTGGTATGGCCTATTGTCATTGTAATAGGGCATGCTTATTTTGTAATCAGAGGTAAGGGTAGGAAATATGAAAAAATTAACCACAAAAAAGTATATTAAGGGTATTTTTACAAATTTAATAAATCAGAAGTATCAGTTTCAGTAAAATGGCTTTTTAATGCTATACATGAATTTCCTTTATAAAATTTGAGTAAATTTACGAAAGAAGTATATAAATGATAAGGGCATTAATCAATATTTGAACTAAAGATTAATAAAGTTTAAATTTTAGTCAAACTTTTTCGCGTAATGATACTAATAATGGCATTACCATTTTATATGATGTAAAAGTATGATGCTGTAATATTTTTCACTACTGAGATTATCAGACATTGCAAACAGGAACAAAATTAATATTCTCTAGAATGATGACATAATATGTAGAAATAAAGTTTGTTCTTGAATGCAATCTAATTTATATTTGCAGAATTGGAACAAAAATGGGGAAAATATGAAAATCAATAAATTCATCATCTTTACTGCACTTAGATATACTGATGTCAATTCTGTTAAATTAGTTCTGTTAAAAAGTCCTACTGGGTTAATGTTTAATTTGTCAGCTGGAAGTCAGTGGAGAGGATATGTTATATCAAACAACTTGATACAAGGCCACATACCTCCTCTATTGGGGCGGTTTGGAGTGGGGTGGGGTAGTCAAAATTGTTTTACTTTATGGTTATTATTTAACTGTTTCAGCTGGAGTAGGGAATAAATGTAATAACTATATGTCTACGATGTCCTTTTTTCGTTAGGGAAGGGAGGGTGGGTGGGGGTAGTCAAAATTTGTTAACCCCATGCAAACAAAGTTTGGAGGGGATATACCGGTAAATATATCCTATTATATAGATCCTATATATAGGATTTGGCCAATATGTACGTACCAGTATGTATGTTATGCTTGCCTTGTAAGCACTCTTTATTTCTCAACAGAATTTATTAAAACTCGATACAAGGGTTTATCATGGTAATATCTTGGACAAGTTCGTGTTTGTAGCTAGCAAACCTGATTTGACAAAGTTATTGCTCATGTTGAGTGAAATACTGGTACAGTTGACTCTCGTTGTCTCGAACTCGACGGGGAAATGCAAAAAGTTCGACTTATCCGGAGTTCGAGATAACCGATGTTAAAAACGACAACAAAAGGGAAGTAACTCGTACACGCCTTGTCAAACTGTATATTGCCGTTTCTCCTATATCGTATGTATTCAAACATGATATATAAAAACTGCATTATTTATTATTTGTATTTATAATTGAGAATGTAGTATATAAAAATTAGGGAGATTATCTGTTACTTGTTATTAGCCGACAAATAGTGGAGTCTGCTTTGGTCTCCATACCAGTTTCGCTTTGTGTACTTTAATCACCCAAAGCTTCCGGTTGTATTGAGTAATGTTCACATCACACGCGTTCGGAAGCCATGTTCAGCTTGGCAGTAATTATAACACCTGCTAGTCTACTTGATGGTTTAATTGCTTATGCAAGGGATAATAATTAAGGGCTTAAGGAAATTGGGAGGTCAGTGCAATGTTGTAATTTTAAAATCAACACGAGGCCGACAGTCAAATATTTTATCTGTGTCGGAATGTGTTTTTTCTACCAAAAAATCTATAGGCGCTGACAAATTTTATTTCTCAAAATTTTTTGTTCGAGTTAACAAATTAATTTTCCTAAATTTTTTGTTCGAGTTAACAAATTTAATTTTCCTAAATTTTTTGTTCGAGTTAACGAGTGTAATTTTCCTAGGATTTTCATTCAAGGGGACGAAAATATTGTTCGACATATCCGATAATTCGAGATATCCGAGTTCGAGATAACCGGAGTGATTTTGGTTTAATAAAGAACGACTCTGTTTGGACTTTTTAAAAAAGTTCGAGATATCCGGTAGTTCGAGATATCCGGTAGTTCGAGATATCCGAGTTCGAGATAACGAGATTCAACTGTATTTCTGTCAGTGCTCTTAACAACTTTATTTCTGAGCAGAATTTCTGTCAAAGGTGTGTCATGACCTTGAATCTAGGTCATAGCATAGAGGTAAAGGATGCAGCAAAAAAAAATTAAATTTGGGGGGGGGGGGGTTGGCGCTCATGAGACGGTTCTAGTTTTGTAACTGTTTCAGCTAGAGTAGGGGATAAATGTAATAACTACCTATATGTATAATGTAAGATCTATGATGTCCTCCTCTGTTGGGGTGGGGTGGGATGGGGGAAGTCAGAATTGTTTTACTTTATGGTGATTATTTAACTGTTTCAACTGGAGTGGGGGATAAGTGTAATAAGTATATGTATGATGTTAGATCTACGATGTCCTCTGTTGGGGTGGGGTGGAGTGGGGGTAGTCAAAATTGTTTTGCTTTATGGTTATTATTTAACTGTTTCAGCTGGAGTGGGGGATACGTGTAATAACTATATGTATGATGTTAGATCTACAATGTCGTCCTCTGTTGGGACGGGGTGGGGGATGGGGGTAGTCAGAATTGTTTACTTTATGGTTATTATTTAACTGTTTCAACTGGAGTGGGGGATAAGTGTAATAACAATATAGTATGATGTTAGATCTACAATATCGTCCTCTGTTGGGGTGGGGTGGGGTGGGATGGGGGTAGTCAGAATTGTTTTACTTTATGGTTATTATTTAACTGTTTCAGCTGGAGTAGGGGATAAATGTAATAACTATATGTATGGTGTTAGATCTACAATGTCCTCTGTTGGGGTGGGGGTGGAGTGGGGGTAGTCAAAACTGTTTTGCTTTATGGTTATTATTTAACTGTTTCAGCTGGAGTAGGGGATAAATGTAATAACTTTATGTATGATGTTAGATCTACGATGTCCTCTCCGCCCTCTATAAGAAACTCTAGTATACATCATGCTAAGCGGCGTGGTAAGTTTTACTACAAAAACAGAGGAATATTAGCAGCTTTAACCCTTATATAGCCAACAGCTTTATATAAATATATATGTATTTATTCAATCATATATTTGTTTACAAGTTCTTATTGATTTCTTCTCCCTGCTCGTTATGATAGCTTTTAAGAATTTATATTTTACAGCATGATGGGATCAGAAATACCACTACCATTCCTGATTCAATCACTAACATATATCACTGATAAAGCATGTATAATTATAATTGTAAAATTTTTAGTAGTTTTATACCTGATACAGTAAAACCTGAATTCATTGTCACCCTTTCTTCAGTCATATTTGGTGTTATAAAGGGGTTAAGTGATATCACAGAGAACTTTGATACATCACTACTATATGTTCATTCAAATTTTGGCATTATAGGAGTTTGGTAATAAATCAAGGAAGGCTTATTAAGATATATGAAAGAAATGGATTTTTGGACTTGGAAAATTGTGTGGCAAAAAATAAGGTGGCAAAGTTATCCAGGGGCATCAAAATGATGTTTTCCTGTAATTTAATTATAATCATAAAATCATCGATTTACCATTTTGGTGCAAAATCAAGGAAGGCTTAAAAAGAAAAAATGAAAAAGAAATGGATCTTTTCACTTTGAAATATTATGGCAAATCTAGCCATAATCAAGTTGGCAAAGTTATCCAGGGGCATTATAATGAGCTTTTCATGTAATTTTATTATAATCATAAACTCATCTATAGTAAAACCTTGATTCACCACTACCATTGTTCAGTCAAATTTTGGCATTTTATAGGGTTTTGGTGATAGTCAAGGGAACCCTATAAAGAAAAATATTAAAAAAAGATTTTTGGACTTTGGAAATAGTGGCAAAGTTATTGAGGGGCATTATAACAAGGTTTTACTGTAATTTAATTAAAATCATAAAATCCACTACAGTTTTATCGTTGCTTAAGAATACTAAATTACAGCACATTTTAAAATGGCTTTCTTTGATGACAATCAGCTGTATAAATACGTTGATTGTGTTCTAACTACTTTGTATTGTATAATGGTTCCTCTGTATAATTTTGATATTAAACAAACATTAAACTTGGCTCATTATAGATTTTATTACACACATATACATATCATTGCACTAGCGTTAGAAATAGTTTTGATATCCAGATCCTTAATATAGACAGTATTATTTTATTGAGTGACAACCAGGAATTACCTACCAGGCAATAATACTATAGAGTGGAGTAGAGTTGAGTAATGTATTTCTGCCCAAGTGAATATTCTTTTACTTATATTGAGACATTCAGTTTTGGAATGGTAGAATGGAACATGGTGGTTTTATGCCCAAGAGAATATTCAGTCATTTATATTGTGGAATGATAAAGGAAACCAGAGTTCCCATGGAAAAACCACATACCTTCTGCAAGCAAACTAAGTAACCTTCTTGCACTTAAGCATTGTCTGATTGGGGGTTTCAATCCTAGGCTGTGAAAAGTGCTACGATCTGTAAGCAGGCAGGAACATATAAGAGATCAGGTTTTAGCTGTAAAACATGTACTTGACAATGGCCAATTATGCAACTAAAAACATGAAACAGCAAATACATGAAACAAACAAGTCGATAAAGATAATTTTATGGTGTAGCTATTAATTTTAAAACTCTTGGCTCTGAAAAGGCAATCAATGTTCTGTTGTCTGATTATATTTCAGGGCCTAACCATGCCACATCTGATATTTGAAAAATCCCTAATTTTCTTCAGAAGGGTTTCACAGATTAGGGGAAGCAACATAAAGCAAGCATCATGATGCATGTGATCCTTGTTAGTGACTATCCATTTATACATTTGCCCAGTAGTGTACATTTTCTTCATTGCATATGGCTATAAAACTTGAGTGACATTCACCTGCTTGCAACATAACATTGGTCATTGCTACTAATAAACACACCATTTTGAGGCTTTTAGAAAATAAACCAGAAATAAAGCATTTTGTTAATGATGTTTGTGGCCCTGTTTGTGGATAATGAAAAGTACAATCAGTGTATATATACCGTATATATCTGTGTGTGTATAGTACTTGATAAGTAATTACCTCAATACCTGCAAATGTCAAATATATATTTTAGTCTTGAGCTAAATATAAAACCATTTATACACCTGGTGACAGTGTACTGTATTGTAAGTAGATATGTTAGCGTTTTACCTGGTCACTGACCAGCAAAGAACAAATAAACTTACAGGTAACCTATAGACCCAATATTCACTTTGGATGTCAAGATATTATTACAGGATAACCAAAGTTAATAACAGGGAAAAAAATATTTCTGCCTATGCAGTATAATTATACCCCCTTTACACAGGCATATAGAGAACCCCCTGTCTGTCTGTATGATCATGCTTAGACTTTACTTCACTCATGCTTTTTAGAAATTTCATGATGATGAAAATTGAGAAAAATGCTATCCTTACTCCAATGATGTGCTATGACCTTTAACAAACGTCATGAGGGTCAAAGTCACAAAGGGTCTATAACAGTGTCTGCTTGAAAGGATTTCATGAAATTAGTAACACAGATGATCTTCATGGGCTTGTGATAAGCACAAATAAAGATGTTATGGCAAATGTCAAGGTCATGGAGGATTTTGGGGAATTTACAAATGCAATTACTGGAACAGGGTATTAGTTCATTTTTAGCTCACCTGACCGAAGGTCATGTGAGCTTATGGCATAGTGCAGCGTGTGTGCGTGCGTGCGTGCGTACGTCATTAACACATATTTTCGACATCTCCTCTGAAACTACAAGACAGATTTCAATGAAACTTGGTGAGAAGTATATATGGGCTGGTGCAATTCAGATTTGTTTGTGGCGTTGCCATGGCTACCATAACTAGGTCAAGGTGACCTAGGCGTGCAAAAATCTTAAAAAATCTTCTTCTCCGAAAGTATTGATTGGAGAAAAAATCTGATGTGATATTTGGCTTCTCTAGGGTCTTAAGCCTATGGTTTGTTCATTTTGTGAAATTCGGATGAAAAATAGGTTACGCGTTTTTGCGTTTAATTTTGAAAAAATCGTAAAATAGTTTCAAATTGTTATAACTTGACTATTTGACCAGATAATTACATGGGGTTTTCAGTTATGATATTTTCTTGTTAATATCTTCAAAATGAGGTCAAGGTCAATTGTGAAGGTCGTGACCTAATTTTTTTTTACCTCTGATTATAATTATTGTCTCAAAAACTATAAACTTTTTGTAATTCCGAAATGGTTAATTATCTCGAAAACTATAAACTTTTTGTATAGGCATGTATATTAGAATGTTGTAGGTATTGATACAACGATCATTTTGATGTATAGAAAAATGTCATGGGTTCAAAGGTCAAGGTCACAGATGTGAAACAATACCGAAAAGGTTAATTATCTTGAAAACTATAAACTTTTTATATGTATGTATATTAGAATGTTGTAGGTATTGATACAACGATTTTTGATGTATAGAAAAAGGTCATGGTTCAAAGGTCAAGTCACAGATGCGAAACAATACCGAAATGGTTAATTATCTCGAAAACTATAAACTTTTGTATAGGCATGTATATTAGAATGTTGTAGGTATTGATACAACGATCATTTGATGTATAGAAAAGGTCATGGGTTCAAAGGTCGAGGTCACAGATGTGAAACAATACGGAAATGGTTAATTATCTCGAAAACTATAAACTTTTTATATAGGCATGTGTATTAGAATGTTGTAGGTATTGATACAATGATCATTTTGATGTATAGAAAAAGGTCATGGGTTCAAAGGTCAAGGTCACAGATGCTAAACAATACCTAAATAGTTAATTATCTCGAAAACTATAAACTTTTTGTATAGGCATGTATATTAGAATGTTGTAGGTATTGATACAATGGTCATTATGATGTAAAGAAAAAAGTCATTGCGGTTTAGTATTTATGTTTTCTTTAAATCTATCAGCTAGCCATTAGTTATCAGGTGAGCATATCAGGCCCATGGGCCTCTTGTTGACAATTCTAGTTTACGTTGACCATATAGCCAAGTGAAGCTTGTCTTTTTATCTGCATACTCACAAATAAACTCAGCAACTATGATAAACAGTCAAGAAATATGGCATCTTCTTGTGAAGTCAGCATATCAGCTTTGTTTGTGTATAGAATTATAAAACTAACCAACAATATCATTATTATTAGTATAGTATAGTATTTTGTTGTACCTGATAATGGTATTTAGACCTTTCTGTAGTAAAGAGATAGTTTTATCCAAGTACATAAATCCTCTTCTCTCTACAGCTCGGACACAAATATCTGTATACAGTAATACTTGTATAGCCTTAAACAATGGCTCATTCTGAGTATGGCTTACTACAATTATATGTTTGAAGTGTTTTGTCTTTGTACATATAATAATGAGGATACAACACCATAGTGGCTACTGGCTATGTCTTTTTATGGTGTTATTACGGAGATATCTGTAAAACCATGGGAATAAACGAGATAAAAAAGAACATCTGATTTGTAATTACTATGTTTTCATTCCTGGTAGCAAAAATCACCATTGGCTACTAATTTCTGAAAAATGCTTAAAAAAAATAACCTACAGTGTATTCTAGCCAGTTTGTGAAAAATAATTTAAAATAGACTATATTTTTTAAATTTGGCTACTAATAAATTCCACAATCTAGAATTATTTTTATTTGCATGTATGAGATTTTTATTAGCAGATAAAATCATTCATATGCATTCACCTAAGAATGAACTTAATTTCCCTCGTTATGTTGTTTAGTTTAACATTGTATTCAAGTGCCCCTGGATATAATGGATTTCATTCATATAATGATAAAACTAGATATCTCAAACAGTTGTGTCAAATTTTCAACCTGAATTTCCAAATAGGTGAATCCATATCCAATTGAAATAATATTTCATGTCTATAATTCTTCAATGAAAAAAATTGAGAATTTAAAAAAAAATATATATATTTTTGAAGCACTAACACTGGGTTATGCAAAAATAATAATAATAACCCATTAGTTGTGAAGAAATTGTCAAAAAACACAAAACCATGTTTTCAAAATAGACTTTATTTGGAAAATCTTTTTTTTTGCTGTTTTCTTGATTACTGTTTGTTTGAATTGTTCTTAGGGATCTATTTGTTTACAGGATGTCATGTAATATAATGATACCTAGATTGAGGGTCGACACACATTACAAGATAAGTCAAACCTGTTTATAAAACCCACCCAGGGGAACCAGTAAAAGTGGCCTTTATGGACAGGTGATCTTTATACAGGTTTAAATAATATGAATAAAGAACAATTGGGATACATTTCTACTGGCCTTTATAAGCAGTTTGCCTTTATACAGAGGTAGCCTTTAAGGCAGGTTGGACTGTATCATTTGATAGGTTCAAGTGTTTTGGTGTACAAGAAGAACAAACAAGCATAGTTTTTTTAATGGCAGCATACTGAGCTATTGTGATTATAACTATCTGCTTACTTATAATTCTTTTTATTTCAGGTACCATGAACCATTACCAAGATGATGTGTATGGACAGGGTAACCATGGAAACAGAATGCCAGGTTACATGACACCTAGTAATCAAGGAATGGTATGTGGTTTGTTGTAAAGGAGTTTTAAGATTAATCATATCCTGTAGTAAGCAGTGTGTGGTGTCTGATTCAAAGCTTTATGTGCAATAAGTAATAGCAAAAATAGACAGAATTCGTTTCTAGCTTGTGTAAGACAACATTTGACTTTCAAAGTTTCTACATTATCAAACAATATATAGAATTAGTAGTCCACCACGCATATGATAACCTATTAGGTGT
Organism: Anadara kagoshimensis; assembly: GCA_021292105.1. Classification (NCBI taxonomy): domain Eukaryota; kingdom Metazoa; phylum Mollusca; class Bivalvia; order Arcoida; family Arcidae; genus Anadara; species Anadara kagoshimensis. Next base: position 65,924,634 of record CM037861.1, on the reverse strand, counting down.
TCATTGGTCATCTGTCTGGTAGTCATCATTGTCACCCTTCAAAGAAATTTCTCGAATGGTGATTGGTTAACTTGCGGGGGTACATAGAACTATGTTTGGAAATCTGTCGGGGTACATAAACCCACGTGACGTTTAGTGGTAAAAGGGAAGTAACTCGTACATTGCAGATGTCTAGTTACAGTAAACAAACATGGCTACAACGTACAAAAGTCACACAGAATACAAAATGAAAGTGAAAAAGATCCAAATGGTAATGCTTTGAAGGGTGACAAAAACGTTATACAGGGTTTTGAAGGTTACACAGCCCATGTACCCCATCAAAGATAAATGCACTCTTCGCCTGCGACTCGGGGTACATAAATCTTTGATGGGGTACATGGGGCCGTGTAACCTGCCAAAACCCTGTATAACTCATAGTATATGGGTATGATATACACAGTACATAAGTGCATGTATGCATATACCCAACAATTTGATCTGTGAAAATTTTGTTCCAATAAGGTTTTTATATTGTTATGTGAAATATTTCAGTGGTATTAAGATAGATATGAAGAGCTGTGGTTACAAAGTTTTGTACAGTTACAGTTAAGAATTAAATCTATTGTTAAAATAAAAGATCATTACTTAGTATATTGGTACATGTACCGGTATGTCCTAAAACTGCTGATGCTGGTAGTAATGATCCATTATAATAGTATACCAAAATGACTAATATGTACACATGTATCTTTTATTTAAATTTTTTATGCAAATTGCATATCTGTTGAATTATCTATTCTGATTATGTATTTCAGGGTGGAATGACTCCTCCAAACATGCCTGTATATCCTTCCCAACAACAGAGTCATGGTAACTATGGTCACCAAGGTCAACAGGGTCAAATGATGACTGGTGGTCACCAAGGTACTTATACTGGACCAGATATGTACCAACAACATTCCTCACCGCAGCAATATACTGGACACTCCTACGGTAGTGGAGGACAATATCCACAGGGTCATAGTCAGTTCAGTAATCAAGGAGGTGGAAATTTTACACCAAGTCAACCAGGAAATTATAATAGTGGACATCAAAATACTGGTCATGCTCATCACATGAGACATTCTGGGCCAAATGTGAAAAATCCGCAGGAAGTAGCTAATTCTATATTACAAATGGCCGTGTCTTCGTATTCACCAAATCAGACTGTACAAGTTCCGTTATCCAAGCATAGATCAGCACCATATCATGTACCTAAATCACCTCATTATAACGTTACAGGAAGGAGTTGTAGTCCGCCAAATCAGCAACAAATGAACACTAATAGACATTTTGTATATCCTAATTCTTCACCTCATCATCCAGCCCGTACCTCACCTATCAGTCCAGCCATGATGCCCATTCATAGTCCAGTATCTCATCATAGTGGTCAGAGCATTCCAAGCTCAAGTCCTCGGTCCATTCATAGCCCCACTCATGGTGGTACTGCTGGTAGTGGGTGTGGAAGTGTTCGGTCACCTATATCAGCCCCGTCACCAGGAGATATGCGTTCTCCGTGTACTGTTCAGTCCCCAGCTTCTATGTGTTCTCCAGCGCCAATAAACCAGCAGCTACATGTATCTGTCGCTTCAGGACAACAGCAATATGGCGGACATATCCAATCACCGACTCAAAAACTGCCTCATTATTCGCCAAAGACGAATCCCATCAGCCCACCAGGAAGTCAAGTAGGCTCCCCTTATACGTCTGTATCATCCCTCCACAGTAGTCCACAGCAGATGGAACAATATACGAGTCCGCCTGCGAGACCTAATTATATCAGTGATACATCGCAGGAAGTTAAGGACCATTCATTACAAGCATCAGGAAATACAAGTAACCCATTACAGTCTTTACAAAAACTCTGTATGTTACCGGAAAAACAAGTCGTAGATCCTAAAAGTGTTGTTAATGATGCTTGTATACCTTCACCTAATTCATGTGAGAATTCAAAAAACTTGAATAGTGATGTCGACCCACACAATAATGGCAATAGTGAGTCGGCATCTAAATCAGAAAGCCTTGAGTGTAAAGATGGAAAACATTGTGATGACACGGATGTTAAACCATCATCAAATGACAAAAATAGTCCTGATAAATGTGATGATGATAAAAAATGTGATCTGTTAAAAGAGCCAGAAAAACCTGTAGACAAGGAGGAGGAAACAAAACCCATCCCATCTGAACAGGTGCATGATGGGAAAGATCATGTGATTCAGAAGGATGAAGTGAAGGTCAATAATTTCAAAAAAGGCATTAAAAGTGAGGAAGGTGTTCTGAATAATGTGATTGGTCACGCCAAAAAGGAATGTGAAAATAGATTTAAGAAGCATTTATTAAACGGAGATATCACAAGTGATGATAAAGTTATAAAGTGTCTTGACAAAATAAAATCTGGTGAAAAGGAAAATGTGATGAGTAATAATGTGTCATGTGATAAAGTTGACCAATCAAATAAATCAACCAAAATAGTTTCGCCAAAAAGTGCTCTTAATAAATCTAATGATTTCATTAACAAAACCGACAAAAATCATATAAAAGAAAATTGTCTTTCATTGCATTCAGAAATTAAAGCTCCAAATTCACCTGAGGAAAATGGAAAGATTCGGTCTAATTTATCTGTTCATAACATTTCATCTGGGGAAGAAGCTAAGTCTAAGGTGAAAGAAATGTGCAGGACACAAGTTCGTAAAACACGCTCACTGAGAGGTGTGCCTGCGAGGTTAGCTAGCACTGTTTACTGTGAATATTCTGATAGTGAGGATAGTGATTATCATGTTCGTAAGGATGTAGGAAGTACATATAGCCGTCAGGAACGTCAGAATCGTATGTTTAGCAATTCTGTATCTCCTAACAAAACATCAAGTACTTTTGAAAGAAAAAATAAATTGTCTGAAAATCATTCAGATGATGAAGTTTCCAAAGAAATAAAAATTGACGGAAAATTAGGAAATAAAAAACTTCGTTCAAACATTAATAGAAAGGAGGAAAATGTGTGTGATAAAAAATCTTCAGGAAATTCTGCTGATACTGGTAACCCAGTTAACCATAGCAACAAAGGTAACCATGACAATCCTGGTAATCATGGTAATTCTGATGACCAGAGTGATGAGTGTATAGTACTGTCTGACAATTCTGATTGTGATCAAAATAAAAGTAATTTAGGCTCAAGTAAAAATAGTCCATCCAAAGCATCACCATCCTCAAAATCTCCAACCTCAAAATCACCAGCTACGAAACAAAGTCCAAAATACAGTAAACGAAAACGTCGTAAGAGTTCACCGGTTAAATACTCTGATGTTTATTATGGTGAAGATTATGCTATTGACTCTGAAGAAGAAATGGAAATAGAAAAGAAAAACAAAAGAAGTCGGAAAAATAAATTAACACGTAGAGATGTTGATGAAAATATTGACGCTGACGTTGTCTTTGAATATGAAGGAGTGGATGTTCATCAGCTATCTCATCACAGTGATGACGATAAAGATGATGATGATAACTACTGTGATCTTACCATAGAGAAAACAAGTGAAAAATCTCACCCACCTCAGCAGACACAAAATAAAGCCCCACATAATATACAGTCTACAGCAAAAACAACTGTCAATAAGAAAAAGGCATGTTCTCGAACAGCTGCTAAAAGTACACCTGGAAAAAGCAAAAGCAAGGGAAAAATTAAAAAACTGGAAAGTTCTAAATCAAGAAAAACATCAGTTGCAGATGATTCCTTTAAGGAAATGAGATTTAAACGAACTATGGACTTCATGAAAAAATCTAAAAGTAAGCGAAAGGGTGATGTCAGTGACAAAGCACAGAGTCCCTTTATACGAGTTGTTGATAAGAATAAAGATGGTGTTAGTACCTGTTCTATCATAAATCAACCTGACGAGGAAAACTTAACAAGTGATAAAAAAGTGAAAAAACAAAAAACTACATCTGTGTCTGTATCAACTGTGCACATGTCTAGATTACCGTCTGAAAAGAGTATATGTTTGCCTAGTAGTAGTCTTACTGACGAGGAAAGCTGGAACTGTGCTCTCTGTGGTAAACATAGTAGTTATAAATTCCTCGGGGATTTATTTGGACCTTATTATGTGGAAGGTAATCTACCGTCATCAAAGGCGGAGTCAAGTTTAAGTATGTCGGACAGTAAATGTAAAAAGAAGCGATCCTCTGACGGGACTTCATCTAGCAAGCGTTCACGTCGATCATCATCAGAATCATCCAAACCTAGTGAAGTGTGGGTACATGAGGACTGTGTGTCTTGGTCAAATGGTGTGCTGCTGATTGGACCAAAGATATATGGATTACATGAGGCTACTCAAATTGCCTCAACTATGGTAAGTTGTATTATATATTTAATCCTCATAGTGAATAGTGATCCTTATTGTAAGAACAGGTGATTCCGTGAATAGTTTCACAAATTGATAATAAGGTTATAAAGATGTTAAGTCCATAGATAAAATGAAAATGAGACTGAATGTTATGGAAGATTGAGTGCTTTGTTTTCAAAATAATCATATACATGTACATTGATTGATGGATTAGTTGAATTGAGTTACGTCCCAGTGATGAATATTTTATTTAAATCGAGACGTCATCAGCTATAGGTGAAGTGGCAGAAATTGTTACTTTTGATTGCACTCGGGTCAATATGCAGTGAGGGTTTTGAGACTTCTTTTTAAATGTTAAAATTACAAAGTGTTTGAAATGATAAGTGTCTTTTATAATAAAATTACTCAACAAAGATTATACCCCATATTTCTGTTATTTCATTTTTTCTTTCAAATATGTTCCATTAAATTCTGGTAGAGATTAAATTCTGTTTAACAGCTAAAGTATTACTAGATGTTTATAAATAACTCATAGGATAGTGAGTCAGTCATGTGATGTCATCTTGTTTTCTAGTACACCAATCAATAGTCGTATATAAGAAGAACCTGTGCACTATCAGTGTTGTCAGGCTGTGAAAATAAAGTATTGAAAAATAAAATAAAAAAACTTGTTTTTAGCTAAATTGAAGTGAGAGAATTTTGAATAATTAATAGTATTAACCTTTCTTAATAAGACATTTATTTTGAATTTGAAAATGAACAGCTGATGTATATACATGAATAATAAATAAAAAATAAATTTTTAAAAAAAAATGGCAAAAAAACATTTCCCTTTTAATGGAAAAAATTGAAGTCTTCATGATAATGATTTTATGATTCATATATACCAGTACTACATGCATACACTATTACTATACCAACATCTGATGATAATTAAATCCAGTTACATCATATTTTAATTTTACATTAGTTATATGGTAAATGTTTATTGTCAGATTATCTGTCTTTAATTAATGCTTTATGTAGAATTAAATGTTGAATTAAGTGTTATTGTACAATATCATATTGACTAAGATGAAAGATGAATGACTCACACACTGTTCAACTTAACTGTTTCTTTCTGAAAGTTAGGAACCAAATAATTTTTAACTGTCAAAAACATTTGATGTTTTCTTTTAAGTTTTTGTACGGCGTTTCACGACACTGAAAGCGTATAATGCATTTGGTTACATATGCACATTTGGAATAAATTTTCGGAATACATTTTGGAATCTAGTAAAATATTGCGACAGGATGCATCCAAAAATTTCTGCAATCTGGTGAACTGATCTCATGTTTACAATAAAAAGTAGTCTGGGAAGTTTGCGTCCTACGATGTAAAATCATAACTTTTTATGAAATAAACAGCAATGGCAGGTGGATTTAATTAATTCATTATGAAATCTACAGTAATTTGAATTTATTTTGAAGGGTATGATAACGTATTTTGGTGTTGAGGTAATTGTGTCATATTTTAAAACTGTTTATCGATTAGATTTCACTTTCGTGAAAGGGAGATAGATTGTACAGTGTCGTGTGCAAATGAGCACATGTGGATTTTAAATACTTCACCGATTTGGAAGTAAAATTAACATGAAACGGGAATATTGTGAGTGATAATCAGCAGTTTATTAACAGCAAATGATCCAGTTACATACAACCACTAGAATGTACCCCTCATAGCGACGGTCGGGTCTGCGAAACTCTACTTTCTCTCTATCCGAAATGACAAAACGATCGGGTACGACTTTATAAAACTTTATTAAATTTTTATTACTGATTGTCTTTCATATGTTTATGAAATTATTATTTTCTACCATTTTACTTAGCAATACATGGTTTGGTACATTGTTTCTTATTCCAAAAAACATCCGTCGGACTATGCATAGATTTTCGGTTATATTCTGTCTTGCCATAACACCATTTTCCCAACTACGCCATACAGCAGCACAGCAGTGCTATGTTGTTTTTTTAGAATTTGTTTATTTTAATGTTGATTTTCTCTTTGAATCTTTTATTTTGTATATATTTTAGATGTGTTCAGCTTGTAAAGAAAAAGGTGCTATGATGGGTTGTCTACACAAGGGGTGTTCTCAAAAATTCCATTCATACTGTGCAGTAGAAACAGGTAAAGTACTTACATCCATGGTAAACCTTGGGTTGAAAAATATGTGTACTTTAGCCAATAAAATAACCAGCTAAATCTTTTTTGCGTAAATTTTTTCATTGTGATGCCTGGAAACTTAATTTACTTAAACTGGTTTCAGAATGTGTCATTATCAGAAAATTACAGGTGGCTCAGGTGAGAAAGATGCAGGTAAACTGTCCCTAAATGCCATATTTTATTACCAATTAAAATAAATATCACAATTTGCGACATGTTTGAAGCGCAGCATGAACCTTGACAAATTGTATACTTTTAACATTTTGGCTCACCTGGCCATAATTAAACAAGTTTTTATCTTTGTAAATTGCTGTTCATAGACTATACACCACTCCAATATCTGGAGTTGTCATTGATAGAATTTAAATATTGATACATGTATATGAACTGAAAAATATATGTATAAATCAATATATTGAAACATTGAAAAAGTGATTAAAATAGTTTATTTTTTGTTGAATCTTTTATAGATAGATTATTTTCCATCAATATTTGGCATCTCTGTTGTAGTCTTAAATGCTTTTAATATTAAATATACCTTGTTTTGTATGTCATTTAGTTTTGAGAGACTTAAAAATGATGGGTTGTAATTATGATACATGTACAACCTATTTAATCTATGTGTCATTGACTTCTCCAACTTTTGCCATAAACTGAAGGCCATTTTTGTTGATATCGATACTCAAAATGTGTAACAAGTTATCATATCTATATATCCATCTATCAGTCTTTGGTTTTAATCATTGAGTTTGAAGTGATATGTTTATACATGTACCATAAATCCCCGGCTATAAGTCTACTCTGCCTATAAGACAGGGATGGGATTTTCCTGTCATTTTGATGATTTCAGGCTATCCTACACCTATAAGACGACCATAATTTTCAGTCAAGACCATACCGGTAACGGTATATGAAGCTACCGATTGGACCGTAAATTTTCCACCAATTTTCGTCTGATGTCCACTTGTTACCAAAATGATTTGTAAAATAAAAAAATGTATTTATTTTGTTTTATAGGGTGTTATCTAGATGAAGAAAATTTCTCTTTACTTTGTCCAAAACATAAAGTAAGTATTTTTATCCAAGTTTGTTTTTTAATACTTAACCATATTATCAGTGATAAATCTGTAGATCGATGTAGTAGTCTTAACTAACATGTCACTTTTTACAAAAATGTTCATCATTTCTATATGAATATTGTATTCAAAATAAAAATTTATCGAATCATTGATAATTGGCAAGGGTTAAACACAGCTTGAGTAGAGAAGACTTTTGTTAATGAGCAATACTTGATGAAATTTGCAGGGAGTAGTCTACAGTGCTTATTCACAGATTTCAGTAGCTCTCACTCCTAGGTTAAAATGATCCAACTATGAGAAAGTTTGTCAGTTTGCTTCCTGAAAGTTAGTTGTTTTATATGGTTTTCTGAACATCCCAGAACTGACTGTCTCAGTATAAATTAAAGTATGTTGACCGGGGCATAAAACATCATTACTTCACTTAATGACTTTGAAGTGTCCTAAGTAAATATTTTTTTCAAAAGGTATATGTTTTGCCAAATCACTTGAACTTTGTAATTTATTTTTGTTCCTATGATATTGCCAATAGAAGAATGGTTGAAGACTATGTAAGAGTTTGTTCTCAGTTTTGAATCTGATAGTAATGTTTTTGTATACATGTCTGATAGTATAGGTAAACAACATTGACCTGCCCGTTTAAACTTTCATTAGGAATATTCATATAGAAAGAGTCCATCCTATACATAGGTAGTAGTAGGAGTCGCAGTTTATAATGTATACACAAAATAAGTGATTAGTGTTCTCGGTTTGTATACAGATTCCTATATATAACTGCATTCGTCCATGATAAATATTTAAATCAAAGGTCAAGTGGACAGGTCAAAGTTGTTTGCCTATAATATGTTTGTATACATGTCTGATAGTAATATGTTTGTATACATGTATTACAGGATAAAAAGCTGAGATTGTCTGATGCTTCAACATCCAAGTCATGATAGATCCAAAAGGTAACTAATTTGTGTTAAAAATTTCCATGACAACATAAGCACTCAAGATTGATAAACCCCCAAAATGGTTAAATACTACATTAAGTACTTCAGTACATGCTATTCCATGAAGTTGATTCTGTGTTTTGAACAACTTTGATTGGGGGAATTTCATAATTTTACAATATATATATATACAGCAGCCTCAGTGGCCAAGTCGTTTAAAGCATGCACTTACCGATCACAAACACTCACATTGACCAATCACAGAAACTCTCAATTCCACACTGAACAAATCCAAGTGTAGGAAAGTTGCTTGCCAAAGATTTATAGTTTTCTCTGGGCACCCCAGTTTCCTCCATCATTCCTGAACAGACCACCTCAATATGATAAAGAATCTTCACCATGACATGAGGTAAAAACACTCTACTCCAATATAAAGATGCAATGTGTAATAGAAATCACTATTATTTTCCAATTTCAAATGTTAACTTGTCATGGCTTATCATCTTTGGTCTGGTCTCACACAGATATATTTAGGTTTACATAATAATCTTATGTGTTTAGATGTTTTGGGAGAATATATGAAAAAATCTGTATTTTAATGTTTCTTTATTTGAAAACGAGCTCGACCGTCTAAATTGTTAATTCAAACTTGACATGCCTTGTTTGATATCCTCTTTCATCAAGTCAAATATTTCTTTAAAACAAATAGAAATTCCCTGGTAATCATGCTGAATTTGATTTATAGTTACAGGTTGTCAGATCATCCCCATAGAGGAGATTATCGGTTGCCATAGGGATAATGAAAGCAGTGTAATATTGGTTGCCATAGCGACAGTGAAAGCAATGTAAACGGTGCTAGTGAAGATAGAATAATGCCTCCTGCCTGTAGTGCATTATAATATATAGAGTCAAGAAATGGTATTTTGTTAGAAGAATGTTTTGTCTTTATGTATTAAATTGAATGTTTTGTTGATTGTAAAAACCAGGTAGAAAATGGTTTACGTTATTTAATGATTGAATAAATAAAAAAAGAATTTTGCTAAGGTGGAAATAGGTGAAGGATGATAGATAATAGGTTGTGAAATATAAGAACATGTTTGATTGATCAGTGAGTTTAGTTTGTGAAATGTAAGAACAAGTTTTGATGGTCAGTGAGTTTAGGTTGTGAAATGTAAGAGTTAGTTTGCTTGGTCATTGATTTGATAAGTTACTGAAGTGCTATAATGGATAATTTTCATGTGTCGTGTGGTTGATGCCTTGCAATGCTTGTACAGTACGACTGTATCCTTCCATAAGAAATGGAGTCACATAATCTTGTTTTCCTGTCAAAATGGCATTATCCTTTTCCATCACTAGAAGGACTTATAGGTCTACACAAACATAATGAGGTTGCATTTGGTACCGAATGTAAATCCACTTAGCAGTGTATTAATGATGATTGGTTCAATCGACAGTGTATTGTATTTTGATTGGTTATAAGCTGACCATTCTGTACTGTTAAATGATTGGTAGTCTGGAATGTATTGTATGATGATTGGTTCATTCTGCTGTGTATTGTATGATGATTGGTTCATTCTGCAGTGTATTGATTGGTTATAAAGCTAATCATTCTGATTTGTATAAAGCTGACCATTCAGCAGCATGTATGATTGGGTATAAAGCTGATCTGTATAAAACAGTATTTTACTGAAGTCATGTTTTTTGTCTTTCAAGTTTTAAGTCCATTATTCCTAATTCAGACATTTGTTAAGTTATTTTTGTGTATCAGATTAAAGTTTATTCTTTCATAATAATTGTATGCCTTATTATAATGCTATGTATAATTAATCATACGATATATTATCAAATGTTGTTGTGGTTATCTCCTTTAGTAAATAAACTATCACATCATCTGCCTCAATGACATTTTTGTTGTGGTTATCTCCCTTACCACATTGATTCATTGCACTCCCAGTAGATTCAGATATATTGACAACAGATACATACTTAATAATAGTCAGTAGAATACTGTATGTTATGATTATGCCTTATCATTTAACCTTGAAATTCAGCCAAAATTTAGTCAATGTCCTGTCTGTCCAATTGTCAACTTAATACTGTTGTCATTAATTATAGTATGTGGTAATGTTACTTAACAAGTTAAGAGGGCTTTCCTATGTTATATGTACATTCCTTTTGACAAAAATTGTCAATCTTTTATAAAATGTACTTTCTGACCTTGACCTACACTTCACTGACCTTGACCTACTTAAACACTTATTTTACTTACAAAAGAATGGCCATTCATTTTCTGTTTGTGTAATTTGTGACAATTGAAGAATGTTACTCCTTGCTTTAATCCCATTCAGCAAAAGTTAACTCCTTTTGAATTTGTATTCTTTTACTGGTGCATTGCATTGTGTCTCATGGAACTGACATAACTTATTTATTTCCAGTATTTCCATGTGCCAGTATGTTATAGTTAATCTTAATATTTCTGCAAAACAGTATGAAAACATTTTTTATTGGAAAACTTAAATTTAGGCGATGTCATATCAATTACTCTAACAAGTTTCAGACAAACGTTAGGGGGTATCACATGGTATGGTGGTATATATGTGGTAAAGTGACTATCCCTATTAGTTCATAAACTATTAGGTACATGTATTTAAAAAGTTTTGAATTTTAAATTTCAGAAATTGTACTTGGTTACTAGATTTCAAACAAAAAGTAAACATTTAGAAAAACAATATACATCACCATACATGCAATAATCTTTGTTTCATGTTGATTATTAATAATACAATGCACAAGTTTCAATATCATTTTAAGATTCAAATTTACAGGGTTAAATTTCATAATTTTGAATTCTGCATCGATAGAAGTTGATAAAGGATGTACATGAAAAAAAATTTTTTCTGAATGGTTAAAATTATTGTATTAAATTGCATTTGCATGTCCAAAGATAGAAAACGCAAATTTTATCTTAAAAAAGTGAACCTCTTTTACAGCAATTACATTACCCATTAGAACTTTTATAAAATAGTAAAACATTCATTTCAGTATATTTTTGCTATAGTGCTATTTTTAAATTTTCCATAGATTGTCCATATTCTCATGTAGTACAATGTATTTTTGACATAAATATTCAGAAATAGCACATTTTACATTGATTACATGGACAAAACTTTGTCCAGTCACTAGACTTGAGACTTCATTTTGCCTGACAGGATTTTTTTTAAGCCTGTGTTATACAGAACATAGATCTTGCTTCTTTGATATAGATATGCCATATACTACATATTTCATGTGCCAATGCTAAATTTTATATTCCAAATATTTATCAGTAATTAGAATTTAATAACTATTTTTCACCACCACCTAAAACTTGTGAATGAATGTCTGTCAATATAAAAACCACATCATTTGTTTCCATGGTATCTGATGTATGTTACCATGGTAACAGAGCATGTTACCATGGTAATTAAGCAGTAATTGTTTATTTGTATCGGGTCACATGTATTTTTATAGTTTTTTGGTGCATTATTGTTCTATAAGTTTTAAGCTTCACCAAAAGTTGTTCTTTGTTTTTTCGCTGTTTTAGTTGTTGAAGCAGCAAACTTTATTATAAAAACTTTTAAACATGTTGTATATTTGAAACATAAAATAAAAAAAGAGTATTTCAGTATGATAAGTTTTGTTTTAATGTTGACATAGTAGGTATGTTAAGAATTTGGGAATCATATGTCCAAGTTTGGTCATTACATGCTCACAAATTCAAGATAGAACACAATTACTTTTCAAAGTAAACAGTGAACCTTTAGGAACAGCAACATAGGACCTTGTACTGAAGTTTTCAACATAACAAGGTTAATTGTCAAAGTCATATTTAGTATACAAGTTTGGGCACAGTAATTATAAAATCTTATCATTTATAACAAAAGAATGGTGGATAGTTTGAATTGCTCTTGATAAGTTATATGACAAGGTCTTCAATTCTTCATCTTCTGAAGGAATGGATAGATTTTAATAAAACCAAGTCAGCTTACTTATCCTGAAAATGGTTTAATTTTAATTGCTAATGCAGCTGCTGCAACCGGATTGGTTGATAGTTTCCAGTCAATGTAAAGTAATTAGTATGTCAATGTATAGGAAAAAACATCTATGCCACACATTCAAGTACAAATAACAGACCATTGGAAAGTTTTTATAAAGAGTAAATAGTCGACCAGCCAGACTGTCACAGCATCAATAAATATGTGCAGATTTTGCCGACACGTAAGCAGTATACTGCAATAATAAGTTATCAAAATAGGACAATCCTTTAAAGAGGCAGAATCTGGAAACTAATAGAACTTTTACTGAGAATAACTAAACGAGTTGTGGGTATTAACACCAATTGTCAAATGATATATCGGTCTTCATTAACAGTACAGAATATGTTTCATCCACCATCAAAATCGGAATGACGAATATCAATGTTTTTAGAATTATAAACCACTTGATCGGTGTACTTGCGTAATACATAATGTTGGCCGGTGTAGCTAGCTAAACAGGAAATGCTCTTCCGGAGCGCCTGACCTTGCTCTCCTGGTTGAAGTTTAACGTAAATTGCCAGTTTTCATAGTTTTTTATTGTGATTGAAACGTGGTGTGGTATGCTTGTTTTGATTGATTAGTACATCGACTTTTGAGTTTTTCGACAATAATTACAAGCTCAGGTTCCTGTTCTGTAAACAGAGTCTTAACTTGTGTTTCTGGAGCAGACAATTTCGAAACCATAGTATCTCTCTCACACGTTGTTTTGATGGTAGTTTCTTGGCGGAAAGCAAGTTGCAGTTGCCGTTTACTGGAGATTAAAAAACGTCATTAATACTATACAATTTGGTATCTCTTCATGGATAAATATTACATATAATTTTCAGTTTGATAACATCATACATAATTATGACTATATTGGTCCAGCTGTTGTATCTGTTTTAACTGATACATTTATCTGTATATAGAATTACAGGGCATATTGGTTATCCAACGGTAAGCAGCTTTTCATTTTATTATACAATGACTCGTTATTTCGTTATGAAATCCAAAGCAAATATATCGCTCCGTGGTCAAATCACACTCCGAAGAGCAAAGTAAAAACTTTGATAACTAGCAAATTATGTTGCACATGTGGATTTCCACTAGAAAAGTGAGGTCACGTATTCTGGAAGAGTATACCGGCCACGTTTGGAAGTGCCAATATCAATTTAGGTCGTTTACAGAGATGGTTTAGAATCTTCGGATATCAGATTCAGATCGTTAAGTGTTCTCCAATGTGCTTGTAAATGCTTAATATGTATTGCAATTTAGTATTCAAATGTTTGCCTCAAAACATTATCGCTTTTGCATCAAACGCCTAAAAAACCCTTTGGTCATAAAATAGAGTGGAAAAACTAAGAACAGTGAATATTAGTACTTTGCGTTTTTAAAGCATCAGCCATGCTGAATGCTTTATAGCGATCGTTGGATTTTTTCGTATTTAGCGCCGCTCTCATTTCACCTTGACAGCCAACCAAATCCTTCGTTTCGACTGAAATTACGGGAATTTCCATATACGGTATCCCAGGTATGTATAAACTCTAATCTGAGTGATTGGGTCTCCCGGAAAGTTACGAAAGCAATGTTTTCATCATGTCTGAAATGTATTCATACGCGTATTAGTCCGTAATTGTTTTTGCTGGATATATTTTAATTCTTCACTTTGTATGATAATTTTAAGATAAAAACCATAAAAATCCATTAAGTATATGCCCCTCGGAAAACCCAACAAAAATGACGAGCTTGTCAGTTCGCGCCGACGTTCTTCTTTTTGACCTACAGTGCTGTACATGTGGTTGTTTTACAGTCGCCGCCATATTGGATTTTTTTAATTTACGCAAAGTGACATCGATAAATAAACACAAAGTATGCTCATTAAACACTTTTTAAGTTAAATAACTTTAAACATGGATCACATTTGATGATAAAGTATATATATATTTTTAAAAAATTGATTGTCAATAATATTTCGTGTTTGGGATATCCTGACCTGGTTCATTAATATTCATTATAACGTCACGAGGATTTTCCCGCTTTCATTGGGTATTAAAATTCATTCCTGTCAGATTGCCGGTAGCGAAATATATATTATGCATAAGAAAAAAGTAGAAATCAAAGATTATTCCCAAAAATGTGATACGAAACTGAAAGAAGAAGTTTATTTACAAGTTATTGGCTATGTTGATAAATCGTTTGTGACTCGTGAAGTTGTGTAGGCTATATCGATACCGTAGCTCGTATGCAAATTAGCCATGTGTTTGGGGGCATGCCTGCATTTGACATCCAATGCCTCTGCTCAAATGTATTCACATAGCGTAGTGACTGACCTTTTTAGTCCAGTACACCCTTGCCCCTTTTAAAATGATCATGACACCCTGTCCTTTTTAGTTATCAGTTTAATATAAAAACGACATGCTTTATTCTCGAATCTCTGCTACATACTTCCGATCTTCCGCACACACTCCACTTGTCTCCATATGTCTCCGAAGACAATTTCATCATCAATGTTCATTTAAATACCTTTTCCAGTTGTTCATTTTGAATCAACACAATAAATCGACAAGAAAGCACAACTTGAAATCAAAATCTAAACAAAACTGAAAAAAACGATGTTTTAAAATTTTCAGATAAAATTTATTTACCTTGTTACAAGTCCTTATTAGATCGTTTTTACAGTGGATATCCGATTAAAGTTGTTGTCAGTAGTTTAATCCATGGTTTTTACAACCTTTAATTTCTTTTCATGAAGCCATATTACTTTATTTCACATAATATGCAGGAAAACAAACAAAACAGTTATTGTGCTTTCTTAAGTTCTACCGATTTCTAGAGCACCGTTGGTGAAGTAGAACAGAAACTAAGGGCGGGGAAAATATGGTACCAATCTTGTGAACTCAACTCCTCTTACAGTTTTCAACCAAAAACCTTGAAACTTCACAGAATGTTTCTATATATATTGAGGATGTGCACCTGACTTTATGGAAATATTTCAAGATTTTTTCCTCATTTTTCAAGACTTTGAAACTTAGTCACTTTTTAGCAAGTATTTGAATGGGGGTACCTACTTTGTGAACTCAACTCCTCTTACAGATGTCAACCAAAAGCCTTAAAACTTCACAGAATGTTATATATATATTGAAGATGTGCACCTGACTTTATGGAAATATTTCAAGATTTTTCCCCCATTTTTCCCGACTTTAAACTTAGTCACTTTTTAGCAAGTATTTGAATGGGGGTACCTACTTTGTGGACTCAACTCCTCTTACAGTTTTCAACCAAAAGCCTTGAAACTTCACAGAATGTTTATATATATATTGAAGATGTGCACCTGACTTTATGGAAATATTTCAAGATTTTTTCTCCATTTTTCCAGACTTTGAAACTTAGTCACTTTTAGCAAGTATTAGAATGGGGGTACCTACTTTGTGAACTCAACTCCTCTTACAGTTTCTCTTAAATTCAAAGTAATTTTATTGTAACATTTTATTGTCTAAATAATAATCAATTAATTTTCAATTAATCGTATTCAGAAATATTTCCCCCTTTTGTACACAATTCTTGTCAACAAACTTTTTTTGAAAGAGACAGTTGCCTGGACAACTTCTGTAATTGGGAGGTACAGATTATTAGCTTATTGTGTCAGGATGGTTTATACCAATTCAGGCTTTTGAAGCTCACTTGGACAATTTATATATATTCAACAATAATTTTAAATACATTTAAATTATTTCTAAAACAAAGGTTTTATTTTTATTTTTTTTTTTTTTCAAATTAATTGTGAATTCAATGAATAAAATTAATGACTTCAACAATGGTTAATCTGTCAATCGCAAGTCAAGGAAATAGCTGGTCATGGTGAAAGTTTTTTTGTGATGATGACACTATGTCGATGATGATGTGGCATGATGATCTGGTGAAGATGATGACAATAATAATGATGATGATGACATTCAGTTCTGCTGCTGCCGATGATGATGTCACCATGATGATGATGATATGACATGAGGAGATATAATGATGATGATGATGATGTGACATGAGGAGATATGATAATGATGTTGATGATGGTGATGACATAAGTTCTGTTGATGCCGATGATGATAATGATTATCGTGATGAAGAAGATGATAGTGATGGTGGTGATGAAAATAAGTTCTGTTGCTATGAATGATGATGGTGATGATGACGATGTGACTTGACGAACTATGATGATGATGATGATGATTATGATGGTGACATGAGTTCTGTTGCTACCACCAATGATGATGATGGTGGCAATGATGACATTCAGTACTGATGAGCACTGCTGATAGTATGATGATGATGATGATGATGAAAATGGTGGTGATGATGATGATGGTGGTGATGACATTCAGTTCTGCTGCTGTCGATGATGATAATAATTCACGATGATGATGATGATGATGATGATGACAAAGCCAATGTTTTCATGCTGATGATGTGACATGATGATGATGATGATGATGATGATGATGATGATGATGACGTTCAGTACTGCTGCTGCTGATAATGATGATGATTATGTGACACGAAGAGCTATGATGATGATGTGACCATATTAATGATGTAACATGAGGATTTCTGAAAATGATTAATATAATGGTGGTGGTGATTGTCATGGCATGGGTTCTACTGCTGCTGCTAATGACGACGATGATGATGATGATATCTTCATGTTGATGATCAAAATGTGATATGAGGAGTGATAATGATGATGATGGTGGTGATTACAGATCCAGTTTGATTTTCTTCCAGTCAACTGTGTTTTAGTGGAGTTATGCCCCTTTCACTTTGTGAATTTTATCAAAATGATGGTTTCTCTGGACTTTTTTCCGTTACGTTTGAGATATTTCACTCAGATTTGGGGTCTGGTCTTTAGTAGCCTCTCTTGGTTTTTGAAAAATTGAAAATTTATATTTATGCGAATTACTTAGTTTACTCAATTGATAAACATTGCGTGGCATGTCCATTTTGACCATTGTAACAATATTTGTATGTTAGAACCTAACAACTTGCATAAAAAGCAGACTTGTTGTTAGAAGCTTCCCGATCACAGTATCTATTATTTGCATGATTTCCATTTGTTACTGATTCATTAGACAAATCTCAGTTTCAAGTGCACATTTTTTTTATCAAATTGCTCAGTTTAGCTGATGCTTCAGTACCTTCAGTACTTTGATTTATGTTCAAAATTGTCTGTAAGTTAAAACTTGTGCTTAGAGTATAATATAACTGGACAATATATTGTTTATGAATTCGCTTGATAACATTTTTGTCATTATATCCAGTGTGTGTCCAAAGTCGAGTTTTTTCGCTATGTATAAAGAATTATTTATGTTCTTAGCTGATTTGCCGATTGCAAAATATAACATTTTCAGTTATTATGTTTATAGTGGATTTTAAAACTCTTTTATAACATCCAGAAGGTATTAATTAAAAGCGTTAATGATGTAACCAAGTCTGCCAGAAATATCTAGAAGCTGTTACATTTTTACGAAACATAAGTCTTCTCTGTTAACTTAAAGCACCACACACCCCTAAGCATAACCTATCCACTAAACACCCCTCAAAATGTTACATTAAATTTTCTACATCAAACTCGTAAACTTAAATGTATCGTTTTTTCAGTTGTACAAATCTCTTATGGTGGCGCGGCGTACCCTTACTTATCGGAGTGTCTCTGTTGTTTGTCGTGTCTTGTATGGTTGCTTAGCTATTTTTTTTCTTATATTACACCGCAAGGCGATGGGTCGTCTTTTTCTAGTAATCATATGTTGCTGGCCGCCAATATTCCATTGAACAGAACTCTTGTGTTTGTGTGATTTTGTCTGCAGTTGCAAAACGTGGATACCATTAGAAAACTGAATTTTGACAGATACTAGTCATGTAACACAGTATCGAGGAGCCTCGGGGGCAGTACCAAGGAGTTTTAGAGCCTGTATCGGAGAGTCTTGGTGCTAGTACCAGGGGTTCTTGGAGCTAGTATCAAGGAGTTTTAGAGCCTGTATCAGAGTCTTGGTGCTAGTACCAGGGGTTCTTGGAGCTAGTATCAAGGAGTTTTAGAGCCTGTATCAGAGTCTTGGTACTAGTACCAGGGATTCTTGAAGATAGTATCAAGAAGTCTTTTAGCCTGTATCAGGGAGACATGGTGCCAGTATCAAGAAATCTTGGAGACCAAGACATTTTCAGTCTGTATTTAGGAATCTTGGGGTCTGTATCAGGGAGTCCTTGTGCCGGAACCAAGCTTTGGAGCTAGTATCAAGGAGTCTTGCAGTCAGTACCGAGCGATTTTAAAGTCAGTTTCAAGGGTTGTGTCTTAAAGCCAGTACAAGGGAGTTTTTGGAGCCAGAAGCAAGGGATTTTGGCGTCAGTATCATTGAGTCTTGAGTGTTGGAGTCAGTACCAGTATTAGGGTGTCTTTGAGTAAGCACCAGGGAGTCTTGGAGTCAGTGCCAGTTTCAGGGTGTCTTGAAGCCAGTATCAGGGAGTCTTGAAGACGGTATCAGGATGTCTTAGAGCCAGTATCGGAGTGTCTTGGAGCCAGTAACAGAGTGTCTTGGGATTAGCATCAGGGAGTCTTGGATGTAGTACCCAGAGGTTTTTGAGCCAGTATACATGTGTATCGGAGCCATTTCCAAGGCTTTTTGGAGCCAGTGCCAAGGAATTTTGGAGACAGTGTCAGGGAGGCTTGGAGTCAGTATGATGGTCTTGGAGCCAGCCAGTATCGAGGAGATTTTGAGCCAGTATTGGCGGGGGCTTAAGCCAATATCAGGGGGCGGGGGGGCTTGTAGCCAATATCAGAGGGGTCTTGGATCCAGTATCAGTGTATCTTAGAGCAAGTATCATAGCTAGTATCAAGGAGCCTTGAACCTAGTGTATCCCAGTGGTGGGTTACAGGCATGCTCTCTTGCTTTCTTTCTGTTAATTTTGATCTATTTTCATTATTGCAGGTTACTTTTGCATTTTAAGACATTTTAAGATTTTAAAAAATTAGCACACGATACAGGATTGCCCTTGTATGACTAACAACACACCATATACAAGTATAATTAATATATATATGAAGATAGTTACTGTACCATCTGTTACTGAAATGTCAAAAACTTTAAAAATATTACCCTATATAGACCAGTAAGATAAAATGTATATATTAATCACATCTAAAACTGACTCATTTCACTAATATATGTCAGGTAACCAACTTGTTCCCAATATAAAAATCAATAAATGAATATAGTTTTACGTTTTATGTGGTTTATAATTATGGATATTGTTTTCAGTTTTCCCTACTATGTTAAGTAGAATGGACAGTAGCCTCATATTGAACACCGCTCTAGATAAGTACATGTACTTGAACCACATGCCCCACTGAATATCATTTATTCCATTATAGTGGAGCAGTTAAGCAGAAAAATCTTTCAAATCCGGATACAAGCATAAAACTTTGTATAAATGATGCAAATATGTTGTAATTTAGGAAAATTACGATGGCCATTGCAAATTCTAAAATGGCCGCCATTTTTCAAGATGGCGACCGAAAAACCAAGAAAAATCAATATAATTCAAATAAAATGGAATGTACACATTATTGCTTTCGTCAATAGGGTCAATAATGGCGCTGAACATGCAGTGCAGTGTATTATTCAAAGAAAGCAAAGAGTATTTGGGTATTTGTTATCTTAATTACCGAAAACATACACTAAAATCTTGCTTTTGTGGTTAAAACTATGTCATTTCCATAAACCGTCAATTTATTTTCAAAATAAAAGTTTCTAGCTTTAACATAACAGATACGCGTCTGTAAAACTATGGATTTATTATACAAATTATAATGAGACCAAAGTAATTAATAAAGACATGAACAGCTACATAATGCAGTGCATGGAAGACTAAAGCGGTAGCACTTGCATATCCCACTACATTCACTTTTGCATCCACATTTAATCAATTCCTGGCACGACGCAGCGATTGGTGATAAAGTTGCCCAACATATTTGCCATTTGTCCGTCTTAGTCCATCCCAAATCAGCTAGATTATGTAGCTGAGGACAGCGCACAATCGACCTCCCAAATACACCCTGCTTGAAAAACAGCACGTTAACAATGTTGCAACTAAGTGCGTCCTGGGTTGGAGGTAAAGCATCACACGGTCTCTGTTTTCTTGCAAAAAGTGCAAGTCTTGTCTCGTTTACATAAATATTCAAACGTTATCTGTCATACATCACAACAAATTCCTGAATTTTGCCAAAATCACCTTGATCTATTGATGGTGGATGACAACTGAACTTTGTAAAGACACCCGATACTTCACTGCAAACATTCTATGTTTGCCAGGCGGACTTTTTCCCCTTTCCTCAAAAGCCCGAAACAGTATGATTATCACGACCAATGAATGCATAAAAGAGAAGGATATCATTAGTTTTCTCGGGGCCTTTTGTTCAACAAATTTCAAGCACAGGTATCCATTTTGTTTTGGATTTTTGACCAAACAAGATCCACATATGTTGGAGACCTCTATGATGCAAGAATGCGTATAAGGATACCGTTATAACTACAATATCTGTGTCATTTGCTTTTATCATAATGTTTGTGCACCCCGTCATTTTTGCATTCAGTGCATGAACAAAAATTCGTGTATCGGCTTTTTCGTGGTTACATGGACTGAAATCATGAAGAGAAATATTGTGATTGCTCAACCTGAACCTGAACCTGAACCTTTTTTGTAACTAGAACCGTTTTTACAGATTGTATTAAAGCTACTCTGTCTGCAACTAAATTAAACAACTCTGTTTTATTTTTGTCATCACGTAGAAAATTAAACCAATTACATGTAGTTGGTTTTTTTCCATTTTCGGACACTTTTCTGTGGGAACCCTGACCTCTCTTCGCACGTGTTTCAGATTTCAGACTTGTTGGAAGGTAAACGTCAAAGAAAATATCTACTCTTTGTTATTTTTCTAAATATGTTTGTATTTTTGGGATAGTATCCTCTTCTACATATCGACTAAATGTTTTTGCATTTCTTGGTGGTACACTATTAACAAAAGCTGAGCCATCAATGATAAGAACATCACCTTCTGGTTCTGTGACTTGCATAAAAGCACATCAAGCAATTGTGAGTTTTAGCAAACATGGAGTTTACTTCCATCACTTATTGATGCGGGATATTGTTGGTTTTTGTGTTTAAAGAAATCTTTCAAATCGCAATTTCTGTTTTGACACGATATGAACAGTTGTGAAAAGAAAACACAGTCCTGCTTCAGAGATTTTTGTTTACCGTAAAATCAACAGGTCATGATTCCTGGTTAAGGAAAGACAATTTGTTCTTTGGTTAAGGAAAGAAAATGTGTTCTTTATAATTGGTTGGTAAAAAGATGATATTTGTTCTTTCTCCAACATGGCCATAAATAATTTAAATTGCTCGTTTCGTCTTTCATATTGTGTAATAATCATTTCGCTAAGCTAGGATGACCAACATCTTTTGTGTCTAACGTCAGAAGGTCTCTAGACTCTTTTTCAAATAGATTACCCATTGTTCTTGTAGTATCTGTCAGCTTTCTTACATTTTCTAAGAACATTTTCTGTCCTCCAGCATTATCATCATGATGATTGATGTCTGGCATAAAGTCTTTGTCTTCCTGCAGATTCATATTTTGAAATAACACCACTCACTTCTGGACCAGCGATTATCCAACGCCTCAAAGCTGTCTCGACTTCAGTTATACCAATTGCTCCCTCATCGCCTTTGATAACTGCATTGGCTTGTTCATGAGCTTGATCTATAGCAATAGCGGACTATTCATGTTTAGACTTATGAACAATAAATTAAATTCTCTTGTTATTTGTGGATGTTGTTGATTAAGTGTCAACATATCTCCAAGATGAATAGGAAGTCATCTTGCATAATTAAAATTAAACACTAAAATAAAGTTGGAAATTTGCCTCTCGAAATGATCTAATGAATGTAAGTATGACTAGTTCCATTGTCAATATCAAATACTAGTAATGAAACTGCAAACGTTCGCTTTTGCGTTTTGAACAACATTCATCAAAAGAAATGGAAATTGTGCCTTCGTTATTGCGACTTGTTGCGTTACAGAAATCATCATATGCTTATTTAAAAAGCTTGAAGAGACAGAAACACTTGATGCAGTTAGAAAAGAATATGATGTGTCAGATGAAGCTACGCCTGTTTAATAATGGCAGATGTCCATCCACTATTTTGAGAAAATTTCCAATAGATCTCAATGCAGCCATTTCAATATGTAGACATCCAAACATGAAACAAAGTTATCCTTTCCAAACCCTTCAGGCCATTGCCATTAGATCTGTTTTGCCAAGGGGTATAATGGCTGATCAGCTGTGACCTCTCACCATCCTTGGCTCAGCTCTCTCGTGCTAGCACATCCTGTCAATTCAGGTGCGAATGTCTAACTTATAAAAGAGGGTAAATTAGACACTAATTATATTTATTAAATAAATTTAGCTGACACTGACCTCCATGCTGAGTTTCACGACAGTGGTAATACCACTGTGTCCTGGTAATGCTATATCAACCACTCTTTTAATTTTTACATGACACACATTTAACTACAAACCAACCAAATCTTCTTAGATATGTACTATTTTGTGTTTTATGTGCTCTTTGTGAACAAAATGTATTGAAAGGTTTGTATTTAGAAATCTCACTTTAGAATAAAGAGCTCGTTTACTTTTGATGTTATTATATCAATTATTGGCGGTCATCTAGGATAATTGCGGCCATTTTACAGGATAGATGATTTATAGTGCCTTTATGTCAAGTTTCTAATATTATTTTCTCAAAATAAAGTAAAAATGCGATTCAATAAAGAAAACATATACGCGCAATATTATTCTACCAACACATGGCGGCCATATTGGATTTTGGCAGCCATTTTGATTTTTTTTGTGTGGCCATCGTTTAATTTGTATTCAGTGACTATAAAACTACCATCATACAAAATTTCATGCTTGTATCCGAATTTGAAAGATTGGCCTGAAAAAATGTTTTATCTGCCCCACTATTACATTGTATCCATTTCGCATCCAAAGTCGATCTCACAGCCTAGATTCGAATCTCGCTCGTTCAGACTATAGTGTAGACAAGCTTATTAATTCGCTTGTCGAATGTGGGTGGTTTCATCGAGGCAGTATTCCAGTTTCTCCCATCATTCCAGAACTGACTGTCTCGATATAAGGGAAAGAATCTTGACTCGACGTAAATTAACATTACTCCAATCCACAAGTTGATTTTAAGCATTACAACTACATACTTGTATGTGTTTATCTTGTGCCTTATGTTCTCAATTTGCTCCTTTGTTTTGGCCTGTTCTTGGTTGTTTTTGTCATTGTCAAACTTGTCCATTTTTTCTATATTTCAATATCATGCACATGTATAAGGGCCACCTATCGTAAAATATGTGGGGCTGTTACCAAATCAGTGCCCGCATCCACCGTCAGTAGCACTTTTCTAATTAATAAAATAAACAATATTAATTAATATACGAATACGTTTAAGTGGTGCCTGGTGCACCATTAATTTTGTTGTATCGACATTGCAAAAATAAAGAGTTTTTATTGTCCAAAACAAGTGAAAGAAAAAAATCTTCTTATACAAAACTTATTTGTTTTTCTCATAATCTTGCCAGTTAGTGTGTAGTCTTCAAAGAGCATCTAGAGCAGTATTTACTGCAATCAACAGAGTAGACGCTGTACATTAGTGCATAGAAGGACCTCGTTGAGACATTTACTTATATAATCGACCAAGAACAGACCATATAAAAAGGAGAAACAAAAGTTTCTAATCGGAACTAATTCCTAGTTAGTGAAGGTAAATCCTCGCAGCATCCCATTTTGTCATCTATCCAATGTCTGTCTAGTCAGGAGATATGTTTCTAATCTTTGTTCTAACATGTTTTCGCTAAAAATACGTGTTTTCAAACAAGAGAGGAATTCTTAAAATTATAAAAGTTAAAGAAACAAATATTTTTAAAAGTATTTTATTCCTTGTGCATTGTTTAGACATTACTTAAATTATAATTCATTATACTATAATTTATTATACGAGCACGTGTGTTGTGTTTGTTTTGTTGATTTTTAATCAGATTTTTTTCATGATTAAATCGCAAATAAATACATAAATTTAGAAAAATACAAACTGACTATCAGGTCTAAAATTTTCTGATTTAATCCGTAAAGCCGAAGAGACAGATAGCCGAACATATTAAGAGTCCGACAATCTGTGACGGGTCCCGATAAGTACTTGCATAAATAGTACTGAGTCCTATCTTAAACCCTATTTATTATTTTGAGTATGGGATTATGTCTGGTTCAAGTTTAAAAATCTAAATTTAAATAAGGTGTATTAATTAAAACTATAGGGTAATGATACAATGGTGATATAATTATACACAATTAAAAGAATGACAATCACGTAATCACAACATTCCAGATTTTGTCTTTAAATCTAAATCACAGACGACACATCATTTGACCATATTAGGAAAAGCATTACTGACAAGAAAATAAAACTGTCCTCAAACAGGAAGCATTGAACCTTCCTTTATGATCTCATCCCATCTGACGTCACCTAACACATATTTTTCTTTCTTGTTTTTAATATAATTTATCTTTCGGGTTTCTTCGGATTTTTACCATTAATTTACATAAGAATAACTAGTTTTATCAATACATTGATAGGTAAGTAAGTATTCGCGAGTGTCATTTCCGACCGGTATTGAAGAAATTCCTTTCACCAGCCTGGGGGCGTGTCCTCCGTTGTTGAAGGTCTAAAGTTATTTCAGTAATGTCAAAAACAGGATTTAACAAAATAAATTTTCATCATAATTACCTTCAACTGACAAACTAAAGAACTGAACGTATATGTTACATTTTTAAATTTAATGTACATTTTGTAGATGAAAACCTTTGAAATATTTTTCGTTATATGTCAATTTTAAATTTGGGAAATACCTTTGTTGAACCTAAGCGAGTCACGTGACTGTACTATATCTGGCCTGCTTTCAATATCAAGGCGGGCGGCGGCCCGGTAACACATTTTGAATGGTTTTATCTAATTAGCAGGATTGTTTAGTGTTGTTTTAGTGTAAATTTTACGTTTTACATTTATTAGATTCGTGCAGTGATAACGACAGGTAGAGACATAAAAGTTAAAGAAGAGTTTTGGAAGTGTAAAACATCTGCATAAGACTTCAAAATGGCGGACGATCCATACGCAGGCATGAGCGCTCAGGAACTTAGATATTTAGCGGTTGATAGAAATGTAGTGAATGACCCTGCTGCCCAGGCTGACTGGGCACAGAAAAAGTTAATATGGGTTCCACACGAGATGCATGGCTTCTGTGCGGCGAGTGTCAAAGGAGAACATGGCGACGAAATGGAAGTTGAAGTTGAAGAAACCGGAAAACGCATGAGAGTTCACAGGGATGACTGTCAAAAATGAATCCCCCAAAATTCAACAAAGTTGAAGACATGGCAGAATTGACATGTTTAAATGAAGCTTCTGTCTTGCACAATTTAAAAGACCGTTATTATTCAGGTCTTATCTATGTAAGTATCTTTTGCCCACTTTTAACACCCCTCCCTCCTCTCTCTAACCCCCCCCCCACGCGCGTATAATCAAACTTTCAAATTAAGAATTGTCAATTGACGAGTGTCAGTGACAGAGTAGATGAAGATGCTAATGGTTTTAACTCTATCAATTGCTATGGTACTTTTTTAATTTATGATTAAATTGAAGTTGTTTCCTGTTCAAAATTCCTGAATGAAAGTATCCTTAACCGTCCGTGATTCGAGACTCTAATAGAAAACGAACTAAATTTGCTAACGCAACAAGAATTTGAGAGCTGAAAAATAGACAACTGATTTTTCTGGATAGTTTCACAGTAAATGCCTAAATTTTGTCTTTAATGCATGAAATCGTCACTGCAGAGACGATATTCGCGTATAATAACTGAAAACAAAAATGGCCTCAAATCTTAGGACGCTCTCGATTTTAGGACGGTCGACGATAAGACTTCTCAACAAATTCAAAATGTCAATCTTTGAGAATTAAGTGTTTAAAGGGGTAAATTTGGTGTCTTGTGTAACAGGACACTATTTTTGTAGAACTGGTGGCCTATCCGTTTGCTTTTGTAGAACTAGTGATCTCATTGTCTAGCTTTTGCAGAATTGGTGATCTGTTTCACTGGCTTTTGTAGAACTGACAGTCTCATTTCTTGGCGCTTGTAGAACAGAGGGTTTCACTGGTTGGCTTTTGTAGAATGGAGGGTCTCATTGGTTGGCTTATGGTTCAGTGGTTCTATAAGATTTATTTCCAAGGACATGGATTATCCTTCTTGAGTGGTAGTCAAACTTAGAGATTGATCTGTATGTTTTGAACATTTTGACAGCTTGTTTGATACAAGTCGGTGGCTATGGCTGATTACTCAGCTGTTCTCTACCATCCCAGAACTGACCACTGCAACAATATCTATAACACAATCTAAACCCAACCAAAATCATCTGCTGGACCACTGCAACAATATCTATAACACAATCTAAACCCAACCAAAATCATCTGCATATCCTAATATC
Organism: Anadara kagoshimensis; assembly: GCA_021292105.1. Lineage (NCBI taxonomy): Eukaryota > Metazoa > Mollusca > Bivalvia > Arcoida > Arcidae > Anadara > Anadara kagoshimensis. Next base: position 65,897,374 of record CM037861.1, on the reverse strand, counting down.
GTAAGTGTTTCTTTTCAAATCAGGAAATGATAAAACTGTTTTGCTAGTATATATTATATATATTAAAGGAGGTATGCTTCAAAATACTCAACAGTACATCATTATTATGGTAAAACTATTGTTTAGGTCTTCTATACAAATAAAAAGTGTCCTCAGACTTTTTAAATACCGGTAGTCTCATCTGTCATTGCATCTGTAAATGGATCTTTGGTGGCCTAATTGACTGAAGCACTATTTTATGGATCGTAGACATCTAAGACTGTTTTACAGCCTAGGTTCCAATCCCACCTGGGTATATTCTTGTGCAAGAAACTTAGTCAGTTTACTTGTGAATGGTGGAGTGGACTCCACCATCCCAGAACCAATCGCCTTTGTGGCTTGATATCTGACTGCCTTATGTCTCAATATAAGTGATAGAATCTAAGTATAAGTGATAGATTCTAGAAGAGAGTGTAAAACATCATTTATTACACTACTTCTTCATATGTAAATTTCTGTTTGTGTATATGATCCTTACTTGATGTTGTTTGTGTATTTGACCCTTACTCGATGTTTATGTGTCCATAAATTTTACTAAAATTGAGTGAGGGTTATTAGTTCTGCTTCAGCAATTACTCAATTGGTTTTGTTGTCTTACTCTCAAATTTGTGTATAATTCACCTGTATTTACCTTTAACGAGGGGTTGATAGGTGTATATTTAAAGTGTCCATTATCCTAATCAACATTGATTTACACCTCAATAAACCTATATGTTTATTATTGTTTATGTAGACAGTTGGACTTGTAGGGAGAGTTAAATTCAACATGTCAGGGTAGACATTAAACCTTATGTACGGTATTATATAATCCATATCCTGTTAACTTCATTAGAGTTAGCAATGACCATGACATGACAGTATTTAAATTGAAATATTTTAAGGGTTTTGTTGAGGAAAAAATCCCTGAAGTGTCCTCCAGACATTGTAGTATTTACATTAAAAAAATTGGGAATTTTGTTGAGGGGAAGTCTTTAAAGCATCTTTCAGATCTTGAAGTTTTGTTGCAGCTTTCAAGAGGTTGCTTGACACATAGCTCTCCTGCAGAACCCTTAGCTGGCACCCCTTCCACATATCTAGTCATTAATGTTTTATTTGTATTCATGAGTTAACATGGGACAAGGTTTAAATTCAGTGAGATTGAAGACACTATAAGACAATTTTAGCAAGGAATAAAAGTCTTCTTCCCTGAATATGTCTTCTTTTTTAAGATCTGATCGACACAATTTAATGTGCCAGATGCAGAGCTGTGAGAAATTTATATCTGGTCTTACATTTTAAAATAGATATATATAGATCAGTTATATCTGTGTATTTATTAGTACCAGTCAGTCACTTCCTACATAACAGGAAACATTATACTAATGTCCCTGATCAGATGATTTTATATATATCTATGCTAATGTACCTGATCAGATGATTTTATATATATTTATTTGTTTACTATTAACTGTCAGTCACTGAAGGTCATTAAGTGTCTGTGAATGAATAAAAATAAAAACAAAAATTATATTAATAGCGCAAAATTGAAAAGTGCAAATTACATATTTAATTACCCCCGATGAGCCATACAAGCATAAATTATGTGTTAAGTTTTTAACTGTATTTTCCCTGTATATATATGTACACAATTTACACTTGTTACAGTGCTGTGACTGTATATCAAGGGTTTTTAAACTTAACCCTAACTTTAAGTTAAGTGGTACAACATGGCTCTCAAGAGCAAACGGTCGTTTTGGGAAAACATGTTATCTGTAGTCTTTTGGATGCACAGACACTTATTTTATATAATGCATCACACTGTCCTTATGTGAGAAACTCGCTATGTATTGAGAAGTTGAGTAATGGTGTTTAACGTCCCAGTCAAGAATATATCACTTAAATACTGGGACGTCGCCAGCTATAGGCGAAGGTAAAGAATTTTGCCTGTGCGTTGCGCTGATGGCATTATACAGCAGGGTTCTTTATCATGCAAAGCCGACCAAGACACGGGACCTTGTTTATTTTAAGTTTCCATCCAAAATAACTGCAACTTTCATTTCATAATACCGAGTGCTTGGCAAAGGAACAGTCACTACCCACTTGGGTCAGACCCTGCTAGGGTTCAAACCAAGGACCTCCCACTTACGGATTGAGCACTCTATTAACTGAGCTACCGTGGTGGTTAAATATTATGGAAGCATTAAGTACTCTATATTGAGGAATTAAAAGTTGATATACCGTAGTAGATAAATTTGTGGTGCTGCAGTAGCGGCAGCAATAATTCTGCAAAGTTGATCAACAAACTTGCAAATAAAACTTGGTCTCATAATAAATAACCTTGTAAATTTGTAACTTTAGTTTGTCAAGCACTAAACATTTAGTCACAGGTCCTTACAAGACCTTAAAAACTAATACCCTGTGTCACATCAGATGTGGTATGTTAAACCAACCCTCCCTGCACATTGCACTGAGCACACTGCAGTCACTTCACCTTTAGCTGGCAGCATCTCAATATAAATGAAGTATTCTTGACTGGGATATAAACCCCAATTCAATCAATTAATATTAGATAATTCGTATTTTAACACTGAGTAAAATTACTGACACTTAATCTGATATGGGATATAAAAAAGCAAGAGTTATTAAAATTTTACAATTTTGTTATAAATTTGTTTTAATTTTTTATTTTTCAGACATATTCAGGTTTATTTTGTGTAGTTGTGAATCCATACAAGAAGTTACCTATATATACAGAAAAAGTAGTCGATTTGTACAAAGGCAAGAAGCGCCATGAAGTACCCCCTCATGTCTTTGCCATTACTGATAATTCATACAGAAGCATGTTACAAGGTAATCATTACTACATACTTACAATTTATTTTCAAGCTTTTTTATAAAAAATGTCAGGTATGCAGAGGTTGTTGACCATCCCCTATAGATCAGCAGTCAGTATAATGTTATGTTTGAGTGCCAGAAAGAGTGACATGAGAAAGAATGACATTAGAAAGGTTTTCTATTTCATTCAGGTAGCTTATCAAACCATAACAACAAAATTACTAAGTCTGTTAAATTTGTGTCCCTGTGTCTCGCAATAAGAAAAAATAAAATATTGTTGTTCATGACCACCAAAATTTTTAATTTAAAAAAATTATAAACACAACTCTATGGGGCATTTTAAATCAACTTGACAGGAAATCAACAGTAGGGGGACAACATCAGTTTTAGATATAATTTTTCAGAAGCAAAAAGTCTACATCTAGTATCTCCACCATTACATGTTAAAGTGTTAGATTGCTGCTATATGTGATGTTGCTGACATGTCAATACCTCCATTCATCATTATAAATGTAGCCAGGTAAATCCAGGTGATAATCTATTGTACTCACATCCTGATTACCCTTAAGATCAGATAAACATTTCAATACTTAAATATCTTTTGACTGTAAACGATAGGTAAAATTTAAATTTGAGATAAATAAATGGAAAAATACAAAAAAAAAAAATAAAATAAATAAATGGAAAAATGAACCTATCTCAGTAGGTAAGCTTGAAGTCTTTAAAATTTTACATAAATATATTTGATATTTATGTGTTTGTGTCTTTGCATTTATGTAATGCAGGTGTTATGATATATATATTACATATTTTGTGACTCAATCTCAGGTATACAGGACAATTATAGACCTGTTATAGCTGTACAGTAAGATTTAAAGTCTGTATCCTTTGATTAACTGGAATTTTTGGATTAAAATCTCGTTTTCCCATCATATAAGTTGGAAAAATTTATCAATTTTAATTTAGATTGTCAATTTGCCAGGTCAGGCGTCTGAGACTTAATCCTTGATATAAATGACATACTTGGTTTCATATTTATGTTTTATATTAAAAGACCAGTGGTTGAGAAAATTTCATCTCATTTTGTCAGTTAAAATATTGTATGCGTTTGGCTATAATCAAAATATCTGTGATAGTGACTGGTCCATCTAATAGTGACCAGTCCATCTAGGCTACTATTTGCATTTCTCTTATATTTTACAAGCTTGTTTTAATGAAGTCTGATCAACATATCACTTTTGGCTATCATTTACTTATCACTCATTCATTTTGGCTATTGTGGACTAAGTGACCGGTTAATTTGATACTTGTATTGTGCAGTCATAGACCAGTCAGTGATTATCGCAAGATTAGGCTGCCAAATCTGTGATTGTTTCAAGTATTGGGCAGCCATAGACTGGTTAGTGATTGTTTCAGTTATTAGGCTGCCTTTAACAAAGGATGAAGTTAGGGATTGTTTCAGGTTTTGTGGTGCCATAGTTTTGCAAATATTAGGTTAGTGATTGTTTCATGCATGTATTGGGCTTTCATAGACTGATTATTAATTGTTTCACACATTGGGCTTATTGAGCTGTAATAGATTGGACACTGTTTTAGCATTGGGCTGTCATAGACTGATCATGAATGTTTTATGTATCTGGCTACCATAGAGTGGTCTTGGATTGTTTTAGCATTGTGCTGTCATAGATTAGTGGTGATTGTTTCAAGTTTTAGGCTGCCATAGACTGGTTGGTGCTTGTTTTAAATATTGGGCTGCCATAGACTGGTTGGTGATTGTTTCAAATATTGGGCTGCCATAGACTGGTTGGCATTGGGGTGCCATACAGTGGTCTCAGATTGTTTTAGCATTGTGCTGTCATAGACTGGTTGGTGATTGTTTCAAGCATTGGGCTGCTATAGACTAGTTGGTGATTGTTTCAGGCATTGGGGTGCCAGACAGTGGTCTCAGATTGTTTTAGCATTGTGCTGTCATAGACTGGTCTCCGATTGTTTTAGCATTGTGCTGTCATAGACTGGTCGTGATTGTTTTAGCATTGTGCTTGCATGGACTGGTCTCAGATTGTTTTAGCATTGTGCTGTCATAGACTGGTCGTGATTGTTTCATGTATTGGGCTGTCATAGACTGGTCGTGATTGTATCATGTGGGCTGCCATACATTGGTCTCGGATTGTTTTAGCATTGTGTTGTCATAGACTGGTCTCAGATTGTTTTAGCATTGTGCTGTCATAGACTGGTCGTGATTGTATCATGTGGGCTGCCATACATTGGTCTCGGATTGTTTTAGCATTGTGTTGTCATAGACTGGTCTCAGATTGTTTTAGCATTGTGCTGTCATAGACTGGTCGTGATTGTTTTAGCATTGTGCTGTCATCGACTGGTCGTGAATGTTTCATGTATTGGGCTGTCATAGACTGGTCGTGATTGTATCATGTGGGCTGCCATACATTGGTCTCGGATTGTTTTAGCATTGTGTTGTCATAGACTGGTCGTGATTATTTAAGAGGCTTATCTGACATTGATTGATTGATTTGGGATAATTAATATGTTGTTGTGTCTATCATAGGATGAACTTGTGAATCACCTTGATAGTTCTTCTTCATAAAAACTATACACATATGCATTGCCTTTCATTTGTCTTAAAAACTAAACTAAATTCCTTGATATTTGAGGCTTAAAACTTAACAAAATTTTGAAAGAATGTAGAGAAGATGTATTCTAAAAACTATCCATGGTATTATTTTAAAGTGGGCAATTTTACCAATTTAAGTTTTTGTACCAGTTTAAAATATTAATTGTACCAATTTAAATTTGAGTTGACTGTGTGAAGATTCTGTTAATATATCAAGGATTCATATTCTAGATATACACTGATAATGATAGCATACATGTGGTATGACAGTTTTTATATTTAAAAAAAACTCCTGTTGGTTGATGTTTGGATGTTAGTTGTCATTTATTTATCTGATGATATTACATATAACATGGACATATGTAGTTTATTATTTACTGGAGGTGATTTATGGTGTTGTTATGGTCATCATTGGTCAGTTAAGGTCAGTTTGTATGATGAGTTTTATCTTACACCTGTTATACATACCTGTCCTCCGTGATTATGGTCAGTCATGCCCCCCTCTCACCTATATCATTTCACCCGTAATTAACTTGAGTCCCCCCTTTAGTCTATATCATTTCACCCGTAATTTACTCGAGTCCCCCTTTAGTCTATATCATATCACCTGTAACTAATAAGAGATATCACCATAATTAGTACTATAAACACACCTTTAGTGTAATCAGCTGATTATCACCAGTCTGTCAGTAAAGTGTACAACTTTGTTTTATGAATGGCCAGCTATTAATTAGTGATGTACCCTTGTTTTATGAATGGCGAGCTATTAATTAGCAATGTCCCCTTCCTGATTAATTAATTACAATTTGCAGTGCATACTTTTCCTGCTTGATATTGCTCTGTCACATAAAAATGTTTGCCCATTTGTTAAACTCCTTAGAACTACTGTCTGGCTTTAGGGTTAATCATATTAATATTGTATAAATTTGCTAAAATTCTCTTTGCTCTCCTAATGAAACACTTTATTGTTGACTTTGTTACAGTTTTAAGCCAGATCTGAAGAGCATAATAAGTCTGTAACAATATCTAATTGCAATGAGTTTTGAAAATTTAAATTTAATATGACTTGAAATGAAGTGACATAGTAAAACTACAAACACAAATTGACATTCAGCATGCGTTAACAAAATTTGCATTGACCCTAAGGTGTTAGATTAACCACAACTAAAGTCAAGTACAAAGTGTGTGTGTGTCTTGGGGGGGGGTATCAAATGCATGGACTTGGACGTGATTTACCTATTTGTCCATGTCTGGCCTTAATAAAAACACATTTGAATATTGTTAGGTATACATGTATTTTATTTGCCGGTAAATAAGCAGTGTTAAATTTTTAAATTCTGTGTACATAAAAGTTGCAATTCAGAATTAGATTAAAAAATAATGAGCAATTTAAAATTCCATTCACACTTTAATTCATATCTAATAGTAATATAAAAAGTTTAAATTCCATGAATATTTGGTATGATATCATATTTAAATTTAGTGTGTCTGTGTAATTAAATGCAAGTATGTAAGAAAGTGTATCTGGAATCTCCCCCATTGACTGTCAGTCCGAGTATGTAAGGTGGTGTACTATGTATATCAGGTTAGATAAGGAAACATTTTACATAGTTAAAGCTTACTCAACAGAATAAATTATGTAGAAAGTCCAGATAGTAAAGTGTAACCAGTTTGAGCTGTTCATGTGACCCGTCATGTAAATAAGTTTGAGCCGTTCACTTGACCTGTTATGTAAATAAGTTTGAGCTGTTCATGTGACCTGTAATGTGAACTTGTCAAGCTTACTCAACAGAATCAAGTTATGTATGAAGTCTCAGATTGTAAAATGTAACCAGTGTGATCTGTTCATGTGACTTGTAATGTGAACTTGTTATACTCAACAGAATCAAGTTATGTAGGAATGTGACAAGTTTTACTTGTTCATGTGACCTGTAATTTGAACTTTGCATGCTAAGTCTTATTAAGACAAAAAGTTTCTACTATATAAGACAATCTGTTGCCTTTCCTAAATACTGGACCATTGTTTCTCGTCTAGCTGGAATAAATATTTTGTGGTTCTTTTAGTGCAATGGTCTCCTGTGTTGCCCTCTTCAACTGAGGCCATCCTTTTAGGAGAGAGCAAATTAAATATGTATATATATATATATATATATATATATATATATACACATGTTGTTATAACACCAAATAACCAAATAACGTGACTGTGGCCACTGGAGAGGAATGGCTGTACCATAATTGTAAATATGCAGTTATAAATTCAGGATTAACTACATAATATTGTCATTGTTATGTTGCAAGTCATTGATAGAGATAGGTGTCCTAGGCTTGTGTCTTTACAGGAAGTCAATGGATGTGTTAGATAAACCGACATCATATACATACCGGTAGAGTACTTGAAACTAAACAGGACATGCTTTAACAGTGCTTAATGTTTCGTCTACAGATTCAGTGACATTGCCATTGTGCAGAGCACAACTAAAATAATTAAAACTTATCTTGAGTCATATTGGAAGGGAAAGCTTTCTCAAACTTAGGTTTTATGGTTTCATTTTCTGGTTGTGCAAAACAAATAGAAATAATAGTTTGAAAAATCCCTCCAAAAAACGAGCAAAAATTATAATAGTACAGAATTTTTCAAACAAAGGTCTCTTTTGAAATTTGAAATTTTATGAGTGGCTTTATTTAAAATTGAGAATCATAACTTTGTTCTAAGACAGTAAATACCCATAATGTTTTAAATTTAGTCCTCCAAGTCTTTCAGTTGGACCCATAATGTCTTGTGAATCCTCTTATATGTTCATGTAAAGAAAAACCTTTGAGATTCAGATTAGTTAGAATTTCAGTATAGTTAAAGAAATTAGAATATCATCAGTATTGAGAGAAAGAAAGAGAGGTGTTGCAGGTTCTTATTAAGATTTAGTATATGCATCAAAGCAGTATCTGGCAATACATGTATCATGTATAATATGCCTATAGATATTTATTGATGCACAAATCATAATTAGGAAGCTTCATTGTCTGAGGATGGTTAAAATCACATGTTCTATTGAAATAAACATTCTGTATGTAGCATAATGACATTATAGCTGGTCTAATTATTAATTTTATGTTTTAAATTATTTATTTGCAGATCGTGAAGATCAGTCCATCCTTTGCACGTAAGTAGTTATCAAATACAAACATATAGTTCCATATTCAAATCATAAGTAGGTAAAAACACTGAAAACTGCTGAATTTAGTGAAACAAATGGACTTCCACCGGGGAGTAGAGTTGAGTTGAGTAATGGTGTTTAATGTCCCAGTCAAGAATATTTCACTTATATTGAGACGTCGCCAGCTATAGGCGAAAGTGCAGAAATTTTGCCTGTGCGTTGCGCTGATGGCATTATACAGCAGGGTTCTTTATCGTGCCAAGCCTACCAAGACACAGGACCTCCATTATTTTAAGTTCCCATCGGAAAGAACCATGGCCTTCATTTCGTGATGCCGGGTGCTTGGCGAAAGAACAGTCACTACCCACTTTTAAGTCTTGGGTCAGAACCGGCCAGGGTTCGAACCCACGACCTCCCACTTACGGAGCGAGCACTCTACCAACTGAGGTACCGCAGTGGTAAACTTCCACCGGGGAAGTGAGACTGAGTGCTTTGGAAGAGTTAGCGCCTCATATTTAGCTATCTACACCCACCTAGTGTGAAATGTTAAATTTGTGTAAAACTGAAGAATGAAACAACACAAAGTTTAAAAAAAATGGTCCCAAATTTGTAATTTATACGTCAAACTTTTGGACATAATGGTTTTGATGTGGAAGTATAAAATTATTTTGATACATCTATCACAAACAGGAAATGTTTGTGGTTGGATTCCAGATTGGCATGTTGGGTGTATCATGAACCACATGTTATCGTATTTTGGTAATTTATCAATGTAGTCCAAATTTAATCACGTACACACATGGAAGGTTGTGTACATGGAAGGTCGGGACTGACCAAGACCAGAACTGTTGTGACTGTTCTCTGGCCAAGTACTGGATATTAGAAATGAAAGGTATGAAGCCCTTCATAGGGCCTTATATTTACAATGTCCCATGCAACATTAGGTGTGGCATGCTAAAGAAGACTCCCAACAAATCACCCTGAGTGCACTATTAAGGAAAAAAATTCTGCCACTTCACATATAGCTGGTGACATCTTGATACAAGTGAAATATCCTTGACTGGGACGCAAAACCCAACACAATCAATCAACATATGCATAAGAATAATGTCACTGTCACTGGAAGACCTTAAAGCAATACTTAGAGGAGTCCCCTACATCCAAGAAACCTTAAGTAATTCTTGGAATGAGTGAATCATTGCACATATTTTGTATATAACAAATTAATTTGAGTATTTCATGGCTATTTAACACACAGAGACCATGAATTTTACTGCCATTGTGTTGACACCTTTGACATATCTGTTTTTAACTACAGACATATTTTGTTGCACATTCAGAAAATAGAGGTTAAACCGAGACAAGACCTAGTAAATCTTGCTACATAATGTATAATATCACCACACTACCATCACTGGGCCAGACAAATTCCAGATTACACTCCACATATATCACCACACTACCATCACTGGGCCAGACAAATTCCAGATTACACTCCACATATATCACCACACTACCATCTCACCAGCCCAGACAAATTCCAGATTACACTCCACATATCACCACACTACCATCTCACCAGCCCAGACAAATTCCAGATTACACTCCACATATATCACCACACTACCATCTCACCAGCCCAGACAAATTCCAGATTACACTCCACATATATCACCACACTACCATCTCACCAGCCCAGACAAATTCCAGATTACACTCCACATATCACCACACTACCATCTCACCAGCCCAGACAAATTCCAGATTACACTCCACATATATCACCACACTACCATCTCACCAGCCCAGACAAATTCCAGATTACACTCCACATATATCGCCACACTACCATCTCACCAGCCCAGACAAATTCCAGATTACACTCCACATATCACCACACTACCATCTCACCAGCCCAGACAAATTCCAGATTACACTCCACATATATCACCACACTACCATCTCACCAGCCCAGACAAATTCCAGATTACACTCCACATATATCACCACACTACCATCTCACCAGCCCAGACAAATTCCAGATTACACTCCACATATATCACCACACTACCATCTCACCAGCCCAGACAAATTCCAGATTACACTCCACATATATCACCACACTACCATCTCACCAGCCCAGACAAATTCCAGATTACACTCCACATATATCACCACACTACCATCTCACCAGCCCAGACAAATTCCAGATTACACTCCACATATATCACCACACTACCATCACTGGGCCAGACAAATTCCAGATTACACTCCACATATATCACCACACTACCATCACTGGGCCAGACAAATTCCAGATTACACTCCACATATATCACCACACTACCATCACTGGGCCAGACAAATTCCAGATTACACTCCACATATATCGCCACACTACCATCACTGGGCCAGACAAATTCCAGATTACACTCCACATATATCGCCACACTACCATCACTGGGCCAGACAAATTCCAGATTACACTCCACATATATCGCCACACTACCATCTCACCAGCCCAGACAAATTCCAGATTACACTCCACATATATCGCCACACTACCATCTCACCAGCCCAGACAAATTCCAGATTACACTCCACATATATCGCCACACTACCATCTCACCAGCCCAGACAAATTCCAGATTACACTCCACATATCACCACACTACCATCTCACCAGCCCAGACAAATTCCAGATTACACTCCACATAGTGTGAGCAATTAAACAAACCACAGTTTTTATCTGATAGACTTTATACATGAGAAAAAACTTATAACATCTTCAAGTGTAGTGATTTGTCATAGAATAGTAAATCATTTATCTAAACTTTGTTCCATTGTGGGAAGCGAGAGAGAGAGACTTAAGAGAAAGAGGGGAAAATTCCATTATCAAAATTAGTTATTTGTCACATTAAATTGTTCATCTAAACTTTGTTTCATTGTTGAGAGAGAGAAGAGAGAGAGAGAGAGAACTTGAGAGAAAGAGGGAAACTTCCATCATCTGACACCAAAATTATAGTTATTTGTCAGGGAACAATTTCTTGTGTAATAAGAGAGATAGAAAGGAAGAATAAGAAAGAATCAGTTTCTCCTGTGTATTTTGTCTTCACATGTCAGTTGGTAAAACTCATCGGACTGGGTCTAACAGCTGTGTGACATCATTGTATATATAAAGTACAGTAACGACTCATTATGTCTTAAGCTGTGTGTTATCAGTTCTTTATCACCCTGTGTAATGATTAAGGATTTTATGAATCAGTTTCAGCTATTGGGATTGTTAAGTCTTGTTTTGTTGATCAATCTGACAGTGTTATAGTACATGTATGCACTGCTCTGGTCTGATAATATTCCCTTTGTAATGTAGATAAGCTAAAACTTGGAATGAAAAAAATATATTTCTAACATTATTTCTACAAAATAACTGAATGGAGATTAAGTCAAACCTAAAATTGCCATGATGAACTTGAAATAAAAAAATATTATAAAAAAATATTTTAATTTTTAAGCAATCTACAAAATAGCTGCTAAAAGATTTAGTCAACCTTGTGAACTAAATCCAAGTGAATGCCTATATCCAGTTCTCATCCGATGTCATCAGTCTCACTTAATATGTGTTGATCTTATGACTAAGTCTGTTTTGGTGTGCCAAGGGGCACGTTTTTCTGCTATTTCACATTTTCATGGGTTTCTGTTGCTAAGAATAGTTACTGTCTGGAAAAATTCAGTTTTTCTTATCTAAAAAGTGGATAGTATTTTATATTTTGATGGGATTTTTGTCTCAAGTTTAAAAGTTTCAAGATAATATACAATGTACATAAATGTTGATATAGTATTGTCTGTACACCAGCAGTAGACTGATATATTAGACATATACAACTTATCTATTATATATATATATATATACAATGTATATAACTCATAAACTAGGTTAATTAGGCCAGTCTTAATTAGTCTGATTGATAAAGCCAACCATCCCTCCTAACCACATAAACTCAGTAGTACTAACCTAACTATCATAGCTATCTGACTGATGGACTGGAGAATAAAAAACGTGTATTGAAGGAGTAAATTCTTTATGATAACTAGAGCAGAACATTACCTAATATATACATGTAGGCTATTATTATTGTCATTCAGGTGGTCAAGCCTTATAAAATATACATGTATATGTAGAAGGTACTGGTATATACATACTAATACACAGTTTGCCAAGTCCAAGCTGTGTGTATGTATTGTCCTGACACTATATGATTCCCAGTCCTTCCATATAAAATCAGAATGTTAATATTGCCTTCTTGGTCAGTCATGTTAATGTAGCCTTGCTGGTCAGCAAAGGTAATATTGCTCTTGTTGGTCAGTCATCTTAATGTAGCCTTGCTGGTCAGTCTTGGTAATATTGCCCTTGTTGGTCAGTTATGGTAATATTGCCTTATTGGTCAGTCATGGTAATATTGCCTTGTTGGTCAGTTATGGTAATGTTGCCTTTCTTGTCAGTCGTGGTAATATTGCCGTGCTTGTCAGTCGTGGTAATATTGCATTGCTTGTCAGTCTTGTTAATATTGCCTTGCTTGTCAGTCATGTTTATATTGCCTTGCTGGTCAGTCAGTCATGGTCATATTGCCTTATTGGTCAGTCATGGTAATATTGCCTTGTCATGGTAATATTGCCTTGCTGGTAAGTCATGGTAATATTGCCTTGTTGGTCAGTCGTGGTGATATTGCCTTGCTGGTGGTCAATATTGCCTTGCTTGTCAGTCTTGTTAATATTGCCTTGCTGGTGGTTATTATTGCCTTGCTTGTCAGTCTTGTTAATATCTCCTTGCTGGTGGTTAATATTGCCTTGCTTGTCAGTCTTGTTAATATTGCCTTGTGGGTCAGTCTTTGCTAGTTAATATTGCCTTGGTGGTCAGTCATGTTGATATTGCCTTGCTGCCAAGTTGCTAGTCTGTCTGGGTCAGTTAATATTGCCTTGCTGCCAAGTTGCTAGTCTGTCTGGGTCAGTTAATATTGCATTGCTGCCAAGTTGCTAGTCTGTCTGGGTCAGTTAATATTGCCTTGCTGCCAAGTTGCTAGTCTGTCTGGGTCAGTTAATATTGCCTTGCTGCCAAGTTGCTAGTCTGTCTGGGTCTGTCTGGCTCAGTTAATATTGCCTTGCTGCCAAGTTGCTAGTCTGTCTGGGTCAGTTAATATTGCCTTGCTGCCAAGTTGCTAGTCTGTCTGGGTCAGTTAATATTGCCTTGCTGCCAAGTTGCTAGTCTGTCTGGGTCTGTCTGGCTCAGTTAATATTGCCTTGCTGCCAAGTTGCTAGTCTGTCTGGGTCAGTTAATATTGCCTTGCTGCTAGTCTGTCTGGGTCAGTTAATATTGCCTTGCTTCCAAGTTACTGCTCTGTCTGACTCAGTTAATATTGCCTTGCTGCCAAGTTGCTAGTCTGTCTGGGTCAGTTAATATTGCCTTTGCCGGTCGATCATGGTCAGTTAATATTGCCTTGCTGCCAAGTTGCTAGTCTGTCTGGGTCAGTTAATATTGCCTTGCTGCCAAGTTACTGGTCTGTCTGGGGTCAGTTAATATTGTGCTGGTCAATCATGGTCAGTTAATATTGTTTTGCAGGTCAGTCATCAGTATAAATGAAAGCACCACATATCTTTGAACTGAGATAGTTTCATTTGTGACATATGTCCCCTGTAGTGACATGTTGTACATTGTTTTGTGTTTCTGATTGACAGACAGTTATTGTTTAGAACATTTAGAAGTATGCCATCTCTGCTTTTTATGATTGCTTATGTACATATTTATATGCTTTATTGAGCTTGTATGTAAAATTCCCAATGGCTGATGATATAAACTTAGGAATTTGTTGTGAAAAGTTGTGAATATTTGAAATTAAAATTTTCCAGCTAGACATTAGTTACAAAACGTAAACAGGTTACAAAAGTGGACCTAGGGTCCAAGGCATGTACTACAGTGAGCGAGGCTACATTAAAGAGGGATTTTCTCATGCCCTGGACTGTTAACAGTAAGTTAGATTTTTGACAAATATTGTGTCAGTCTGGATGACTATAAAAGGATTTCTAGTTTAAATCTGGTAAACTTTAAACAAGTAAAATTAAGTTGTTTATCTCCAATACACATCACATTACCTAGACTGTAAGACATTGTCATATTTTACTGGGTTTATGATGGCATGGTACACATTACATAACAAGTCAGTTATATGATTCACACTTCTTTATACCACCAAGACAACATACCACTGATATATAGAATATATAATTTATCCCCTAGTGTTATACACCACCACATGTTCATTGTACCAAATCCTACTTACATAACACTACCTGTAAGATGTTATTGATGTGAAGGAGAAATATTCTCCCAGAGAATTCATATCAATATGTTCAGGTCAGCGAGCAACCTAAACTGTCACTTATTTTTATGACAATGTTTTGCTAAGTAAATGGACTTTGAAACGTTTAAAGTTAGAGTTGCAAAAAATGTATGGTAGCTCAGTTTGTAGAGTGTTCACTTGATAAATGCAAGGTCACTGGCTTGATTCTTGGCTGGTCAGCAAGCAACCTTAGCTAACATGCCACTTAATTTGTAAACTTCTATAACAATGTTTTGCTATGTAATTTTAAATGGTAGAGTTTTTTGCAAGATATTTGTACCATGGTAGCTCACTTGGTAGTGTTCACTCAATAAATGGAAGTCACTAGCTTGGTTCTTGGCTTAGGCAGATCACATGTTTGAATATCTGTAGATGCAGTAGTTGCTATTCTTCATCAAGTACTCTTCATGAAAAATGAAAGTTGCAGGCTCCTTTGAATTGGATTGGAAAAGTATTGATATAATAGTGAAATAATCCTTACATGGAAATAACACTCGGATTCCGAGTCAGAAACTCCTAATAATTTATACATTCTGATTTTCTTCTAAAGCACAGTAAGCATGTATGTACAGTAATTACTACATTATTCATGTTGACCTTTGAGGGATTTTATATACAATCTGATTACCATTTTATGATGTATGTTCTATATATAATGATGTTTATTCTCTCTCTCTCTCTCTCTCTTCTCTCTCTTGTGGTGTCTTAACTTATTCAATTGTTGCTCTCTCTCTTTCTCTGTGAAGGCTTTATTATCTCATTAGTCTAGTGTAGTTTGTGGTTTTCTAGGAATTTACCTGGTTCATAGATAAATATTGTACTTGTATGACATCACAGTTGATAAAAAATTATGATATCTCAGCGGATAAGAAAGTTGAAATGTTTGATTGTCCTGTTATGCTGTCACAAAAAAAGAGGAAAAAAAACATTTTGAAATATTTTAAGCTTGTCATTTAATACTACACACGTTAATCAACAGTTTTACTGAAGTCAGTGGTCTCTAATCTGGGAGACATATTACCGATACAACAGATATGAATATTCATTACCTTGTTTATTCATGCCATTAATAATAGAAACACTATAGGTAGCTTAGTTGGTAGAGTGCTTGTTCCATATGTGGGAGGTTGGCGTTAAAACCCCAGCCTGGTCTAGCCAAGACTTGAAAATGGGTAGTGACCATTCTTTTCCCAAGTACTCTACATTTAGAAATGAAAATCAATGGGTCTTTTGAAAAAGGTTTTAAAAGGTGGTGCCGGCCCCATGTCATGGTAAACATTGCACATTAAAGAAACCTTCTGCACAATGTCCTGAGTATTCTGCAAAGGTAAATTTATATAGCTGGTGACCCTGATACAAGTGAAATATTTCAATGGGGATGTAAACCCCTATTCAATCAATCAGTCAGCTAAAATAGCTATTGACTTTACAAGCAATGTCTGTTGTAAAATACTACAACTTATTATGTAAGATGTACTTTAAGTTTGATCTGATTCAGGAGTGTCACGCAGGTATGCAGATTTTAAAGATTATGTCATTTTATGCCAGTACAGGTAATATATACCAGTAGTTAAAATGAACAGAAATTGTTAGGTACATATCATAAAGTACCGCTTGCTGTTCATTGACAATCAGTAACAGTTTACTCTGTGTGCAGTTGGCTAGCCTGGCATTTTATATCAAATTTATATTACTTGGTATTTATTTCAGTCTCCAACATTAATTTTGTCACAATGCCAACAAAAAATTACAAATTAAAGACTAAAATTTCAGATATAAATTATTCTGTATTTATATTACCTGTCGTCATATTTGGTAAACCACATATATTGCTAACTCCATGTTTTTAATGTCTTACATACATGTCTTTCAGATGAGACTGAGCTTAGGTATTTGTGGTAAAACATGTCAGAGATATCTCTGCATTTGTCATCATTAGTGTATTAAACAAGAGATCCACAGATTGAAAGCCTCATCTAAAAAGCACTGTCAGTTAAAATTAGTTATGTAACTTGTCCTTGACCAAAGGCCAAGATCTTCTTTGACCAAAGGTCAAGGTCTTCAATTTTCCATTCTGTGGGCTTAAACCTTTGACTTGAGCTTGAACCAATGTCCTCTGTAGTATATGATGAGACATTGATGTCTATCAGACATATCTTTAGTTTTTAAAGGACCTTGAGCCAAATCTCTGTGAGGTAGTTTATTAATGATTTTTAAGGGAAGCCAAATCTGTTTCTATAGTAATTACATGTATACAAGTGTTACCAGTTACAGTATAAAGTATAGACATCTGGTATACGTATGGCACGCCAATTGATGCAAAAATCAGCTAACCCTAGGATAGCTCAGCTATCTATAGGATAGCTGCCAGCTATCCTATAGATACCAGACCGTAACTCTCGATACCTGCAGGTATTGTGGGTTAAATCAGCTATCTATGGGATAGCTGTCTGCTATCCCATAGATAGCTGGTGCGAACCCATAGATACCTGAAAAATAACCCCCTATATATCCTGGTATTCTGAGATACAAAGAAGTATTTCATTAAAAGCTGAGGTTTTAATGAGTTAATAACTTCAAACTCATTTTTGCAACAGCAAACCCTAGGATAGCTCAGCTATCTATAGGTTCGCAGGCCTGGAAACCCCCAGATAGCTGATTAACTAGCCATAGCTGAACTGACCAATCAGCGCCTTTGTTACAAATTTTCTTGTTTACATCAGCGACATATGTCGCTATTACATAGAAGAACAAATTGTGTTATTAATCTGTTAATAGAGCAAAAACCAGTCAATCGAGGTTAATACTGACTGTGAAAGATTTATATTTTAAGTGCCTGTAGAGAATTAATTTTCAATATGGACAGCTAAGCAGCTAAGACGACTATCATACGGTACAACGCATCGTTCGACGAGCTCAAAACCGTGAAAATGGAAAACAGATCGAAAATGGCAAGAAATAACGAACTAATACTTGAGAAATAGTTTGATAACTTTCCGATTTTAACATTTTATAAATAACTTAAGAACATACATCTATTTGAGCAAGAAAACTACGTTTTTAGACACCCCCCCCCCCCCCCCCCCCCCCCGTTTACACGCGGTCATTCTAAACGATACGACACGGGGAAAATCATGCGACGCGTTTGTCACTTCGCCACACAAGTCTGTGTTTTATGTATGGTGTTGAAATTTTGGAAATATAATTATTGTACACGTATCTACATTATGTGTGATTTTCATTTTGTTTAATAAAATACTTTTTGTGAAATCGATCAACATAGTTTTGATTACAGTTTACACATACTGACCTATCAAAGTCTTATCGAGTCAAGAAGATGAAGTCTTGTTGATGAACAAATTAATGACAACTCGACGTTCATGTATTGCGTTTACACATTTAACCGGTTTAGAATAAAATTCATAAACAATTGGATATTAAGTAATTAACAAAAACAGTGGCCAAATCAAAACTTGAACCTGGGATCTCCCCAGTAGTAGCCAGTACTTGGGTTCCACCCTGGGACCATCTTGTTGGTGACAGCTTTGCCACTTGCCTTGGTTGGACATGTCGCCAAATGTAACAGGAAAGTTGAGTTGAGTTGAGTAATGGTGTTTAACGTCCCAGTCAAGAATATTTCACTTGTATCGAGACGTCGCCAGCTATAGGCGAAGGTGCAGAAATTTTGCCTGTGAGTTGCAGTGTTGGCATTATACAGCAGGGTTCTTTAGCGTGCCAAGCTCACCGCGACACAGGACCTTGTTTATTTTAAGTTCCCATCCGAAAAAACCGTGACTTTCATTTCGTCATGCCGAGTGCTTGGCAAAAGAACAGTCACTACCCACTTTCAAGTCTTGGGTCAGAGCCTGTTGGGGATCGAACCCACGACCTCCCACTTACTTAGCGAGCACTCTACCAACTGAGCTACCGCAGTGGTTAAACAGGAAAGTGAAAAATGCAGCGCAAACCTGAACCTTCCCAATACTAGCATGATACTCTACCCACTGAGTTATCCCACCACCTACCAAGCCTGGTTTGCGACAAACATGATTAAGGTGCAACTAAATTGCATCGGCCAAATTTACTAGCAGGACACTCTTCTCACTCAATCTACACTGTCACCCTTTGAGCCAGCCTGGTCTGCCACAGCCACTCCCCTGTTTTTTTGTTTACAATTTATTTACTTTGAATTTAACCCACCAGGTTCCATCCAGACCTTTCCAATACTAGTGGGATGCTCTACTGACTGAGCTACCTGACCACCCTTAGAGTTTGGTCAACCACAAAAGATGAATTGGAAATCAAGTTGGCCAATGATGCCTATGGGATAAAATCCCCAATCGTGTGGGCTGAGAATGCTTAAGACATATCTGTCAAAACTCCGCTCATTGGCACCACTGGTATCTCAAAATTTTACAATTTTAAATCCTAAACTGAAAAATCTTACTTTTTGAATTATTCAAAACAACTGAGTGTTTCAATATACATGTAAAAAAAGTTGACATGAATACTCACTACACTTATTTACAGTCCAGTTATATCTTACCCAAATTCAATTGTTTTCTCTGGCCACCTCTTTGTCCTGCATTATCTTAGGGGGATCTCGATGACTAATTCTAAAACATATTATCAACCACAGTGACTCTCACTGCCCAAGTTAAAATCCTTCCTAATGTTAAAAGTGTGTCAGTTTGCTTGCCAATATTTCCCGGTTTTCTCTGGGTACTCCATTTTCCTCACTAAGAAATGACAGCCTCAGCAAATGAATTGGTGACAAAATCTTGGCAGGGCGAAACACCATAGATATTACTCCACTACACCGCCTTAGAATTGACAAATAAAATCTTGACCTTTGTGTAAGTTGTTATTACTCCACATAACTATCCCAAAACTTATTGCCTCAATATAAATGAGGTAATCTTGACTGGGGTGTAAAACCAGATTACTCCACTCTACTACCTCAAAACTGACCGCATCCATATGAGTGAAAGAATATTGATTTTGGCATTAAACACCATTACGCCACACAACCATCCTAGAACAGACTGTCTTGATATAAGTGAAAGAAATTTTACTTGGACATTAAACACCATTACTTTACTCCACAATCCCAAAACTGACTTCAACTATTGTTTACTGCATAGTAAAATACAATTACTCCACTCTACCATAGTTATACTGTCAACAACAGAGATTTTTCTTGCCACCCTTCAGATAAAATTGCGAAAAATTTAATCAACAAAAAAACCAACGCAATAAAGATTGATTTCTTATTATTTGAAGACATACAACATTGTATAACTAACTGTATGCCTTAATGTGGTTTATTATGAATATATAGTATAAAATTACTGAGAAATTCATATTATGAAAAACCATTAATACTTCCAATTGGAATTTTTCCCATAACAATATATTTACATTGGCAAGGGGTTATTTAAATTAATGAATTACCAAATAATTTATACTTTGCCAGCCCCTCAATTAAAGAAATAGGGACCTCAATCTAACAGGTGTCATTGTCTTAAAAATATCCTAGCTCAACAATGCCTCAAAATTGGTAAAATTCAGAATGGTACAAAATATTTATTGCTTATAATGTAAGAATTTAAGTTATACAAGTATTTCGGATATGCTTTGTACTAGTGCACACTTATGGAACCTTTAAAGTGCTAATTTACTTGCATGCATTGTTACAAATAAACATCACAGACCACTATACTACCATTATACTGGCACAACACCAAACATTTAAGTCAGATGACAAGGTAAGACACTACATTTTAGTTAATAAGGATCAAGTCCACAGTGTAGAGACACCTTGAGGTTTGGAAGGGTATGCTGCTCAAGTATAGTACTGCCATTCAACTCTGATGCTGACAATAAAAAAACATGAACATTCTGCCTACATGTATATATGTACATCAGTGATAACTTAAAACTAAGTCAGAAATCATGGATATTCTGCCTGTACACATATCATACCAGATGCAAGTGATGCAGATTTAGTCCACACTATGTCACCACCGTACTCCATTATGTGGCACCATACCTAAAAGAAGATGTCAGATACACACTATGTCACAACTGTACCCTTTTATGTGGCACCTTACCTAAAGGTAGATGACAGATACAGACTATGTCTCCATTGTACTCCATTATGTGGCACCATACCTAAAAGAAGATGTCACATACACACTATGTCACAACTGTACCCTATTATGTGACACCTTACCTAAAGGAAGATGACAGATACAGACTATGTCTCCATTGTACTCCATTATGTGGCACCATACCTAAAAGAAGATGACAGATACAGACTATGTCTCCATTGTACCCTATTATGTGGCACCATACCTAAAGGAAGATGACAGATACAGACTATGTCTCCACTGTACCCTATTATGTGGCACCATACCTAAAGGTAGATGACAGATACACACTTTGTCACCACTATACTCAATAATGTGGCACCAAACTTAAAGGAGGGTGTCAGATACACTCTATGTCACCACTGTAGCCCATTATGTGGCACCATACCTAAAGGAAGATCTCAGATACAGACTATGTTGCCACTGTACCCTATTATGTGCCACAATACCTAAAGGTACATGACAGATACACACTATGTCACCACTGTACCCTATTATGTGCCACAATACCTAAAGGTACATGACAGATACACACTATGGTACCTTGGTACTATAGTGTGTGGCACCATACCTAAAGGTACATGACAGAAACAGACTATGTTACCATTGTACTGTAGTGTGCGACACCATACCTAAAAGTAAATGGCAGATACAAACTATGTCTCCACTGTACTGTAGTATATGGCAATGTAACTGAATGCAGATGACATATACACACCATGTCACCACTGTTGTGTAGTATGTGGCACTATACCTATAGGTAGATGACATATACACACTATGACACCTTTGTACTGTATTGTGTGGCACCATACCTGAAGGTAGATGACAGATACACACTATGTCACCTTTGTACTATAGCGTATGGTACTATACCTAAAGGTGTATGGCAGATACACACTATGTCACCTTTGTACTGTAGTGTGTGGCACCATACTTGAAGGTAGATGACAGATACACACTATGTCACCTTTGTACTATAGTGTATGGTACTATACCTAAAAGTACAAGACAGATACAGACTATGTTACCATTGTACTGTAGTGTGTGGCACAATACTTAAAGGTACATGACAGATACAGATTATGTTACCATTGTACTGTAGTGTGTGGCACCATACCTAAAGGTACATGACAGATACAGATTATGTTAACATTGTTCTGTAGTGTGTGGCACCATACCTAAAGGTACATGACAGATACAGACTATGTGGCCACTGTACTATAGTATGTGGCACCATACCTAAATGTACATGACAGATACACACTATGTCACCTTTGTACTGTAGTGCGTGGCACCATACCTAAAGGTACAAGACATATACACTCTGTCATCTTTGTACTGTATTGTGTGGCACCATACCTAAAGGTACATGACAGATACAGACTATGTTACCATTGTACTGTAGTGTGTGGCACCATACCTAAAGGTACATGACAGATACAGACTATGTGTCCACTGTACTATAGTATGTGGCACCATACCTAAAGGTACATGACATATATACGCTATGTGGCCACTGTACTATAGTATGTGGCACCATACCTAAAGGTACATGACAGATACAGACTATGTCACCTTTGTACTGTAGTGTGTGGCACCATACCTAAAGGTACATGACATATACACGCTATGTCATCTTTGTACTGTAGTGTGTGACACCATACCTAAAGGTACATGACAGATACAGACTATGTTACCATTGTACTGTAGTGTGTGGCACCATACCTAAAGGTACATGACAGATACACACTATGTGGCCACTGCACTATAGTATGTGGCACCATACCTAAATGTACATGGCAGATACACACTATGTCATTTTTGTACTGTAGTATGTGGCACCATACCTAAAGGTACATGACATATACAAACTATGTTACCATTGTACTGTAGTGTGTGGCACCATACCTGAAGGTAGATGACAGATACACAATATGTCTTCACTGTACTGTAGTATATGGCACTGTAACTGAATGCAGATGACATATACACACCATGTCACCAGTTGTGTAGTATGTGGCACTATACCTAAAGGTAGATGACAGACACACACTATGTCACCACTGTTACTGCAGTTATTTAAAATTATACCTCAAGGCAGATACATTTGTTTCATTATGTGGCACCGTACATTTAGGTCATGTATTGAACAGTATTTATTTGCACAAATTTTTGCAAAATTTGATACAACATGCTAAAGCAAATCACGTTTAGGCCCAAAATTATCCAACGTGTTAAAATTCTTAATCTAAATATGTTCCAATTGTAACTTTAGATATTGCAAGACAAATTGTTACACCCTTCCCCACCCCTATAGACATAGTTTGAGGTTGCTATATTAGTAATCACTATGTCCATCTGTAAAATTGTATTCAATACATAACTATCAAATCTATGCATGGATTTTGTTCAAACATGGACAAATCTATACCAACATGAAACAACTCTATACCAACATGAGACAATCATCAGGTACCACATTTAGGTTGTAGGTCAAAGGACAAGGTTACATATCAGTGGTCGATTGATTGAATAGGGTTTTATGTCCCAAGAATATTCACTTATATTGAGACATTACCAGCTAGGTTAAATGACAGATAATTTTGATGTTTGTAAAGCATTAGGGCAATGTTGAGGGAAGGTTCTTTTACATGCCATGAGGCATCAGTTTCTAAGGTCTCTTCTGGAGGAGCTTTCATTTCTCAATGCAGAGTGCTTTGTGAAAGAACAGCCACTACCTACTTTTAAGTCTTGGTCAGATTTGGACAGAGTTTTTACCAACAACCTCCCACATATAAAGCGAGCATTCTACCAATTGAGCTACCGTATGATGTAATGTCACATATCATTGGTTTTAATAAAGCCAGCAAGGTGAAGAAAGTTGTATCCTACTTTTTTAGATTTGTTGGAAGTAGGCAACAACCTTAATCTAAAAGTGAATCGCAGTATATGTAGTAAAACATGAGATGCCAATGACATGATTTTTTGAGATAAATATTTAGTTTCATGTTGGGAATAAAGTATCATAGTATGTATTCAGAAGTTTAAAGAAATTATCATTTAATTTTATCCTTGGAAGCAAAATCCAGATCTAGCTGATGCTGATGGCTACAACACTAGGATTTCCTTGTCACTGTATTTGTGATATGTAATATGTACATCTAGTAAATGTTAAACACTCTTCGTTTCCACTCAAAGAACAAGAAAACTGGAGATACTAGTGGAATAGAAACCCTGGCAAAAGTAAAATGCAATTCAGTGTCTACAGAGTGAGGTGTAATACTCTAAATCTATATGAAGTCACTGGAGTGATCAAGCATGTAATATTTATTACACAAGTGGGCAGACATGGAAGAGTGGTACTATCACTGGCTTTCGGAGTCAAAAGGTTTTGGGTTTGAACCCCATTCATAGCAATTGATGGGAATCAGTTTGATTTTCATAATAGATGATCAGAACTACTAATAAGAAATAATTGTTTTTGTAACAAATACATTGGAAATGAACATTTGTTCATTATTATGTACAGATTGTGGACTTTCAGATGTGAAATTTAGTTTTGTTTTGAACTGGCATTTTCAGCTTAATTAATCTAACTTGAAGTTTGTGCCATGTGTACATAACTTGAAAAAAAATGAAAACATAACCATACCCTGCATCTAGTCTTAGATCCAGGAGACCAACCACTGTATAACCTTCCACTGGGAAGAGCAGCAGCAATATCCCCGTGTTATTTCTTGTTTTCTGTCTATAGATTCTTCCCATTAAAAAGGGAACCGATCATCAATTATTCAATAATTTAATCAAGCACTTAAAATCTAGGCAAATTCAATCAATGATCGATTAAATCCATCATTGGCACATCACTACTCACTCTGCACTTGGAAATTTTCTGAGATGGTTTTCATTTCCTGTCCTTACTACTTAGAGTAAGATAAGATAAGTGATGGAGTTTTACATCCCAGTAAAGATTCTATTACTTATATCAATGTAGCCAGTTGGGGCATGGTATAGGAAACTGGAGTCCCTGGAGAAAACCATCTACTTTCTGCAAGGGAACTTGACAAACTTTCTCATGCTAAGATCTGTCCGGAGTCATGTTGAACTCGGAATACTGCTTCTTATGCTAAGGTCTGTCCTGAGTCATGTTGAACTCGGATTACTGCTTCTCATGCTAAGGTCTGTCCTGAGTCATGTTGAACTCGGAATACTGCTTCTCATGCTAAGGTCTGTCCTGAGTCATGTTGTACTCCAAATACTGCTTTAGCAAAGTGGAAAGTGTTGGGGACAAAGTGGGACATGTTTGTATTTAAAAGTCGAATGAGTTGGTTTTATTAGTGGGACAATTTTGGTAACTCCAAATCGGTGTAAAAACCGAGACCAAAAATGTTTGAGGATTGGGACCAGTGGTATCAAGACAACTTGTACCAAAGACAACTCGTATCCATACCAAGACAACTTGTACCAATACCATTTCTTTCATCAATCAAAAATACTTGCTGCCAATATTTCTCACATGTTTGTCAACTGAATTCCTGTAGGACAACTGTAAACTTTGATATTTGTGTGTCTTGACCACTGCAGTAGCTCAGTTGGTAGAGTGCTTGCTCCATAAGTGGGAGGTCGTGGGTTCGAACCCCAGCGGGGTCTTACCCAAGACTTAAAAGTGGGTAGTGACTCTTCTTTCACCAAACACTCGGCATTGCGAAATGAAAGTCACGGTTCTTTGTGATGGAAACTTAAAATAAATGAGGTTTCATGTCATGGTGGGTTGGCACAATAAAGAACCCTGCTGTATAATGCCATAAGCACAACGCAAAGACAAAATTTCTGCACTTTCGCCTATAGCTGGCGACGTCTCAATATAAATGAAATATTCATGACTGGGACGTAAAACACCATTACTCAACTCAACTCTTAAATGGCAAAATTAATACTCATAGATCGAATACTACAGTACTAAGTAAGTTTTGAACTAAAAAAAACAATACTGAATTTTCTTAAATTGTTTTTTTGGGTACGAGTTGTCTTGGGTTGGGTACGATTTGTCTTGGGTAAGAGGAACTGCTATTTGTACCCTCCACTAATATTTAAATATGACTGAAAAGCCTAAAATCGACAGAATCAAGCCATTTTGATCACTTCTGTGAACATCGGCCAAAAATGATTTTTCAGAATTTTTACAGGGTTTAATCAGTGGAGGGTATAAAATGAAGTCTTACCATATCAAATATCTTAGAGCAGGCATGTGTGATGCGTGATATTATCGATAAAAGCTAGTGCCTGTGTCCGATGCCCTAAGCACGCGGGGGGTGGGGGGCAGAGACATCGAGGTCCAAAGTAAACAATCGCAATCGAACTTCAGTATTGGGTTTTGAACATGTATACTCAGTTGAAAATAGTTAAAATTACCAAATTTTATTAAATTCCAATTAAATATTCTTTGCAAATTCGCGAAGATCAGAAGAGGCGATGTCAACAAACACAGTCACACTCATGCTTCCATGACTCGAAAATAATTTGCCTGAATCGTGCTACTAGGCTGTCCAGTCGTTCAAACCTTCATGCCAGTGATGAATTAAATTATTTTATAAACCCATAATAATGTTCCTGATACGAGACATTAGTTGTACTTTCTTCAAATATCCAAATTCCACAGTGTAACTTGTTTGATTTCCGATACGTCTGCTTCCGTGTTGACAAACGCATCACGATACAAGGACGATTCTGATTGGCTATCGGTTACCTATGAGATAACAGAAAGTTACAACTCTCGATAGCTGGTGCAAAATGGGGTTTGAAGTTTTTAATTCATACAAACCTCAGCTTTCAATGAAATACTATTTCCTATCTCAGAATATCAGGAGGTATTGGGGGTTTTAATTCAGGTATCTATGGGTTTACAGCAGGTATCTATAGGATAGCTGCCAGCTATCTATAGGATAGCAGACAGCTATCCCATAGATAGCTGATTTATAACCCACAATACCTGCAGGTATCGAGAGTTACGGTCTGGTATCTATAGGATAGCAGCCAGCTATCCTATAGATAGCTGAGCTATCCTAGGGTTTGCTGATTTTTGCATCAATTGGCGTGCCATATATACGTGTATATCAATATACTGAAATAATATTATTTTTACTTAAAAAAACACCTGTTATATCAGAGAGTATAACTTGTATGTTGTTATCTGTCCATTACAGTTAATATTAATACATGTAATATGCCTAGTCTGAAGTATTTACTCCAAAAGCTGTTGTATATTTTCCCCAATTGTTCAAAAACTGACCTGGCTGGCATGAAATTTCAGATATCATCTTTGCAATTGAGAACCCAACTACTGCAAGCATGTCATATAAATATTGCTAGCTATTTATTTGATTACTCCTTTTTATACCAATTTTTAAAAAAGTGCAAATTAAAGGCATAAGGTACTGTAGTAAGTAATTAAACAAAAAATCGCTGCTTAGACAGGTCTATTTACAAGTCAAGTGCATGTACAAGTAGGAATGAAATTTGACATATTTTTGTCACATATTTTAGTTGTCATTATTGACCTTCGTATAATATAATACATATTTAAGTAGCAATTATATACCACACAGTGGTGGATGGGCATCTTCTGAATATTAAGAAAGGGAAGTTAGCTATAAGTGTTGTTTTATAATAGACAGAATTGACTGAGGCGAGGACCAACATTACTTGATAATTAAAGGAAATAATGTGTATCCTGTTTTTAATATGTAAACAATAACTGACAATTCACTTAAGATTAGTAGAAGTGCAATTAACTAACTGCTGAAAACAACATAAAAATGTGGCATTTATTGAAATATAAAAAGAAGCTTTAAAAAACAAAAACAATACAAGAAAACCAACAAACAAATATTAATAGTGTTTTATCTTGACCTGATTGTTTTTGAGCTTGAAACATTTGCAATTGCCACACCACATATTTACATGTTATGTCTCGTATGGTTAGGCCTATCTTGTCTCATTTGATTGGTGATGTTCATCTAATTTGTCCAAATTATTAAGAAGAAAAGTTATTAATAAGATGACACCAGTTTTGTACAGTAAGGTAACTTCAAATTTTATGATTTATTAAAATTCCTAGACTGTGTGTAATACATTGTAATGGCTTACATGACAAAATTATTCTCGATTTAACTTATTACTAAAGTTACCTAAATTCTGTTAAAGTTACCTATATGAGGTAGAATTAAATTTCTCTTAAGTCCCTGACTTGACAGTACTTGTTGTGTTTGTTGAGATCTTCAGTAAGTGTTATAGAAGAGATTTATAATCTGTATTTTGTAAATAAAGTTACAAGTGTTTGCCTTGAGAGAGATTGGCCTGCCAAGTCTGATAGTAATACACATGTTATTGGTGGTACCTGCCAGCCGTTAGCTGTTGACATTCTAAATTGTAATAAATAATATGGGGGGTCATTGATCTTATATGTATATATGTATGTAACCAGGGTTAAAAAAATTGATGAATTACTTATATATTGATGTATAACATGGACATGTTAATGTGAATGATTTTGAACATGCTGGATAACGAACAAGTCCCTCTTTTGATTGTTGTCTGGTTTTCACCGGAGTATCTATTTAATGATGATGCATATTGAAATGCTACTTTAGAAGTTGAGTTTTACCAGGGCATCAGTTTGAATATTCTGCATATAATATTGTAACAGTTTCCCCTCTTTTATGTGTTTCATCGGGTTTCACTAGGGTACAGAAGGAAATCTTGCTCAAACTTTTTATGTCCCAATGACCAGACAGGTGATTAGTTAACCTTGTTTAAAGTTCTGAGTGGTTAGAACACCTTTTACCAGCTAGCTCTGAATTCCATCTGGGAAGATCCTAGTTTGAGAAAGTTTGACAGTTTGCTTACCAAATTTCATTGGTTTTCCCCAGACACTTTGTGTTTTCTCCACCATCCTTCCTCGATAAAAGTGAAATCATCTTGACTGAGACGTAAAACATGCCTCTTCCTCCTCCTTGAGTTTATAAATAAGTATAAATTAAATGTTACATACAAAATCTTTGGACCAGTCTGTGTTTTACATGATGCCACTATCATGTGGTATGGAATGTTATCATTAGAAACCATTTGCCCACATTGATTGCTGGTAGTATTTAATGAACACTTGTTGATATTATATAGATTATCTGTATTGTGTCTGTAACAAGTATGTTTATTTATAAAGAAATCATCAATTAACTTGACAACATCCTCGTTACAAGGTACAGTAACCTGCTGTATTCTCTATCAGAAATCATCAATTATATTGCTCAGAAAAATTTTGATGTTTTGTCTTAATCAGTCATGAACTAGACATTCTAGACTACACGGTGCACTGGGTAATGAACTTAT
Source organism: Anadara kagoshimensis (assembly GCA_021292105.1). Taxonomy (NCBI): domain Eukaryota; kingdom Metazoa; phylum Mollusca; class Bivalvia; order Arcoida; family Arcidae; genus Anadara; species Anadara kagoshimensis. Next base: position 65,867,802 of record CM037861.1, on the reverse strand, counting down.
ATTAATTTGAGTCTGTAACTGGTAGTTTCATTCATGGTCAACAGACTATGTTTGCCACTAATTAAACAGATTTAATTTCATTAGAGAATATTGAACTTTTACTCTAGAAGGTCATGCTAGAATATTATATCTGGAGGTCATAGGTTGATAATCTCCAGCCAGTATAGAAAAAATTCTTCATGGTCAAACAACTCAACTGAAAGTTTACTTTGTTTAGAGATCACTTCTCATTGTTGGTGCAGCATGATGAAGCCAGGTTCATCCTAGCATTTGTCATTACATTTGCCACTTTCAGGTGGTGAAGGTAAATTCATTGTTATTCTTAATGTTCAGTTGACAATGTGTTTTGACATTTTGACCATGTATGTATATTCTGGACAATACTTTCTTTAATAAAGGAGAGAACACCTTATAATTGCATCCCTATTTGTGATTGAAGCACAGTAGAGTCTTACATGTGCTGTCTAAGTGACTATTGGGTGGGTATGTTGGGGTGGGGGTATTGTCTAGGAGATAGAGATATAAAAGAGCAAATTGTCTAGACAAAAATAAGTATCATGTCTATAGTATTTTAAATAAAGTGTTGATAAATAGTGGATTTCTGGTATAAAGTTTTAATTTTTTTATTGAAAAGACTGTAAGATGATATGGTCTAACTCTCCCCCAGGTGTATCTCTACCTGTTGTGTGTGTTAAATCAACCATCCAGCATTAAATTGTACAGACCAACCCATTTGTCATATTGCAAATAAGATTCTTTGATTAAAATCCTTGAAAAATTATTTTTTCTGTTATAATTTTCAATTTTGTTATTTTTTGTATGGTAAACTGTTACCCTGTTATTTATTAACTGTTTGGTCTGTCAATAAAATTTGATTGGTCGCTTTTAGTAAAAACAGTTGTTTGAAATACTATCCCAGGTGGTATTTTGAACTGATAAAAAAACCTGTTTCTATTTACGGATGACAAATTTAGAAAGATTTAGATATGGTTTCAACTTATACAAATGCTGTTATAGTATAGTGTTTGTATTACACAGCCTTGTTTGATCTTGGTGACTGTTCATAACTGACATTAGCTAATGTTGAGCATTCATTGGTTGTAGATCAGAGAGCATGTGGTCATGTCATGTGCCGGGGTTGGGCTTTCACTAGAAAGCTTGCTCACCCTGTAAATTATCTGACATAAGTTCATAACTTACCGGTAGGTCAAATGTGAGGACTAACAAAACTCATTCATTGTTATTTTGTGCTCAAATAAATGTTTCTGTAATCATAACTTAGCAGTTTCCTAGACCTTCCTGCAACAGGAACAGGAAAACATTCAAAGACCAAACACGGTGTCTACCATTTAAACATTGAATACTTGTGTGATGCTTGACAAATAGAGCTACTTGGCCACATGTGGAACCGGTCCACCAAATTTTAACTACCGGTAGATACAGTGGATACTGAAATTCTGTACATATTTAAGAAGCAGTAGCTGGGATATTATCGAGTTATGGGTCATATTATCATGTTATAGGTGACATTATCATGGTTTTGCTGTCCTTAGCAGAATTTTAATCATGGTCAGTGTACATACTTTAAAAGATATAAAGAATTTGAAGATATTTAAATCCATTAACAGTCTACTCCTGATCACCTGGAATTTTAAAGATTTCTACTCTTAATTTCTTGTAAAATGATATAATTTTACACAGGTAGGATAGTATTATCACACAGGTAAAACTTTTAATCTTCATTTACAAACAGGTACTTGACCTACTTAACCTGATGACCTGGAGTAGGTAAAATCGTAAATAAATATGTACAGTGATAAATCTCCATTATAAGAGATTATTGTTGGTCAATAATATTCAATCAGTACTCACTAAGCTGGTAATTTTACATGTCTACATTAAAAATCTTACAAGTGCAACAGAGCTACAATTATCTTCTTACATGTTTGAAGACGGCTAATTAAAATCTTAGAAATACTAGGTTTAAGGTCTTGTATTAGGGCACCTGCTCCTTTTTCAAACAGTTATGAAGAGCCAGGATACCCACTTCTTTCTCAAACAGTCAGTCATTCAGCTATCTCGCATTATTCAGTTTGTCATGCAAAAGTTTGGCATTCATATTGACTATGAAAGCCATTTCAAAACAGTTCAATTGTTAATTATACCTCATTGCATGTGCACACATAGATGCACAATAAAAAAACACTGATGCGAGTACATGCATTCACAAACACACACAGAATAATAGACACAAAATGCAGAGAGAGAGAGAGGAGAGAGAGAGCAAAGGAAAAAAGGAGAGGGGCAGATAGAGAGGGGAGAGACAGGAAAAGAGAGAGATATTGAAAGGGGTTATGAGAGATAGAGAGGAGAGAGAGATATATTGAAAGATTTTGAAAGGGAATGGACAGAAAGAGAGAGAGAGATTGAAAAAGAGATTTTAAATAGGTGTTTGTGTTGATCTGTTTAATACTGTACAGCTTTATACAGAAAACATGTTTTAATGATGTAGGAAGGAAAGACTAAAGCCCTTACTTACTTACTCAGAATAAAACAGCTTTTGTTTGCTACACTAGTTAGATATTTAACAGATATAGTTTATGCTCCCAGGGAATTTAACAAATTTTACTTTTAAAGTGTCAGTTGATATACCCCTTAGATATAGGAAAATCTGCATGCATTTGATAATGAAGGTCTGTTTGCATCTTAAAACATGACACTTATAAAAGTATATGAGTTGCCCAGTTTCCCATAGTACATATAAATGGATACACACATTGACTCCCAGTACATATAACGCATATACACAGACTAACACGCATACATCAGTGTTGAAAATAAGTCAAAATTTTCAACCAGTCCTTGTCTGTTGAAAAAGTAACCAGTTACCGGTTTTGGACTGGGACTGACCTTAAAAAAGTACAGGAAAAAAATCAAAAGACACTGTATGTATAGCTTTTGACCTTAAAGATACAGATGTGGATGGTATGCAATTTAAAACAATGCTTACAAAAACACTTTCAGAAAAATATCTTCAGACCCTCATGTCAGAAATAAACAGATGACAGCTTTTACCCAAATGAGAAATAACCCATCTAAAAGTTATCTATCTACTGTATTGTGTTTTTACTAAGAGATTAAAATACTCTTTAAAATATACAGTAGAGTCTTGATAAATAGGAACCATTTGTTCAACTTTGGGCATTATAAAGGGTTTTTGCAATAAAGTGAGTAAACCTTGTAAAGAAGGAAAATAAAGAGGAAATTGATTTTGGTACCCCAGAATAGTGTGTGGATAAGCAAGGTGGCAAAGTTATTGAGAGGCATAAAATCAAGGTTGTATTAGTAACAAGTATCGTATAAATGAAATAAGGTGACAAGCCAAAATAAAAAATCTTTTTAGTCTGTGACACAACATTGCAGAAGCCAAAAAATAATTCAATAAATATTTATTATTGTCTATTTACAGAGGTGAATCAGGAGCTGGTAAAACAGAAAATACTAAAAAAGTCATCCAGTATTTGGCCCATGTGGCTGCATCCTCACGGTCAGCACGAGGCTCTGTATCTGCCATTCACATACCGGTAAGTTAACAACTGCCTTTTGTATCTGCATTGTTCTGAAGGAGGGGCATGGCTTTTTACAAGCAGCAGCAGCAGCTGGATTTGTAAGGCTGATAATTATCTTGATGCCATTGTTAAATGTTGCATGCACATTGTGTCATTATTTAAAAAAGTTGTATTTTTTAAAACAAAATATTGTACTGGATAGGCAAAGAAAAAGAATTAATTAATTCCTCTATTTAATTTAAAAACAGAAATTGTAAAATTATTCCATCATAACTATTTATAAAGTAGAGTAAGTAACTTTATAGTAATGCTGTAGGATAAGTTTTTCAGGAAGAAGCCCTGGGTTGTAAATTCTGTTTTGCCCCTCGTCTTTGGCACACAATATAAGAACTATCCTGTACAATGAACATTTTATATTTTGAATTCAGTTTGTTGTTTTTGCCTGCTTTATTTGCATGCTGTTTGTTTCTTTAATTGTTAATTGACATCACAATTAAAACATTTTATTTGCGGTAAGTTTTAGATGAGCAGTTTGTTTAGCAATTAGTGGCTAGTTGATATTTCTATAGCTTACAGTTTAAAGCTAGATCAGTCTTTGGCTTTCTTCTTAATTCTTTTTGACACAAAGCATTTGCAGATTTAAAAAATAACGTAGAAAATTAATAAATATTCTGAGGTTTAACATTTAAAAGTTGAGGGTCATAAATTGAGGAGATTGTTGATGAGGTTTCATTGGTTTATAAGTAAAATACATTTTTCATTGGTTGGAGATGAAAAAGTCCTGATTGGTAGTACAAACAAATATGATTTGACATATAGTAATTGAATGGTTCGGATTGGTTCAACAGCTGACTTTAGACTGCCAGGTAGTCCTATGTTTATGAAGCATAATGATAATACCATTGATTTCATTTACGCTATTGATCGAACAATTAATGAAGGATTTCTCGTGATAGGTGTCTATAAAGATGATTAATGTGTCATTTTCTCATAGCTATGTATATATTGATGTTCAAGTGTTGGAAGTTCAGGAGTTCTGACCTGGTTGGAATCTGATCATTAAAATTATGTAGTAGTTTTGTTCTGTGGATTTTCAGCCTTTCGTGGGTAATGGCTTAAAAATTACTTGATCCTCTGATGTGGGTCAGGATTAAGTTCCTTCCTGTTAAAAATGGTCATAAATATTTTCAGTTTTGATATGTCTTGCAAGTTGGGTGCATAGGTTTCCTCTCAATAGGGAGATTTTCCAGATCTCTACAGAGTTTTTAAATCCATTGTAAAATTACCTTTTAGAGTGGTTGGCTAATCTGGACCTTCCGGTTGTTTTTAAGTTATTTGAGCTGTTTTTCAGATCCAATGCAAAAGTACCATTAACTGATCTATTATTAGAGTGGTTGGCTAATTTGGACCTTCATAATTGTTTTTAAAGTTTTGATTGAGGAAAGGTGTGTATTTATGACAAGCAATATAATTTAAATAATAATCGATGCAAGTGTTCTTTGTGAACAACTCATTAAGGTTTTTTAGTTATGTAATACCACGGTAAACTTCCTAAGACACTTTCAAACACAATAATCTATTCCTTGTGTTTTGATATCAGAGTGTGGGCGATAGATACACTTTGATCTTTTATTTTACTTTTTACACACTTATTTGTATCTTGGGACTGTTTAGTTTATTAGAAGGGAAATAAGCTCTGAATAAAATTTATAACAAAATGCTTTAAATTCTAAGGAATAAATCCCTTTTAAAATCTGTATATAAATTGGAATTTAAAATTGAATTAAGGAAAATATCAACAGGTAAACAGTAAAACATCTTAACTCTCTTCTTACCATTAGGGTTATCTTGGCACAGTCCTGAGAGTTGAAGTGTTTCTGTGGTAGTCACTGTTGTGTTTTTCAAACATTTTTTTCTAAATAAATAAAAATGTTGCTAGCATCTTTTTTTAATTTGCTTTGTTTCCTATCAAATTTTTTTACTTTTGAGTTGTGTATTTCATGGTCGCTTTTATCTTCTTTTCAAGTTAGGATTTCCCTCGGGATTTGTTGTAAAATGTATGCTTTCCTTTAGGATTTTTGTGAACAAATCATCCTTTCTTTCCCCACAGGATTTTTGTGAACAAATTAGCCTTTCCCACAGGATTTTTCGTGAATAAGTTAGTCTTTCCTGCAGGTATTTTTTGTGAACTTCGATTATTTTCTAGTGTACGTTGTTGTATTGTTGATGAAGTTATAATATTTTTATTAAAGCCAGGACAGGATCAAATTCAGCAGGTTTGTTTATTTACGTGAGACAATTCAATTCTTTGCATAATAATTCTGTAGAATTCTAAAAAAAAAACCAAAAAAAACTGGAATCTATTCTATCTATATACCATATTAAAACGTATAAAGACTTGATATATAAACTTATAAAGACCTTAGTTTACTGCTGAAAAAAAACCAAACAACAACCAAAGTTGTCTTTCCATGAAACACGACAAAGCAGAAAATTGATGTATTTATATATACAAGTGAAATATAAATTCCAAATGTTGATTTCCCTTTTTATATGTGTCTTAGAAATTCAAAAAGGGGATTTTATTTGAAAATTTTGAGAAAAGGAAAGAGAAAATATTTCCCATCAAATTATGACTTATGTAGATCAACCTATGACACCTGTTGATAGCTTGTACATGTATTGATTAGGATCAGTTATATATATAAAAACAACCGAACATTGAGTAATATTATCGATTCATGTGTCATTCATTTACATACATTTCATATATATCTGCGCTTTATTTTCTCCACTTCTGTAAGCTTATTATAGATATTAGTGTGATTTTTTAGCTGCTAGAATAAAAACTATATATATTGATGATAAAATAAAATTTGAAGTCAGTTTAACTATATTATGCAACTTCTTGACGAAGGAGATGATAAAATGAACAATGTTCAAAATTGAAGTAAGAAAAAAATTATGCAACTTATTGAAGAAGGAGATAAAAAGAATGATTTCCACATGGAAGAGAAAGAAAAAAATTATTTTTGGCATTTAAGCAAAAACAAGTCTTTATAGGATGTTTGTGGTTGCTTAATAAACACATGCTTGCAATATATCTATCTATCTATCATATACGTATATTATTATAAATATATATTGTATCTCTATTTAAATACATATAAAACATATTAAAAAATATATGAATTGGTTAAAGAAATGCTTGACTTAAAAAAATATTGACTCTTTCGGGGAGCATGTGAAAATGCAAAGTCAGCACTTTCTTAAATTACATTACTCTCCGTACATACTTTGATAAATAAAATATAAACATGCCGATTAACAAAAGTATAGATTTGTTACACTCCCAGCATGTGTGATTATTAAAATTAAAAATGTTATCACCATTATGCTAATAACGCTATGAGCTTGTTCTATTAAGCTTGACAAATTTTAGTCAAATATTTGTTTTACTTTGTTCATAGCTGTGTGTAAAATCTTACAATTTGTACGCTAAATAAGTGACTGTAGCGCATGAAGAATTTGTTTAGCTTATTAGGGAGCTCGTTTGTGGTGGACGGTCTGTTCTTCCTTGATATTATAAAATATAAGCAATGTATTCTATACATGATCAAATATAGTTTCATATGTTATTGAAGTTTTTGTAAATGATTTTAATTTGTCTGAATATGAAGATTTTTTGTCTCTATTTCACGTTGTCAAACAGATGTAATTAATTCCACGATTCAGAATTTATGATTTATTATCTTAACAGACATAAAGAAAACGACTTTCCTTAATTTTAAAGATAAATGGTTATATATATTTTTCTGTTTCATTTACAATTTTAACATAACATTAATAAAAGTCAAAGTAATTTTATTTGTCTCATAAATTATAGAAGTAAAAAATGAGCATGTGCATGAAATGAATGGCTGATTATAACTGTAGAGCCGGACAGAGCTACCTGGAAAAAGATATGTAACGAGGGAAACTAGTGATAAAAAATGCATTATAATAAACTTAATGGGAATTCTTAGGATGAAATTTTCTTCATGATATTTGATATTTGGACATTAGAAATTGTCTCACAATATTTTGTCAAAGTGATCAATTCCAACTTCAAATTATATATGAGATTTGGATATTCGAAATTGACTTGCAAAATATTTTTACAAGTCTTGATTTTATATACATAAATAATTATTTTGGATGAGATTTATGGTGTATATGTACGGCTCTACAGTATTATTGATATTATTATTGATTTATTATTTATGATTTCTGTCTGATTTATTCTCTGTCCTCCTCGTTCGTTCGTTTGTGGGATTCCTATAGCACAAGGACCTAAACCTTGTAAGTACCCCACTTATACTTATACTACTCTACATTATCAAACTGTTATGTTTCTCCACCTGTCATTATTATCATCATCTTCAACACACTTCTCTATGGGCCATGTCAACAACATCGAAAAACGTAAAATTTCAAGTTTTAAGTTGACTTATTGCCATATCAAAGATTTAAAAAAGCAGTTTGATATACAGCAACACTTGGTATAGGTAATACCTTTTATATAAAGACCTCCTGTCTGTACAGTCAACCCGCTAAGTCCCATGATTGGGCTTTATATACAGACTCTACGAAACTATCAAATAACTCAAAAAATAAAATCACCTGTAGAAATAATCAATCGGATATATATAAAAAATGTATGTGTTGTGTGGATGTATAAAAAAGCTTGTACTATATATACAGTATTAATCAGCATTATTAGTGTGTCATCAGTAAAAATATCCTTGTCATACTGATGAGTGGCTAGCTGGCTAGAGAAACTATTTATTACATTATAGACTGTCAGTAGTTTGTCTTTTATAAAATCAATACGTCTGATCGATCAATAGATTCCCTCAGAAAGACTCCTCTCCATCTGAGTGATAACCACGGCCATATGGCCTCTTAATTGATATCTCTCTTTACATTCACATTAGGAGGAATGATGGACTTTATATGCCTCATGACAATTATTACAGTGACAAAGGGATTTGTTTCATGAAAGTATTCCAGGAATTGCAGAGGCACGTTTAGTTGTCTCACTAAACATCTGTGCTGAAATAAACATTTGGTAACTGACATTGTTGTTGTAGGTCTTGAAAAATTTATAAAAGAAAAATTCAAATTCAAAACTTGGAAAAAACTGAACTTTTAAGAGAGTAAAGGAAGTTAGTAAGAGGTGTATGTGTGGTTATAAGTAAATAATTAACTACGGATAATTAAAAATACTTTGTCCCTTATTCCCTTTCATATGAAATATACTGAATTGGAGTCACTGTATCGCTGCAGGTTTTCTTAAATTTTTTCATTACCAGAAATTTTTGAATTAAAACATCACTTTCGTATACATTCTGCAAAATAATGATTATTATTTAAAAAAAAAAAAAAAAAAAAAAAAACCACCACCCACAACATGGCTGGCTCATGGAGAAGACTTGATCATTAAGGATTTATCATAGTCCTTTGTTACATTATTATCATCCATTGTTTGTACATTATGTTTTGGTATGTTACAAGCTGCCGTCCAGTATGCATGGTTACCCTGGTGTCAGTGGTCAGTAGGTACGGCAAGCGGGTCACACATAATCATATTTTTGGTTGTTTTATTTGTAGTCATCATTATTGTTATGTTTGTTTGTTTATTAATTTGTTTACATATCATTAAATTTGTCATTATATTTTTGTTGTCTCATCATAATCTATGTGTAGGATAGAATTTTAGTTAATCTTATTGTTTTGTAGAACTCTCATTCTGGTATAGAGAGTGGAACATTCAGTCAGGTTACTGTATTACCATATCCAGTCTACCATCAGCTTAAAATCCCCATTCGCCCATCACCCTCTCCCCCCCACCTCCCCCCCCCCACCCCCCTCCCCCCCCCCCCCAAAAAAAAACAACCAAAAAACCCCAAAAACAAAAAACAAAAAAAAACCTCAAATATCCAATCTACCAGACTTAAAAGTCCATAAAAACCTCAGGTATTCCAACAGACCTTTTGCACATTTCTACACGCAAATTGTTGGCCAAAATATATGCACATACATTACACAATTTCCTTTGAATCTGCTTGTCTAAACTCAGTGGTTTTCTCTAGGTATTCCAGTTTTCTCCACCATTCCAAATTTGACTTCCCTTATATGTGTGACTAACATACAACACCATTTCGACCATCCACACTTGGACCCCAGAAAATTTAGCCAACAAGTTGCATACTTCAGAAGCCTATTTATTTATCTCCCAACGAAAGACCTTGCACTAAATTACCAATACCAAGTCATGTCTGACCTGAAAAAATTGATGGCCCATGTTATGGTAGGTGTTACATGCTGAAGAACCTTGCACATTGCCTAAGTGGCCCACCACAAAGGTAAAAATTTCTTCTCTTTTCATATAGCTGGTGACATTTTAATATTCTTGAATGGGATGTTAAACCCCATTTAATCAATCAAGTCTGTCTACGGTGCAAGAAAACTTGTATTTAGTTGTAAAAGATAATTGTCAAAACATTCTGTCCTGTTCATGAGAATTGTATTACATTTCGGACTCAAATTACTTCAGAGGTGAGAGGTTGCTAGCACTATCACAGGTAGGCTCTGACTGAAGACTAGATTATAGTCGATAGAGAATTTTGCTCAGAATAAAGAAAAATGAAGGTTGATCTTGATTCCATTCATCAGCTTCATGCAAGACCTTACAAGGGAGGTCAGACACTGCAAAGGAGACACTATATTTGCCATTAGCATACATAGTTTTATATTCAGCCATATATCTGTATAACTACAGAAGTTATATCATGATGTTGAGACCGTACCAATCAAAATGTGTTCCGTATTGGACACTTCTTCTTGCTCACACACACAATGCACCTAATAAGTCATTTTGAACATATTTACTAACAAGATATATGTGTACAATTTTATTGCAAGTTTTGTAATACATTTACTTACTATTTTTTATACAGGGAGAGCTAGAGAACCAGTTGCTACAAGCTAACCCTATATTGGAAGCCTTTGGTAATGCTAAAACAATCAAGAACGATAACTCTTCCAGATTTGTAAGTAATGTCACATAGCTATTACACAACAGTTATGTATTGTTTAGTTTAGCAAGTATCAGAGTAGAATATTATTACTAAATGAAATGTTAAATAAATTATGTTGCCACATAACTTGATGTTTTCCAATCAAAATGACATAAATCTAGCTTAGTTTATAAGGGAATTTTTTTCCTGTACCTGAGAATGCAATAGGTCTAAACATGCTACCATGTATTGCTTGGTGCACAGGTGATGAACCCAGATGTTAGTTAACAGGTTATGAAACTCCCGAGAGAAAAAAATTGACAAATAAGCTATACATATTTAGGTTATCTTATCGTATATGTTTTGGCAATGTTCTAACAAATATATAATTGTGAATGTTTTTATTTAGGGTAAATTCATCCGCATAAACTTTGACACAGCAGGCTACATATCAGGTGCCAACATTGAAACATGTATCCTTTGTTAGAATTACAAGATAACAAAAAGAAAGAAAGATCTCCCTGTTAGCCCAACATCTGTCTGATGTGATGTGAGATCATTGTGAATGTTTGTTTGTAAAATCTTCTTCCTTTATCAAACACTTAAAAACCAAATTAATGCTTTTATCTTAAGTCTAATTGGGAAATATGACAATACATTTATAGAATTATTTATGGACATTTCCTTGGTTAAAATTTCTGTTAGACATAAATAAACTGATTTATAAACATTCTTTGATCCAATATTCTTAATTTGACATATACCAAGATATGATATATTACTATTTATTAATTAGTTTTATATAAAAGTTGTACAAAATAAGAAATTAGAATTTGCTGATTTATCATCTTGGTGGAAAAAATTATAATCAGTAAAACCTGGTTAGCATAGGTAGAACTTGGGGGAGATCATTAATATATGATGTAGTCCTCAAGAGCTAAGTTTTGGTACCACAATTAAGTGTTGTAGTAAATAAACTGCATTTCTTATTTCTATTTGAAGCTCGAGTGTAAAATTTTGATAATTGAAAAATATTGAAACTTGAATTTCTCAGTAGTATTAAGCACAAATGTAGACTTGACACAAACATTACCAAATTACTGCTTTGGCACAAATAAATAATGGAGGAGAACCAACTTCCTACTGTGTGTGATATGAAGTCTATTGGTGCCAGTAATGTTTTAGGAAATACATCTTTGATTTTGTCATTTATTTCAATTTTACCTTAACTTATGTAAAGATCTTTTAGAGAAATCTCGAACTATCCGCCAAGCTGATGGTGAAAGATGTTTCCATATATTCTATCAGTTTTTGAAAGGTGCAACACCACAACAGAGAAGTAAGTTGATAGCTTATAATTTACAATGTTTTGTTCTTCTCCATCAGTTTCCATGTTGTTCATGCTGATGATACATTTGAATATATACTGTAAACGTATTTAATTTCACATGTATTTATTTTCACGGTATAGGAAATTTAGACATATTGGGGTAGTTAATTTTTTTGCGTTTTTGAAATATGCACTTTAACATAATAGGCATAATATAATTTTTGCTTAGTATTATTTTTGTGCAAAATAAACAACCATGAAATAAGCGAAAATTGGTACACCGCTAAAATACATACATTTACAGTACTTTTGAGTTCAGGATCTAATTTTACAGTAATGATTAAGAAAGTTAATTTGAGCATTTTTTACCAAAGAATATATTTAAGTTAATGAATGGAAAGTAATTATGGTGTTTTACAACCTAGTCAAGATTCTTTCACTTATATCGAGACAGTCAGTTCATGAATGGTAGAGGAACAGGAATTTTGACATGAGGATCTGTCCTTAATAAGATTTAAACTTAGGCATTGGCTTAAAACCACTGACCGAGGCCCCCTTAAAATTCCAATTTTTCACACATTTTATATTGTCTTTTACAGAGGATTTCCTGTTGGAAGATGCCAAGAATTACAGATTTTTGTCCAATGGTCTGGTGGCTGTACCTGGAGTAGACGACGCTATAGAATTCAAATCAACAGCAGAAGCCATGACAATTATGGGCATTGCACCTGAGGACCAGTCAGGTATATCATATACTACATCACTGCTACTTGTATAGTGAATAAAGTGACATGACAAAAAACAGAATCCTTTATACTGCTTATTTTCATATGGAGATCATTGAAAAGATATAAATTTCTGTGACGAAATACTGGTAATCTGAAAAAAATCTCAATTCACTTCTTCACTGAAACACCCTACCTAAAATTTCCCAAATATTAATTACATGAAGCTATTAAAGATAATAGAAGTCTTTGAAACCAATATTATCCCTTGTACCAAGAACCTAGTCAATTGTTTCAAAACAAGTTTTTATTTTTACCAATATTTTTTGTGTTTATAATTACAGCTTTGTTAAGAGTGATCTCAGCTACCTTACAGTTTGGTAACATGACATTTAAACAGGAAAGAAATACAGACCAGGCAACATTACCAGACAATACAGGTAACATAACCAACCAGGTGTTTACTATAGTACACTCTTTATACCATTACAGTCAAACTTTCCGTAAAGACTATATGTATATAAGGGCCACCTGCTTTTAAAGGCCAGTAATGTTTTATCCTAATTGCTGTATTATTAACCTGTATATAAAAAACACCTGTCCATAAAACCATTTTCTGGTTCACTTAGGTGGCCTTGATAAACAGATTTGACTTTATATATAATTGGAATACAATGTTCTGTATATTGGGAATATACTTAGCAGTAATGGTGTTTTATGCTCTAGTCGACAGAGGCGGTTTTTGTACAGCGTGAACAAAGTGAACCTGTACTTTGTCATCGCTTTCTTCCAAGATATCGAGCTTCTTTGCTATGAAATTATAAGATATGAGTACACCTGGAAATAGTGCGCCTGATAAATGAGCGTGAAAGAAGTATATCTGTTATATCGTGAGATATGTATTCTGAGACGGGTAATGCATTTGGTTACATATGCACATTTGGAATAAATTTTCGGAATACATTTCAGAATCTAGTAAAATATTGCGACGGGATGCATCTAATAATTTCTGCAATTTGGCGAACTGATCTCATGTTTACAATAAAAAGTAGTTCGAGAAGTTTGCGTCCTACGATGTAAAATCATAACTTTTTAAGAAATGAACAGCAACGGCAGGTTGTTTAATTAATTCTTCGTGAAATCTACGGAAATTTAAATTTATAAAGAAGGTTATGATAACGTATTTTAATGTTGAGGCAATTGTGTCATATTTTAAAATGTTTATCGATTAGATTTTACTTTCGTGAAAGGGAGATAATTCGTACAGTGTTGTATGCAAATTTTAAATACAGTCGTTTTACCAGTTCCGAACAGGGTTTCATATTCTCGGTTTCGTGTGACGTCACAGGTGAAGATGGCGACTTAAGACACCTTGGAAACGGTGGACACTAACCCCTTAGATACTATAGATTTATATAGTGATTCGTACAGGCCAACATTAAAAAATGGAATAAAATTAAGTTTGGAAAGGTTATATGACATGAAACTTTCCACAAAAAAATTTATGACTTTAATAAATGATTAGAGACTTTCAAAATTTATCAAAAAGTCAAAAATATTTAATTTATAAGGCGTTAAATTTGGGAATTCGGGCGGGGTAAAAATAAAGTATAATAGAATAACCATGGAACATGGGGAACATTCTTTAAATTTGTTTTGTAACATTTTTTTAAAATATTACAGTATAACATTATTAATATTTAAATAATTATTTAATATATATTTTTCCGATTGTGTATTTCTGATCAGTAAAATATGCATGAAATTGTAATTTAACGGTACCTCTCATTCTCTGTATCTTAAATTCTGTCGTAATTCATTTTCTGACCCTGGTATAACTCCAAATTTTAATATTTCCATGATATCGTCATAAAACAATTTTCAAACTTAAAATTTAAAAATAATTTAAACTTAAAAATAACTTAGAAATCGTCTCTATTTAAATTACATAAAAACAATATTGGTTAAAACATCCCGGGATCCATGCAACACCCGGAAAAACATGGAATAAAACATTCTTTTATTTTTTCACTATATTTATTTGATCTCAATTTATGAAAAGTAGAATTTACATCCGATTCTCACATACCGGTAATTAAGAGAGTACCAATAAACTACAGTACCGGACATCTTGTTTATTAGACATTCCATCGCCGGTAATTAAGAGGTAGATCTACCTTACAATATACAAAATTCATTGACAGGTGTTAATATAGGGATAAAGTCTTTACGATGTCCCATATTGAATATTAGTTGACATTAAGTTGGAATTTGGAAAGATGTGTTAAAATGGATTTTAGGTTTATATTTTTAATTTTTGATTTTTAATGTACTTATTGATGGACCGAATAATCGACGGTAGTAAATTAAACTTATTTAAATTCACGAAATGTTGCTATTTGTAATTCAGTTTTAATCATTTTAAATATCAAAAATGATTATTTTACTTTTTAAGTTTCTCGTGTCTTTTACGCAAAATAAGTGAAAGTATTACCAAGTTCGTGACCATTATCAACGCCGACGGACAGATCAGTCCTTTTAAAAAATAAATATAAATTTACCTATAAATTATTTTTTTAAATCATTCCATCCATATCACAATGTTATCAAATAGACTTGACTACAAATTTCATGAAAATCGCTTAAAGACTCAAATAAAGTATATATCCGTGGTAAATGATAATACATTTCTATCATTTACTATGCTATATAACGGTATGTTGTCACCGTATCTAAGGCCACCGATAACATCTTTACCTGAAATGCCCGGATGTCCGGAACCGAGAATAAGCGCTGCTGCAGACGTCATTCACAAGCAGGGGAAATAAAATTTATGTGGTGTAATAATACAAATGTTTACTGATTCCAAAATATCGACACCTGTCCTCAAAAACACGTGGTAGTAATGTTTCTTGAAAAAAGCATTTCCGTGATCACGATTTGTTTACATCGTTAAACTAGGTCACCAACAATCTGTCGTACATTTAGGAAGCGGTTGAAGAAACAGCAAATTGAGAAAGTTATTTTGCGATTCCTTTAATTGAACGGGATTGAAATTTTAGATTATTCGGTAGTAAAAATTCGGAACTGGTAAAACAACTTAATGATCCAGTTATGCATACAACCGCTAGAATGTACCCCCTCACAGCGACGGTAGGATCTGCAAAACTCTACTTTCTCTCTATCCAAATGACAAACGATCGGGTACAACTTTTTTAAATTTTAATTACCGATTGTCTTTTTCATATATTTATGAAATTAATTTTTTCTACCATTTAATTCAGCAATACATGGTTTGGTACATAAAATTTGTTTCTTTTTTCAAAAAAAAAACCCATCCGTCGGACTATATGCATAGATCAACGACACCCCCCCCCCCCCCCCCCCCCCCCGAATTTTCGGTTATATTCTGTCTTGCCACAACACAATTTTCCCAACTACGCTGTACAGCAGCACGACAGTGCTATGTTTGGATTTTGGATGGTGGAGGAACCACAATGCTCGGAGAAAACCACTGACCTTAGACAAGTGAACTGGCAATTTTTCTCAAACAAGGGATCTGTCTTGAGTGGGATTTTAACCTAAGTGGTGAAAGACTTATCCATAAGCCAGTGGTTAAAACCACTTGGTCAACAGGAACACATTGTGATGACACCTTACCCTCAGAGTGACTTCAAGATGACTCCTATAACCTAAATTCATCAACATTCAACATGTTATCTACTACTTATGTTGTCATTGTAAGATTGTCTGTATTAACCATTCTAAATTATTATTTATATTTGTTATATTTTTAGTTGCCCAGAAAGCATGCCATCTCCTAGGATTACCTGTCACACAAGTAACACAAGCATTCCTCAGACCTAGGATCAAAGTCGGCAGAGACTACGTCACCAAAGCACAAACAAAAGAACAGGTTTATTATCTTTCTGAAATTATTAATTGGACCAGAGTCAAATAATCCATGTATTAGACATCAAAATTGAATAAGATTAAGATGTGTTTATTCTTCTAAATTTGAATTATTCTATGATTTTCTCCATAAAAACGGTATACCATGGTACTAACTAAGAATGTTTATGGTATTTTGAAATTTTGTGAAATGAGGCATACATTGACATTCTATTTTACGTACAAATACAGTGAAACCTCCCTAAACCGGACACTCTCTAAACCGGACAACTCTCTATTCCGGACAAAATATTTGGTCCTGAATTTATCCTTCTTTATTTCAATTACCAAGAACCTCTCTAAACCGGACACTCTCTATTCCGGACACCGGACAAACTTCTTAGTCCCAAGTTGATTATATCCTTAAAATTGAACCTCTCTAAACCGGACAACATTTTGATTTTTTGTTACTTGTTTTTTCCTGTTTTAAATATATTAGTTTTAACAGATCTATAAAAATATTCAATTATGAACACTTAAAATCATAAGTTTTTTTTAATGCTTTTTTATTCTCATTTAAAATATTTGATATTTAATTAATTCATTTATTTATTTATTTATTAAAATTTTTTATCTAAATATATTATGTATTTCTATTCTTTCTGATTGTGATTTTTTTTATAATTTAAATTTGTTTATTAATTAATCTATTTATTAATTGACACAATAACTTAAGATAAGCACTTCTATACAGTCTTATCTTATTATCTATAGTTGCTACAGCTGTTTTGTTAATTATTATCTAGTAACATCTTATGTATCAAAGGGACTGGAAAAGTGTCAACACTATTGTTGTCCTGTCAGGGATTAATAAAGGTAGTGTCTTTGTCTTAAGTACCCTAATTAGAATCCTCTTAAGGAAGTGAATTAAAGGTGATTTTAAACCAATTAGTGCTTTTACATATAGCATATCCTATAATGAGATGTGTACTTAGCAGTTGTTGATTGTGGCTTCTCTGACATGTATTATATCTTTCTAGATTTAAAGGGAGATAAGCCAGGTTAAAATTTCAAAACCTCTCTAAACCGGACACCTCCCTAAACCGGACAAAATCTATGGTCCGGAGCTTGTCCGGTTTAGAGAGGTTTTACTGTATTCACATGCAGTTTACTTCCAAATAGTTTTGACACCAATATTATTTACTATTTATTCCATGCTTCTTTGTATAAATTAAATAGTCATACAATACATCAATTTGTTCCAAAAATTTCAAAAGTTGACTATAGTGTTTGGTATACCATTGTATATATACTGTGCTATTTATCAAAATAATGTGTACAATTTCTTTTATCCCACATTAACGTTGTGAAACACTTTCTGAATATTTCAATAAAATTACTATCTTTGGTCAGCAGAGGTCAGATTTGATATTTATATGTATTCATAGATATAAAATGTTTTTTTATACCAGCGTGCCCAATCTTATCTCAGATCTGTTAAATCAGTTAAATTTTTTATTTGTCATCTATAGGTGGAGTTTGCAGTAGAAGCTATATCTAAAGCATTTTATGAGAAGATGTTTAAATGGCTGGTCACTAGGATAAACAATCACTGACCGCACAAAGGACAAGGGTCTTCATTCATCGTTATTTGGATATTGCTGGCTTCGAGATCTTCAAGGTTAGTACATACATCTCCAAATGTTTGATTTTTTTGCTGCCTATTTTAATGAGTGATGTTTTTCTGTTCTATATTTTTATTATTATTTCATATTTTTTTGCCTTTTTTTTTTGTCTCTTCATCACACATGCCAGGGGTTTGTTTAACAGTGTTCATTCTAGGATTTTTCAGAAGCCGTCATTTTCAAAAACTTTCCTCTGAATCACTATAATATCAATATTTTTGCATTCATGTAGTGTTAAATATGGCCCACTAAGAACTTAACAATAGGGTAATTTGGCAAAATAAGGACCAATGGCTACTAGGTCCCTTCTAGAATGAATACTGCATTAACATTATTATTATTCTTATTTTATATATATACATTATGTATTATCACACAATATGGGTATCTTTGTCAGATATCTAGGTACGGTTCAGTAGCTTATATTGTCAGTAGTAGTATTGCTTCAATTTTATCTGGGTCCGGGTTCTTTAGTTTATATGTAGACTTATTTATCTGTAATTATATCTAGTTACAACATAAAAGTCTAGTATTCTTCATAGGTGGTTGTGTATATATACTTTGAATCACAGTTATTGGAAAAAAAACTTTATTCTTCCAACAAGACACTTATGAATGGTGAAAAATAATATGGTACAAGAATTTTAAAAATTCATGATCAAAAATATTTTTGGTTCAGTTTTGCAAAGGAAAAGATGTCACAAAATTCAGATAATAGAAAATATTTAGGCTTTTTCATGCATCCTTTCCTTGAATAAAAAACATCATTAAACTCTAATTATTCTGTTTCCAGTCTTGGTAGCCCGATCGCCATTGGCAACTAAATTTCTTAGTAACCTATTTTCAGCAAAGTTGTTAAAAATTTGAAAAGGATTATATTTTGACACATTTTGAAAATTGGGCTACTGATTATCATATATTTGTGGAAACCTAAATTCATAGATGATACTTTCTCAATATAAGATGGATATCACCATTGATAATATAATGTTTTAAAATTAATGGGTAATACTAATTATATGTATCCAGCTATATAAACAGTTCTTAATTCACCCTTTTCATTTCCATACTTTTGAGTTGTTCACATTTGAGGAGGGTTATACAGACATCACAATGTTTTGTTATGAATCTATTAGGTATTTTGGATATTTTGTGTCGATTGTTTTCGTTACCGTAGTGATATGTATTGTTTTCTGATGATACAAAAAATTCTGACTTGTATAAATTTTTCTGTATTCTCATACAGCCTGGCGTTGATAAAAAGGTAACCACATTTGTCCTCTGTCATCGTCACCACCAAGTTTGGTAAAATTCAAACGTTTTGAGTTGTTTGAATTATTTACGCAGCATGTTTTTGTTTTTTAATTCATTGTCGGTATGAGAATGACCATAGTCTTAATTTAGTTGTATCTTGTGCAGACAATGCAGCTCAAAGATTGTTTTTTTGTTTGTAATTATTTTAGAAATTTTGTTTTTGTTTTTTAATTAAAGAGCCTTACATGTTGCTCTTCAAGTATATGATAATAGTCAATTTGTTAACTAAATATTTAGTTTAAATTTTCAAAATTTTGAGTTTTTAATTTCCTGGTTTTTTTTTCACTAATTGTCATGTTTTAATAAATATGGCATGTTAGAGATTTCTAACACTAGACAATAAGAATTTAAAAAC
The DNA here is from genome assembly GCA_021292105.1 of Anadara kagoshimensis. NCBI lineage: Eukaryota > Metazoa > Mollusca > Bivalvia > Arcoida > Arcidae > Anadara > Anadara kagoshimensis. The sequence goes on along the minus strand of CM037861.1, from coordinate 65,847,872 downwards.
AGAAGTGATAATTTGTGTTTTTGTTCCAATCAGGACATTTGATGGTCTGGATAAATAATGTAACTAATTAAAAACCGGACAGAAGGAAACCGTAACAGGGTTGTTTAAAGTGTGTGCTAAGTTATCGATGCTGCTAACACAAAGTTTGGGAGTCGGTGTTTTTATCTGTCATGATTGGTCCTTTGTTTTACTCGTCAGTCACATGATCAGATCATGATATTTGTTGTATTTATCACAGTAAAGATCCGGACATTTTTGTTATCAAGAATATGATATTCTCATTACTTTTTGTCGCCATGACAACATGAAGTATACATTTCAAGTATTGCCATCATTGGCTACAATATATGATGTGTCGAGGCAAAACCATACTTGTTAGTTTTGTAGCATTTTGATAAACAGGCGTCAGAAAATTGTGGATATTCTTTCCATAACACTTGAATGTCTTCATCATATATGACTACAAAAATCTGTCTTGGATTGCTGCAATATTTATCAACAATGCGCATATATAATGAAAGTATTTGAGTATATCTGCACACATGCTACATTCTTTTGTACGTGCTTCAAGACACATGTAAAAAATGGTCTGATTCAGTCGAACTTGCCCAAAAGTTAGTGAGTTTTATAATAGGTCATATTCTTGCAAAAATGTCCAGATCAGCCATTCACATGCGTGTTAAAGATTTGCCCTGGTGATATAATAAAATTTTTATCTTTATATGCATATGTTGCTTTATATATTATAAGCAAGCATATATTGTGTATAAATGAGTGTGATTACTTACTATGTCTGGCTAACCTACAGGGGCCCGAGACATAAAAATGTTAGTTATATGTTGTATAGCTTTGAATGTTTTAATACGTCATAAAATAAAATCTTCTTAACAGAGAGACGGACAACAGGTTGTGTATCAGTTATATTTATGTAGCTAAATAGTGTTGAAATAAGTTTACGTTTTGAAAATATCAGGATTTTGTAATCATTAACTGTTTTCTGGAATTTAAAAAGAGTTATTTTCTTTTGTTCTAGTAACCACTTTTATAATGCAAAATTATTTTGTAAATAAAAGATGGCCTAGAACTTTGTCTAAGAAACATTTCCAACCTGGACTTGTAGCTCTATCACAAACATTGGTCATTGGCGATTTGTAAATGACAGTCAATGTTTATTTTCAAAAAAATTTGAAAAAGAACTTATTTCAACACTTCCATTTAAAAAAATCTCAATTTTCCCAGATTCTACAAATTTAATCTGCATGTATCTTAAGCATGGTACAAATTTCTATTTTACTTTGGGTAAATTAGGTACATACATCCTCCTCAATATTATTATGACTTGGTATAAAAATACAGCTTAAATTATTATTGGCTTAAATTTGCTGATATATCGGAAAATTTACTTACATGCAAATATGAATCCACCAAAACAGTCCTTGTTTTTACTATTTTTATCTAATTTTAACATCATTGTAAAATCTTTATTTTAAATATTCATCAACAAAAATCCATAACGTATCATCTACATGTTTGTATGGTGTAGCACAGTGGAGAGGTTACATTGCTCTCACTTACATTTTGATGAAAGTCCACCTCACCATGAAATAAGTGTGCATCGGAAATATAGTGACAGGAAAGCCTGTGGTGTTTTGATCATTATTTTGAATATTTATTAGATGTAACAACAAGTCCAAAACTTGTGTAGCTGTAAAAAAAAAATTGGGTTTTATTTAAAGTGATATTCCTATTTCATGTTGTTTCTTTTCTGTATTCACTTCTATGTGGTCTTCTTTACTACTTCTTCTGTCACTAGACACACCATTCTTTTAACGACCATCATTGGAGTCTATTTTATCCTCATTTATACATTTGATCATTTGAGACATGTTATTATTGCCTTGTCCATTATATTATCATATATAAATTTGAATGTGACTTGTCTTGACTCCTTCTCCTCTTACTTACTGTTTGAAGAAGGTGCCATCAGTGGTTCTATCTATATTGTTCATAATTTGATGATGATACAACAGACTTGAGCTTTACTTCCATTTCAACATTCCCGTGCAGCCTTGCCCTGGTGTTAGTGAACTGTTTATTAATATTTCTGTCCCTCATGCTGGCATTGTTTATGATATGGAAGTGTTATTCAACATTTTAAAGAATTTGTCCTCAGTATTATTTCTATTGTTACTAATTTGATGATGCTACAGACTTGAGTTTTACCTCCATTTCCACATCATCACCCACACTTGCCCTGGTATTAGTGAACTGTTTATTAATATTTCTATACCTGTCCCCCATGCTGGCATTGTTTATGATATGGAAGTGTTATTCAACATTTTAAAGAAGGTGTCCCCAGTATTATTTCTATTGTTACTAATTTGATGATGCTACAGACTTGAGTCAATATTCCTCGAGCTGCCTTATCCTCCTGGTGTTAGTGTTAACATATCTATAACCATTCCTGACGCTGCCGTTGTCTATTATACAGAAGTGTATGGATAAGCTGCAGTAATATTTGCAGCGTTTTTACCTGGAGAGTTTGGCTTCTTTATGTAAACCTATGGAGTCAGTTTTTTTCTTTTTCTTTGCAAAAATTTACTGCTTCACCTTACTCATGGGTATCTGGTTGCATGCTGTAAAATTCCTTAATTACATGACAATTGTTACTTACATCAAAACTACAAGTAGAGGCATATAGTTCACTTCTTTTGGGTCATTATTAATCTCAAAGCAAATAATGACCGGTTCAAGCTCAGTACATGTTTCTAATAAATAACTTATGGTATACCTGTCACAAAAATCTCAAAGTTCAGGTGTGACTTAAATAATATAACAAAGGCAAGATTGTTCAATTATTTATTGGATTGATGAAATAAGAAGTGTAAATTCTAAAGTATTTATTTTTGTTGTTACTAGCAAAATTTTATCATAAGAAATTAATTGTGTTATTTAACTTAATGACTGGTTCACTTTTAGATATTAAAACAAGTTAATATTGAATCATCAATTAAAATAGATCTATTTCTGTAACTTTTCAGCATCACTTGTAAATGAAATAACAGTTTATTACAGATAATATATCCTTAGCCTTACAGTACAAAGTTGTCATCTATACTCTTTTTATATTATCTTAACTCATAGATCCGAGTGTTCATTTCATTTTATTTCCGGACGACCATATTTAGAATGACAACTATTACCCATCATGTAAACCATACTAGTTGATACAAACTCAACATTGCATGTAAACTGTTAAACTAGTGGTACACATTTCCCTCTGAAAACCTTTAACAGTTGGTACTTGTAAAACCATTAATGGATAGTACTAGTAGATTTTAATTCTCCCTCGATATCGTGCTGCATAAACAAACGACGTACTGAAATGTCTGATATAGTATAACATTCTTAGTTAGGCCAGATACATCTCTAGAAAATATTAGATGAATTACAGTAATAATTAGAGTACTGCTACATTCTACACAGAAATATGTGTCTGACTGCAGTTAATTACATAGATTTAGCCCAATTAGTTAGTAAAAGAGAGAGAGCAGCTACATGTGCATGCTTTTACTTCATCTTCTTCCAGAAAAGCTCTGAAATTAGATTTTACAGAATTATCTGTTTTGGAAATAAGTTTTACGCATAGGGTTAATATGGTGCATTTTATGCATTTGTGTTGACAACATTCTAGTTTATACAGCTGAGGAACCATTTCTGACTTAATTCTGGGGATTTTGATGTAGATATATGATTATAACCCAGTTTCATACTAAATACAACTTATCAATTCAGGTAGTATATAAAAATCATATACATGTATATATATTTACCTGTTTATACCTGTATAGACACCTTACTAAATATTGGATTCTACAGGTGCATATTTATTAATATTTGTTATATGTATATTGTATGTTGTCATTATCCCCCAAAACTCTTCTCACATCCTTTATTAGAACTGATAGAAAATCCTTTATCTCTGGCATAGACAGGAAACCAAGTATCCCTTGTCTTGTCGTGTTTGAATGATCAGGAGTAATTATTAATCTGTAATTTGGGTTGGTTATTTTCAGATGAACTCGTTTGAACAGCTGTGTATTAATTACACCAACGAGAAGTTACAACAGTTATTTAACCACACTATGTTTATATTGGAACAAGAAGAGTACCAGAGAGAAGGAATTGAATGGAAGTTTATAGATTTCGGATTAGATCTTCAACCTACTATTGATCTGTTAGAAAAGGTATGCAGTTGTCAACAAAATCATGCCATTTAGATCTTTAGATGGATAGAGCATGCTAAGTAAGAATCCCACTTGGAGTACATCCTAGTGTGAAAAGTTTATCAGTTCACTCACAGAAGGTTTTAAGCTGGAGTGTTAACCAGGCAGTTTCCTCCACTGGCCCTGAACTTGACTGAAAAACTCTTGACTAAAGTGAAAAACCCTTTTACTCCACCCAGGACTGGAGATAGAAAAATGCAGGAATGGATAGAGTTGAACCTCAAGTCCCTTGTACTATAGGACATTGATCTACTGAGTGAGCTATCTAGACTGTGACACAATATTTAATTTTTGATGAGTTATATAAAATCAGGATATTTAACATTGTGTTGCTTGTGACAGATATAGAAAAAAGGCAGGAACATATTTTAAATCCACAACAGTAACTTGTTTCCTTGAATAATTACCGTAAAAAGAATTTCATTGCATGTGGCATGTTTTCAGTGCATTGCATAGACTTAAATTTGTTACTTAAGTAAAACCTATTTGGTGATGAACCAATATAAGTAATGTAATCATAGTTCAGATTAAGTGGAAGATCAATACCATTTGTCATTTAAATTGTCATATGTTATGATTTGTTAAATATCAGTTTATTTTAGTCGAGGCATTGTTGTTTTATTTTTGATTTCTTGTATTTTAGCCAATGGGTGTCCTTGCTTTGATAGATGAAGAATGTTTCTTCCCCAAAGCTACAGATAAAACCTTTATTGATAAGCTTGTAGCACAACATTCCACTCACCCTAAGTTCCAGAAACCAGACTTCAGAGCTGATGCTGACTTCAGTCTTATACATTACGCTGGAAAGGTATACAATACAATACAATACAATACAATACAATACAATACAAATACAATAGAGTACAGTACAGTACAATACAATACAAATACAATACAGTACAATACAATACAATACAAATACAAATACAGTACAATACAAATACAATACAGTACAGTACAATACAGTACAATACAATACAATACAAATACAAATACAGTACAATACAAATACAATACAATACAGTACAGTACAATACAATACAGTACAGTACAATACAATACAAATACAGTACAATACAAATACAATACAGTACAATACAATACAGTACAATACAATACAATACAGTACAATACAATACAGTACAGTACAATACAATACAGTACAGTACAATACAATACAAATACAGTACAATACAAATACAATACAGTACAATACAATACAGTACAATACAATACAATACAGTACAATACAATACAGTACAGTACAATACAATACAAATACAATACAGTACAGTACAATACAATACAATACAATACAATAGTCACGTTCAAATTTTTACTCAAAGTTTGTTACTGAGTTATTGAAATGATTTACCGGTAAATAGAATTTATATCAAGTTTTAGTGAAAAATGATAAGTAAAAAAGATGTACAATGAATAAGATTATTATTTTGCTGATTTTAGAAATTATATGATCGTGACTAAGAATCTTTCAGGTATAGATTTCATGAGTGACAAATCAAGGAAATAAATTAAAAAAATTCCTTTAGGAAATCATGACTAATATTGAAACTGAAATAAATCAATAAAGTGTACTATAAAGGAAAAAGTAAGAGTTAAATAAATAAAGGTTAAATGTTTTAAAAAAAAATGTTATTGCTCCGTATTATAACATACAAGTTCCATTAGATTTCCTTACCATAATCCTATGTTTTTAGACAAATTTGAATATATACATTTTCAAGTGTGCAGGAATTTAGAGAAAATTTGAAAATTATATTAAACATTTGAAAAGTAATGGTGTCCAAATATTTAAAGTGCTCAAAATATTGTGATCTTTTGGAGACAATGTCTTTTAGTTCAGTATGAGTTTGACATTTGTCATTTGTACATGTATTTAAAAATTTCTGATTAAAACATGAATATTTTTTCTTCAGGTGGACTACTGTGCTGCCCAGTGGTTGATGAAGAACATGGACCCACTTAATGAGAATGTTGTGTCCCTACTACAGGCCTCATCTGATCCTTTTGTAGCTACTATCTGGAAAGATGGTAAGTTTGTATGAAGATTGAAGTAATGGTGTTTTATGCCTTAGTAAAGACTCTCACTTTTATGAGGGTGGTCAGTTTTGGGAAGGATGAAGAGACTGGAGAATCTTGAAAAAAAATCTCCAACCTTTGACAAACCAATTAACTATCTTTGTCGCATAAGGATATACCCATCAACATTAAACTATCACCTTAGAATTCATTGTTACCAAGGAACCAGAAATAGTTCCATTACTGAGTGATTTGCAACACCATAGGCTGGAATGAAAGTACACATGTACTTCAAAGTCAAAACAAATCAGAAACCACTCACATTAAACTACCACATGGCAAGAATTTGTGCTCAAATTAATCCTCAACATTGATAAAATTGTATCTCATCTTGAATAACTCAAATTTTAGGAATACAAGACAATTGAACATTCTTGGTTCAAAATTCATAAACCAGACTTTGAAATTACTTTTAAGATTACAAACTTGCCAAGCTTGCCTTTTAATTTATTACTTTTTTCATTTGTATTTTGACATTTCACATATGTTTTATTTACAGCTGAGATTGTTGGAATGGGAGCTACAGCCTCCAGTGATACCATGTTTGGTTCTAGAACCAGGAAGGGAATGTTCCGTACTGTAGGACAGTTGTACAAGGAGCAGCTTACCAAACTTATGGCTACATTACGCAATACAAACCCCAACTTTGTCAGATGTATCATTCCAAATCACGAGAAAAAGGTTAGTTATGGTTATACATTACACCTGCGTTTGTTACATGTCTGATGATAAATTAGACCAGAGAGCTCAAATGAATTACTTCCCCTTTTGTAACAAAGGGAGAAAAATGGCGAGAAATATGGCTAACAATGATTTGATTATTCCACAAACACTTATAACAAGTGATGCTTTACCTCTCATGTATGGTCATGAAGTTTTCTTTGTTCGAAGTCCTTGTTTGAGAGAGAAAGAGAAGGGGACATCTCTTGTATTGGGATGATCTGTTATAGTGCAGATAATAAGTTTCTGGCCATGAAGCACACTTACATGCTTAAAAGATTGTAGGTGTCAAGATAATTGGATGGATGAAACATCTCTAACAAAATTCTGGTCCATCAAACATATTTTCTAGGCCTTTTCTATTTGGGAAAAAATTCATTTGCACCCTTCACTAAAATATTAATGTAAACCAAAATGGGTTTAAAATGACAGAAAAGAGAATTTGAACATTTCTGTTTAAATATAATTTTTCATTAAAGTTGTTATTTTAATGATTTCAGGCAGGAAAGATAGATTCACCATTGGTACTAGATCAGCTCAGATGTAATGGTGTATTGGAAGGTATTCGTATCTGTAGACAGGGATTTCCAAACAGAATTATCTTCCAGGAATTCAGACAGAGATACGAAATTCTTACTCCAGGATGCATTCCAAAAGGATTCATGGACGGCAAGAAAGCTGTAGAAAAAATGGTAATTAAAAAGATTTTTTTTTTATTGACAATTTGATATTGTCATGTACATACAATTGCATTTATTAAAAAAAAACTTCAATAATTACAAATGGGGGTTCACTGTTGTACCACATTATACCCCATAACATTTGTGCATAACATTTATTTTCATTGTTTTGTTATGGAATCACATAAAACAAAGTTTTACTGGAAAAACAACTTAACTCTGGGAATTTACAATATTAAAAGCTCCAAAACATTCTGCATTAATATCAAGGGCTAAGGATCACATGGGACGCTGACAAACCCAATTTTGTCTTGTCAATGCCATCAATGTCTTTCAGGATTATAGATAGGACTGTTGAAGTTTTATCTAAACATCTGCAATGATAATGGCCAGTTATACACATATTGATCCTAAATGAATAAAAATAGAAAAATTAATTTTTGGTGAACACATGTATTCTGTTAAATATATTATCATTTTACAGTATAACTAATCCAATGTTACACCTATTTATTTGTAGATAAACATGTTAGAATTAGATCCTAATTTATATAGAGTTGGACAGAGTAAAATATTTTTCCGTGCTGGTGTCCTGGCTCATCTTGAGGAGGAAAGAGATCTCAAATTAACTGATATAATAATTCAGTTCCAGTCACTGTGTAGAGGACTTCTGGCAAGAAGGTAAGTGTACACAGGGCTTCGATTATTCACTCTTCCACTCGTCCTGACGAGTGAAATGTGTACGGGGACGAGTGATGTTGTTATTACACTCGTCACAGTGCCGAGTTAAATTTATCAGACATATATATCATGGGCTTGCTACAATTAATAAACAACAGACAATTTAGTGTAGGTAGGGAAAATTATGTATAAGGAGGTCAATTTTAACGATCTTTGTAAAAATCTTGCCGTTCTGTTATAAGTGTGAATCAACCAAATCATTTACATTACATGATATGTGCAAACCGTTTCCAAGTGCCCAGTGGTTTTCTTATTCAACTAGGCACTGTGCCAAGTGGAATTAAAAATTCTATCTAAGGCCTGGTACAATATATGAAGCTCATCTGTATAAAGCATAATTTGTGGCTAAAATGTGTTGGTGAATTTCCTGACTGTCTGGATTGTCTCACCAGAACAGGAATAAAAACAAAGTTAATTGCCACTGTTGTTTTCTGTTCTGTTTCTTTAAGTGATAGTTCATAGTATTAGTGTTGTTTAACAATTATGACTTTACTTACCATTGCTGTTTTAAGATGGAAAGACAAATATTTACTACCATGGTTATGTTTTCATGTTATAAGCAAGCTATACCAAAAAAAATAAATAATTATTATTATTTTTGGTTAATAGATGAGTATGAAGTTTTCTATCATACAGAGTTGAGAACATATTGGATGTCAAGATTCACTCAATATTGTAAATTAATAGTATATACATGACAAAACTCTAGATGCAAATTGTACCTTCATCAATTAGACATTGCCTTTGCCTGCATTCAGCACATTCATTGATGTTTGCATCCAAAATGCCATCATCGATGTCAAATCATTTCATTTGTTGTAGTGTGTTTTGAAATTGTTTTATGTAAACCATCATAATCATTTCTTGTTTAATAAATTAATTTCTGTTTATTTTTCCTTTCAGAAACTACCAGAAGCGTGTACAGCAGCTAAGTGCTATTAGAGTTATACAGAGAAACTGTTCTGCTTATCTTAAGTTAAGGAACTGGGCATGGTGGAGACTGTTTACAAAGGTAAGTAATATCTGATGTTATACACATTGTGGTCAAGTTAGGTGGTCTTACAACACTGATTTACAAATTTTATAATGTTCACCAGTAGCTTAAGGTTGGAGACACTTCATTTACATACTATCAAAATAATAGTTTTACCCATGTTCTATGTTTAGAGGCTATTTTAAAGTCAATTAAAAGTAAAAATGTTTTTTATCGTTTCTTAAGTTAAGCTTATTGCTGTTAACTTGATATTGATAGAATTGTGCCAGGACAGTATAGAATGACGTTGTCATGGTATGATGATACCAAGTATTTTAAATGGACAATACTTGTTATGCTATCATAAGAATTATAATGAGTTATGTATTTCCAATTTTAAAATTAAATTTCTATGCAGGTCAAACCATTGTTACCTGTTACTGGTCAAGAAGAGAAAATTGTAAAGACCGAGGAAGAGTTGAAGAAGTTTAAAGACTCGTTTGAGAAACAGAAAGCGGACATGGACGATTTAGAGGGTAGATACGCCCAGGTTATACAGGAGAAAACTATACTAACTGAACAACTACAGGCAGAAATAGCAGCATGTGCTGAAGCTGAAGAAGTAAGTTGATACGTCTAGGGGACCTGGATTTTGTGATAATACTGTCTGGTATTGCTTAAAGTGGTGAATACTTGAGTACATACATTTAGTTAACAATGTTACTCTCAAGTACAAGTACTCAATATACTTGATTACTCAATCAGAAAACGGGATATTAAATTACAAATTTAGTACTCAGTAGTTTAGACTAAATGTGAACAGTACCATATGTATTTTCAGATCTATTGATTTTTTTTTTTTTGTGTATCATTGTTTTGTCACATGATATGAATCCTAACAAATATGTTGGTATTATATTACAAAGGATTAATAAATGTGAAAAATGTTCTTAGCGTTACTTATGATGTTTTATTCTGTAATTTTAGTCTCGTATACGTTTGGAAACCAAGAAAGAAGAATTAGAAGATTTCTTACATGAGTTGGAACTTAGAGTGGAAGATGAAGAAGAGAAAAATGCAGCCATGATAGAAGAACGTAAAAAATATCAACAGATGGTCGCTGATTTAGAAGAACAGTATGTTCAGTTTTAAACTTTTTAATTTAAAAACTTAAGAAGCATTTTATTTTTGAATATATGTATGTACAGTAAAAGCACTTTTTGTTCAGTTAAACTCTGAATAGTTTGGTGATAAATCAGGGGAGGTTTTACTGTACATATATTCTACTTGTACATACATATTTTCATACACTTGTGATACAACATACCCCAAGATTTTACTGTACTTATAAGGCAATATATACATGGTTTACAAAAACCTTTTAAATTGATGTTTTCTAAAGGATGTACTTATACCCATCACAAATGAAGTGTGGTTGTCTGTCTAACCCTTTTGGCAGTATACAGGGCTGCAGTGGCAAAGTGATAAAAGGTGTTAGTCATCAATCATAAAGTGTCTCACTGCTGTGAGTTTGACCTACAACTTCCGCACTCTTCGGAGAGCCATTTTTTCGATTACAGCCAAATGGGAGATAATTTTACTGTTTATTATGAGATAATAATACCACATTTTACTTGTTATTTCTAAGGTTAGAAGAAGAGGAACAAAGTAGGCAGAAATTGCAATTAGAAAAAGTATCTATAGATTCTAAAATGAAAAAATATGAAGAAGATTTAGCCGTACAAGACGACTCAAATCAGAAATTAATTAAAGAAAAACGAAGTTTAGAGGAGAGACTTAGTGATGTTAGCACACAGTTAGTAGAGGAGGAAGAAAAAGCTAAACAATTAGGAAAACTAAAGAACAAATATGAAGCAATAATAGCAGAATTAGAAGAAAGATTAAGAAAAGAACAACAGGTATAAGAGATGTTTTGTTGAGTTAATGATTACTTATAATAACTCAGAACTGGTACATCTCATCAGAAGGAGAGAGAGAATACATGTATAAATGGATTGGAATAGATTTTTAGTGTGCATAAATATATTGTTCCACAGCATGATTGAGTGTCATTAAATATTCCAATAGATGCCCAATTTTCATCAAATAAGAAAAAAAATACCATTGAGTTGATTTGTACATATTGGCGCAACAAAGATTTCAACATCACATTTTGGTCATTGTTACTGTCTATATGCTTAATGTTCAGTTTTTTTTTTAGTGATTATTCAATTTTACCTTCTATTTAGTTGTTGAAAAAACATAATTGGGACAAAACATATTATTGGGAATTATTCTTGTATATTTCAACATGTTGCACATTAGTCTTCAGCACATTTTGTTGCACTCATCAACATGATAGCTGAAATAATATATATATATATATCTATATTTGATTTAGGCTAGACAAGAATTAGAAAAAGTCCGACGTAGATTAGAGTCTGAGATATCTGACTTAAGAGACCAGTTAAATGAAAAGCGTGCTCAAGTAGAAGAACTTCAAGGTCAGCTGTCCCGTAGAGAGGAAGAAGTACAAAGCTCTTTACAAAAGTAAGAACTATTACTTCGTTGTCATAGTGATTGAAAAAATGGCACTTTTATGCAGAAATATCAAAAATAAAAAGACATACGCTTGTATATGTTTTGTCACATGATCATTGAAAATTTCCATTAGAATGGCAGTACCTGGAAATTCACTTGTCACATGACAGTACTTACAGACCCATATGAATACAATCTTCAAACAGGAAGGTGTTCCATTTATTCATGGTTTCACTATATATGCCAATATGCCTTATATTAGTATATGTTGTTGTCCATTGGCACTTCTTTGTAACCACTGTGCACAGAAAAAAACCCATTTTAATAGACTTAACATCAAATTGTTTTATCATTTAGGTTAGAAGAAGAAGGAGGAGTCAAGTCTAATATTCAGAAACAGTTAAGAGAAATACAAGGTCGTATGCAGGAACTACAGGAAGACTTAGATACAGAGAAAGAAGCCAGAAATAAAGCAGAGAAAACTAAGAGAGATCTGAATGAAGTATGTTCTTATCTTTATAACCAAAATATATAGATGTACATGTACAGTAAAACCTTGATTCATCGCCACCATTTGTTCAGTCAAATTTTGGCGTTATAAAGGGGTTTGGCGATGAATCGGGGGAGGCGGATAAAGAAAAACATAAACAAAATGGATTTTGTGACTTCAAAATAGTGTGGCGAAAAGCGAGGTGGCAAAGTTATCGAGGGGCATTATAATGAGGTTTTACTGTATTTACATTATGCTAGACAGGACACAAGTTAAAAAAATAACTTGATTTCTTACTTGTTTGTGTGGGTAGTTTATACTTATATTTTGCTTAATGAAAGAAATAGAGTTTGAAAGCTTATGGTAAAGGAGGCCATGCTTTCTGTTATTATTACAAATTTGATACTGTATAATGCTTGTATTTTGGTGTGGTTTAATTTCCACTGTATTCACAGTCTAGTGTATTCCTGGGAAAATAAAGTATTTCGAGGCATTCAGTAATGTTTCTTGAAGACGGTGAAAGTTTGACTAGTCACTGTCAAACTGCGAAAATTTGACACTGAAAAAAACCAATATACAGTATATTTTACATGAAAAACTAACAGCTCTGTATGAATGTTAAGAAGACTTATGTATATCCTATTGTTTTAGAGCAGCCACTGTTAATGTTGAATATTTATGAACTTAATTAATTAATCAGTAAGTTCTCTCTTTTAATAGGAATTAGAAGCTCTTAAGAGTGAATTAGAAGATTCCTTAGACAATACTGCTGCTGTACAAGATCTGCGAAACAAGCGAGAGGAAGAGCTCAAAGAACTGAAACGTGTTATAGCAACTAAACAAAAAACTCATGAAGACCAAATGCATGAGACAAGATCCAAATATACCCAACAAATAGAAACATTAAATGAAGAATTAGAAAATGTCAAAAAGGTAACGATTGTTAACTGGAATAATGTCTGACAGGAAAGTGCTTAGACATAGCAGTCATACTGCCATCAGCTTCATTGGCAACTTTCTTGATTTTTGTTGAAAATTTAATTATCGACAAAATGTAATTATTCAGGTTTCACTGGTGATATGCAAATTTTGTTTTGTGTATTGAGGTTGTCATATAGAAGAGCTTATTGTTAATTTCAATACCATAGATCCAAGTATGAGGATTTGTGTCCAATGTTAAAAGTTTTAACAAAGTGTTTTGGTGGTCTAGATATGCAAATGAACTGTGTTGTTGTTCTTATAACATTTATAAGGTTTTTAATCCACTAATTACAAAAACAACATTTTGGAACATTGGTTTTCTATATTTTGGACATTGTAATTTGTTTTAATGGAAGATAGCACTGTAGATCATTTGTATGCATACAATGTACATTAAAATTGGATTAAATTTTACACGTAAGCAAACACCAAATAAATCCACAGTAAGAAAGTTTCTTTAAGTATTTGAAAATATTAAAAATTATGTTTTATAGAGCAAAGGGGCATTAGAGAAAACCAAGCAGACATTAGAAGCAGAAAATACAGATCTGTGTAACGACCTGAAGTCGGTACAGATGGCTAAACAGGAATCTGAGAGAAAACGTAAACAAGTAGAACAACAATATCAAGAAGTGTCTTTACGGTTACAGGATACTGACCGAGCTAAAGTAGAAACCGCAGAAAAATCTGCCAAACTTCAGGTAGGTCTGATGTCTGTTGTAATGTGTATGTACATGTATGGGTGATGTGTGTTAAAGTTTCTATACGGGTACAGAATACTGACCGAGCTGAAGTAGAAACCGCAGAAAAATCTGCCAAACTTCAAGTATTGTTTAAAGTGTCTTGACTACAGGATACCTGAAAAGTTAAAAGTAGAGAAAAAAAATTATAATGTGTATTTGTGGGCAATGGTGTTAAAGTGTTGATACAACAACAGGATACTGACCAAGCTAATGCAAAACTGCAGAAAAATCTGCTAAACTTCTGGAAGATCTTTTATGTGTTGCGATGTGTATATTCCATTTAGGTCTCAATAGCTATGTGTTATCTGTTTATCAAAAGAAATTGAGATGTTCAAGTAGAAATATGTATGATATCTTAATGATAAATGTTCATATGCTCTACATAGGATTTATGTAAAACAGTATAACAGTATTAGCGACTTGGTTTAAGTTGAGTTTTCAAGGCAGCACTTTCCATCAGTATTTATCTTGTTGTTATTCAGTATTAATATGACTTGTTTTATCTACAGAGTGAATTAGATTCAATAACAACACAAAGTGAGGCAGCAGAAACTAAGAACTTACAATTATCACAGAAAGTTAGCTCCCTTGAGGCACAGCTGGCTGATGCTCAGGTAGGTTCAGCATATTAATAATACACAGGATGGTAGGGGGATCCTATATTTTTCTATGCTTGTAATAGCTGCTCATCAGGACATATAACAATTGAATTATGGCTTTTGTTTTGTGTGCTTTTCCAAGTTGATTGAGTTTTGGCATACAGAGACCTTCACAATAGAGTTCATCAGAGGTACAGTTGAAAACTTAAAAAAGTGGTTGGTTTTAAAGTAACTTGAATAATAGTGTTTATATACACACAAAATGTTGGAAGACAAGCTGGCTCTTCTAGAATTGATTGGTGTGAATTTATGTGAAACTGCCTTTCTGTTAATTAAAAAATATGTCCAAATACAATTTGAATTTATTAATGGCTTTAAGATGAAATCGCAATTCTTCAACACACCATTTAAAGACATTTTAGCATGCTGAAACTAAAACCTGATTTCCATTTACTTCATTAAAGACAATGTTACAATGGTTACATTTTACAAACATGAGAAATTTATGCCTCAAACCCCCAAATGAAGTGGGATAACATATACACAATGTAGTGTTCACTCCAAGTTTTTTGTCCTCCACTTTTCTCTAAAACTATGGAACTTAACCGGAACAATTTTTGGATTGAAGTAGATGTACCATTGGCTATTTGTATTTGATCATGCACATGGTTGGGTAGTTCCCAGTTTGGGCTCATTTGGGGGAAACTTAAAATGCAATTAATTTCAGTTATAACTTGTTGTTTTATTGATATTGATTTGATTTAAAATTTCTAGGAACTAATTGAAGAAGAGACTAAGGGTAAACTATCAGCACAATCAAAACTTCGACAAGCCAGTGATGAAGTTGATGAGCTTAAAGGAGATCTGGAAGAAAAGGAAGAAAGTATAAGATCATTCGAGAAACAGATTTCTGATCTACAGGGCAAGGTAAGCTCAATATACCACCACTTTGGTAATGTGATTGTGGAGACAAATTGAGTGGTTATAACTACTGATTCAGGTGTCTGAAGTTTGATCCCCAGCCAGGCTGTGTGGTATCAATATGTTGTTGAGCAAGACATTAATTCATGTTGCTCTGGCCCACTGGCCTTGCTGCCATATGAACGAATGCTAACTGGCCTTTCATTCCAGGAGGGATCTATAACTCTATTACTATTAGCTGATGATGTACCTTTAAGCTTTAAACAAGCTTTAATTAGCTTGATTGGTAGAGTGCTATCATTCAAGAAGTGGAGATTTATTCATGGTCTGGTCATAGCTGACTGAAGATTGGATAGTATTTGTCATGTATATGTATAAGGCATTTAAAAATGGAAATATAAACAGGATTCGTACAGGCCTGGAAAAGTCCTTAAATTTTGAGGTTTGCCCTAAAAAGACCCTAAAAACAAGTCTGACCCTAAAAAGCCCTTGAATTTATCCTGAAGGGCCTAAAAAGCCCTTGAATTTGGCTAGTTGGGTGTCTGTATTTCGATATAAAGTGGTTGCAAGTTGACTGATATAAATAAATAATAAATTAATTAATTAATTAATTAATTAATTACGTTGAAATGAGCAATTTAAAAGTACCTGGCCCTCCTGAACACCCAACTTTAACCTTATCCACTTTAAGTGTCGTTACTATGGACAGGTAAGTAATTGTTTTATTGATTTAATTGTCTTTGCACCAATATTTTTTTTGCTAAAATTGTCTTTCTGATTAGGCCTTGAATTTGCAAATTTGGAGTCCAAATGTCTGTATGAACCCTGTATAAAGATGAGACCGTAAAAGAAAAAAATGTGGATGCAGGGTTCGTACAGGCCTTGAAAAGTCCTTAAATTTTGAGGTTTGCCCTAAAAAGACCCTAAAAACAAGTCTGACCCTAAAAAGCCCTTGAATTTATCCTGAAGGCCCTAAAAAGCCCTTGAATTTGGCCAGTTGGGTGTCTGTATTTCGATATTAAGTGGTTGCATATAGACTGATATCAATAAATAATTAATTGATAAGTAATGTTAAATGGGCAATTTAAACTTAAAGGTACCTGGCCCAACCAAACGCCCAACTTCAACTGCCACTTCAAGTGTCATTACTATTGACACGTAGATAATTGTTTTATTGATTTAATTGGGTTTGCACCAATATTTTTTGCTAAAATTGTCCCTTTGATTAGACCTTAAATTTGCAAATAGGACCCTGAAAAAATCCTAAAAAGTCCTTAAATTTGGAGTCCAAATGTCTGTACGAACCCTGGGATGGAAAGATCTCAATTTAAGTTACAAATCTTAGGATTTGTCACAAACCTTATTTTTCTCACTTTAAAAAAGATATTGCAAAATTAAGCAAGAAAAAAAATTGCGATTATTTTCAATTGTATAAAAGTCAACTTTAAAGAGAAGACACGTGATTGTTTTTTTTTCCACATTTTATTTATTCTTAAATTTGTTTCTAAATTTTTAAATAGAATTTAAATCTAAATGTAAGTTTATTTGTTTGTTGCTAGGTTACGGAATACAAGAAGAAGGCTGAGGATGATACACATACCACTGAAGTATTAGAGGAATATCGTAAGAAAGTGGCCAGAGAAATGGAGGCTTTACAGATGCAGCTAGAGGAGGCTAGAAATAATAATGAAAGATTAGAAAGATCTCGTAAGAAGACACAAACTGAGGTTAGTTATACATGAATGTCTATGTCTGTCCAGTACATAACTCCTAAACTGGGATGGCAGTTTACATTAAAGCATGTCTATGGTTTTTGCGAGCAATCAACCCACAGGCATATTCCTTGTATGTGTATAAAACTTGATATTGATTTTACCTGTATGGGGCCACTGTTATATAAAATAATGTTTTCCGTCACTTGATTGTTGAAAAATTTTCAGTTCAAATCTGATATAATAGTACCTTAGTGATTGTATTAAGAGTAAATGCTCACAAATGCTTGAAATAGAATGTGGATGTTTCTAGCAGCATTTTCAATTTACAATAATTTTTGATGACACTGTTTTGTTACATATTACACAACAAGCTTAAGAACGTTGTTGTGACATGTTATACAAGACTTTCACTTTACTTTGTCTTGTGATATATAAATACATAGATGCTTTTATACAACTTGCTTAGATATTTACACTTTTGATGAAAATTAGATTATAACTTATTTACTTTTGACTCACATGAAATTTCCTGTGGGTCATTTCCTTACATTTTCTGTAGACATCCTTTATATGTAATTGAAATATTTAGTGACAAATGGGGAGAGGGAAATGAATTATTATATGCTTGTGTGATGTATACATGTCAAGATGATAGAGAAAAATCATTAATGCTGTTTTAAGTACATGTCAAATTATATTTCACTTATAAAAAGACTCAATTCTGAGATAAGGGAGGAAAGTGGAGTGCCTGGAGAAAATAACTCCACTTTCAAGACCCTTCACTCTGAAATAGAGATAGAGGTAATTATTATTAGTTGCACCAGTAATTAGAAAAAAATTGAAAAATATCTCCATTGATACACAAAAGAAGAAAGGTCACTCATAATAGTTTCATACAAATTTATGAGCTAATTTCTTAGCATTTTGTGGTACAATTTATGAAGTTTTACCTTTATGAATATTTTAATTTTTAGGTTGAAGATTTGAATAGAGAATTAGAAAATCAAAGATCTTCAACATCTCAGATGGAGAAGAAACAGAGAAAGTTTGACCAAGCTCTTGCCGAAGAAAAAGCTGTGTCTGAAAAGTATGTAGATACTGTAGTGTTTTATTTTAGAGTTTTATCTCGATACTGTTTTTCTCAAAGAAATTAAGACAAGATTGAGGTGTCTTTGAGGTCAGTCTGTCCTCTGACCATTTCTATGACATATATTGAAGTTTTTAAATATAGCCTTCATTACAGTCAAAGTAGGTAATGCCAAAACATTTAATTAAGTGATTGTGGGACACAAAGTGTATATGTGTTCAATTTGTTGAATATAAAACTTGTGTATCAAACTTATTATAGTATATACACGATAAACAAATGCAGTATTTTTAATGGAGACATTTATCTAACAATGACAACAGGTTTTGATCATTAACAAAATTGATAAAGTAAATGTTGATCTTCACAAAAAGGGGGGAATTAAACCAGAAATTTCAATGATAATGTTTTAAGTCTTAATTTTCTTATTGGTCAATTTTTTTTAAACTGAAAAACATACAAGTCATTGTAGATGAACAGAAGTTACATCTCTAATTATCCATTATCTAAAGTAATCCCAGTTTTCAAAACAGCTGAATGTAAAAAATTAAAAAAAAAAAAAAAAAAAATCGAAAATGCAATTTGTGGAAATTGCTTTCTTTTGTTCTAATTTCTATTATCTTTTATATAGACTTGGTGCAGAACTTGACAATGCTGAGAGAGAAAGTAGAGAGAATGCCACAAAGATCCTAAACTTACAGAGAGAACTAGAGGAACTACAAGACAAGTATGAACAATCTGAACGAGGTCGTATGGGACAACAGAGAGAGCTAGATGATCTCATGTCTTCCAAGGATGATGTAGGAAAGAGTGTAAGTTATACAATCATGTGTCGATGTGTTAAATTTATAGGTCAAGGTCAAATCGAGATCTTATGGACGACAGAGAGAACTTGATGATCTCGTGTCTTCCAAGGATGATGTAGGAAAGAATGTAAGTTATAAAACCACCATGAGACAATGTGTTGCATACTTAAATTTAAGTGCATAGTTCAAGATTCAAGGTCAAATCAAGGTCGTATGAACTTGATAATCTCATGTCTTCCAAGGATGATGTAGGAAAGAATGTAAGTTATAAAACCATCACGGGACATTGTGTTGCCTACTTAAATGTAGGTGCATAGTTAAAGGGTCAAGGTCAAATTGTAGATATAACAACTATGGATGATGGGGGATTTGTCTCAAGAGATTGCTGTAGTGTTGTTATAGTGTAAATATAGTCAGATAGATGGGCAAACTGTATGATAATGAATAATAATAATTATATAATAAATCTTTATTTAAAGTTGATTTTTAAAAACATAAACATATGCCCTAAAAAGCTTTTGATCCACTAGAAGAGCAATATGCATAGTGTATGTTTGTCCCAACATTGTTTTATTGTCAGTAAATGCCATTGTAACAATAGTTCTTTGTACTAGAATGTTCAGGTATTTTTTGGGGGGAAATGTTGAATTAATATTATATCTCTAAATTGTAGGTTCATGATCTTGAAAAAGCTAAGCGCACATTAGAAGCTCAAGTAGAAGACCAGAGAGTTCAGATTGAAGAATTGGAGGATGAATTACAATCTGCTGAAGATGCTAAGTTACGATTGGAAGTCAACATGCAGGCCATGAAAGCTCAGCATGATCGTGATTTACAGGGCAGAGAAGAACAAGTAGAGGAGGCTAAAAAGTTACTTTTACGTCAAGTAGGTTATGTTATCAATAGGTCTTTTGTTGAGCTCAAATTTGTTAATCATGAAATTACATTATGGAAAATGTTAAACTTTTCCTGAAATTCATACCATGTGGTGCAATACAACCAAAGGTCAACTCTGAATACCTGTATCAAGAATAGCAAGATCATTGTGTTATACTTCCCAGCCTCTAATGATTCAATGATATAACTGTCAGGCAGTATACAAAGACAATAATATAACCAAAAATAAACATTAATGTCTGCCCAATAGCATTATATAGTCAGGCATCAATATTGTTGCAGAGTGTTTATAAACATGGGCAAGTTTATCATACACAAAAGGTATTAATATCATGTTATCGTATATGTATATTCATGCTTTCATTTGTCAACCCCCACCTTTATATCCCTATCTTAGTCTATGTACATTATATAAACTCTTCCATATATATAAACACTGCCACAGTATTGCTGACAGACTATAGTAATTGGCCAAATGTTCGGCATATTCTCACTCTTTCCTCAGAGTAATTAGCTTAACAAAATAGCATTAACAGTTTATTTTTAGGGATCACATCATTCATGTTAATGATTAAAACATAAACTGATCATTTAATTACCTTACCTTTATCTGCAAAATATTGATACCCGTAGTAGAACTTTGTTGTATGTAAGGTATTTTAGTAAATCAAATGAGATGCTTATCTTTATGGAGTACCAGGCCACACTTCCCTGATGGAAGTTCATTTGTTTAACTTAATTTGTTAGTTTTCAAAGCTATTACTTTGCTTTTTGAAAAAGTGTTAAATGTAATGTTAATTATGAAAAATAATCATGTTTTGATCCCAATTTTACAGTTAAGAGAAATGGAAGCAGAATTGGAGGATGAACGTAAACAACGTGCAATAGCTAACAATGCCAGAAAGAAGATGGAGAATGACATCAAGGACTTTGAACAACAGGTAGCCACCGCAAATAAAGTAAAGGAAGACGCAATAAAACAACTACGAAGGATACAAGCTCAGATGAAAGACGGTATGAGAGAACTGGATGAAGCCAGATCAGCTCGTGAAGAAATGTCTGTCGTTTTGAAAGAAAATGAGAAGAAGATAAAGAATATGGAAGCAGACATGTTACGTTTACAGGAAGATCTGGTAGCATCAGAAAGAGCTCGCCGACATGCTGAGGCTGAGCGGGATGAATTACAAGAAGAAATAAGCAGTGGTACAGCTGGAAAGTAAGTGTAGATACACGGACATATTATATTATCCAAATTTGGTTAAGAATATGTATGCTTACTGTATAAAGTCCTGTTATATGTTAAATTGCTGTTTTATAAGTATATTAAAATTACAATTATAAAGATTATTTCTAGATGAAAATCAAAACACTGTAATTGTTAAATCTCTTATTTATGATTTTTACAATTTTGATACATGGCTAAAAGTATGCTCAATAAAGATATGACAAGGTAATAGTGACTAGATTTATATTTATAACTGAACTTCATTTACAACTCTTTATTACAATTTTAGATCAGCTATGTTGGATGAGAAACGTCGTCTAGAAGCTCGTATCCAGAGTCTAGAAGATGAATTGGAAGATGAGCAACAAAATGGAGAAACACTCCAAGAGAAACTTCGAAAGTCATTAGTACAGGTAGGCAGTAAAAATAGTTGGTAGTTTGTAGTTAGTTCACCAAATGTTGGATTGTTCACCCACTTATAGGGAACGTGAGCTGGGCTTTGACCGTCCTGAGAAAGGTTAGTTTTATCCTACTGATGACAGGTCGATGCAATGGTAATCCTGCTCAGTATGAGAGGAACCTCGGGTTCAGACATTTTGTTTATGTGCTTGGCTGATAAGCCAATGGTGCGAAGCTACAATCTGAGGGATTATAACTGAACGCCTCTAAGTTAGAATCTCACCCAAAAATTGTAACAATACTTTATTCATCTCTAGTTTGCATGTATGGTGTGTTAATTGCTATTGTTAGGCGTCCAAATTACAATAGTAACAATTTATAGACTTGCTTATTGTTTAGTCATCTACAAAATTCAAATATAACTGTAGATTGAGTTTAAAATTTCAAGATTAAAATGTAAAATCTTAGATTCTATTTCGTCTTTCACTTGAGATTGTGCTGCCCATGTATGACCATCAATGTGTTGCCATCACTTGACGTATGCAGATGGTGTTTATTTATTTTAACAACATGGTTGATAAATAGTTTGTATTCAGTATTCAAGACTTATTATTCGAAGTTACTGTTACCAAAACATATATAATAGTTACTGTATAGTTGCTTTTATTCACTGGGGATTTAATTTCGCTATATTTGCGATTTGACTTAATGGCTCGAAATTAAATACCAAATGAATATTTTAATGTAACATTCAAATAACTCTGATTTGGATAATTCGTATAGAAAACTGTTAACACTGACCACTGCAACGGAAATTTTAATACCCGTGAATAAGTTCCAGTGTCTAAACCGCAGAATTTTATGACCGCAGAATTAAACAACTATACAGTATGTTGTAAATTTTTTTAATAAATACAAAAATAAAAACTCCTGGGAAGAAAATTCAGAGTTTACATCTAAGATCCCAAGTATTTTGATTTTATACATGTATACTTATCTATTAACAATATTAACTGTATTAATGTGTTTGATTGTAGAATGAACAACTTACAGCTGATTTGAATTCCGAGAAAGCTGTATCTTCCAAACTTGAGAACTCTAGAACAACAATAGAACGACAAAACAAAGAATTAAAGAGTAAATTAGAAGAACTAGAAAACCAAATCAGAACAAGGACAAAGGCAACAATACAAGCTCTGGAAGGCAAAGTGGCTAATCTGGAGGAACAACTCGATATGGAGTCCAAGTATGTATATACAGTAAAACTATCCTTATTGTACACCCTGTTATTTTATATCGCCTGTGACTGTCTCATCTCAACATTTATTGTAATTTATCACGACATGAATTTCACTGGTCAGTTGGTGTAGTAATGAATGGAGTGATGGATGTCTAGTCAAAACTCTTTCACTGTATCGAGGTGGTCAGTTCATGAATTGTGAGAACAAGGATTTGTCCCAAGTGGGATGATCCTATGCAGTGAGTGGCTGTGATCCTTAATTAAGCATGCACTTAGACCACTTGGCCTCATATCAAGGCCCCGTCTGAACAGTTGTTGGTGTAATACAAGTCCATTTTATGGTGCTAGTGTTATTTTATGCATTTTACTTGTTTTAACGAAAAATAAATAATTCTTGACAACATATTTTCTCATTAGTTGAAACGAATTAACATGCCTTATTTATGTTTGCTCTCTCCCCCCCCTCTCTCTCTCTCTCTCTCTCTCTCTCTCTTTCTGTCTCAATCCTATTTCTTAAATTTTTGTTTTTCATTTATAGAGAGAAAACCCAACTTCAAAGAAATAATCGTAAATATGAGAAGAGGTTAAAGGAATTAATGTTACAAGCCGAAGACGAAAGACGCCATGCAGACCAATATAAAGAACAGGTAAGGGGTTTAAAATGTCTTGATCTATAATGACAACAATTTTACTGCAAAATATTATGTTATAAATCAGATGTTATAATTTTACAAAGCACAACCCCCAGAAGAAGGTTACTGTACTTTAACAAAGCTCAACTGCCAGAAGAAGGTTATTGCACTGTTACTGGTAGTATTTTGATTGCAGATTAGGAGGTTATAAGTTTGATTTCAAACTGCGAACTTAAGATCACTTGGCCACCGAGACCCCTGACAGGGTTGAAGAATTTACCAAACTTCAATATTGCAGAGTTAAGGAAGTTTTTGACTATTTTAGTTATTAATATCTCAATATAAGTACAATATTTGGATGAGGATTAAGCCACTACTATTTACTAGAAATAACTAAATTGTATAATTGTATTTTAAGGTTGAGAAGATGAATAACCGTGTTAAAGCATTGAAACGTCAAGTAGATGAAGCCGAGGAAGAAATAACCCGTGCAAATCAAGCTAAACGCAAACTTCAGAGAGATTTAGATGAACAAATGGAACAGAATGAAAATGCCTCAAGGGAGATAAGTCAGCTGAAGAAATACAGGTAAGAGTATTATTGTCTTTAAGCAGTATAACATTAACGTATTGGGTTTTAATCACATTGTATGGATTTGTTAAGTTACTGTCACTATTATGATGATGAGCATTTTTATTTCTTCAGCAATTGACTAGAGATATAATTATTTGTATGGTTGACAGATTTTATGTTTAAAAATAATGCAGTATGGTCTTAATTTGGATTATTTTGGACGTTTTTGTTAGCTTTTGAAAAAATGTCTGGGGAAGTTTTGTGTAAGAAAGTACATATGTAATACAGTAAGATACATGTTTGTATGTTAATGTCAAAATTGATGTTGGAGATAATGTTGTATAATAGCTAACATTAGCTGTGCTACTTTTTCTTCCAATGAAAGTTGACAGAATTGTTTTGGGGGACTGGGTTTTTGTTATTTCCCTATGTATGTTTACAGCAATAAGCAAACCCATTGTAATTTGTCACTTGATGAATAAGAATGAAACACAAGAGTTTAATGAGGAAATTGATTTTATAAAATACAACTGCTAGCTTTTGACAAGTTTAACCATGTTGCATCGGGTGAGTGAAAAAGACAGAGCAGATGCAATCACGAGGTTCATGGTGTTTCACATCTGTTGCCTCCCATAAGGGAACTATTAAAGTGACCTCATTTATAACATGGACTTGTCCAATTTTTTTAGTGCATCGGTGGATTCTGAAAGGTATTATTATTCAGCCGGGTGTTGAATAATAATCGAGAGAAAAGCTTTCATTTATAGCATAATAATGCTATTATAAACATTTACAATTGCAAGTTGGGGATTAGGAAAAATAAAAATTATTATGCAATTAACAAAATCAATTTTGAAAAAATAACTGCATGTTTACTATAGTATAGAATGTATGATTTGAAAAAGGCATTTATTTATTATTTAAACCATAAGTAAAAAAAAATTGTAATTTTATTGCCTTGGTTTTGCTTATTGTTGCTGACACATACCATACAAAGCTGATTATTTAGACATACTTAGGGCTGTGCACTTGCATGGTAAATGTTCATTAACTTATGCTGTCAAGTCTAATTTTTATGTTAACAAAGCTGCAAGGTATGAAATAGAAAATATTTAATAAGCTGCAGTGATGCCTGTCTTTTATAGGTCAACAGGAAGTTATCTTCCCCTTGTGTATTATATATATAGGTCAACAGGAAGTTATCTTCCCCTTGTGTATTATATATATATAGGTCAACAGGAAGTAAATATCCGCTATTATATAGGTCAACAGGAAATATTTACAATCTTAAGTATCACTCTCTATGAGCCTCATGTCAACGACTGACATTATTTTACAAAACTTAAAATGTAAATAGTTCGTATTTGCATATGGAACCTAATGATACGCAAATCCCACAAATGATCCCAATTCATTTTTCTAATTCGATGTCTCCTGTTCAATGAAGTATTCTTTCAAAATCATCATTTGCAAATAGGACACTTGTATGATTGTAAATATAAGGATCGATGTTTGTTTTTTAATCATTTGTCAAGTTGTGAACTGTTAAAGCAAGCTGGAGCAAATCAACAGTAAACGTCTTTGTGTTTTATGTGATTTGCCCCATGCCTGCTCTAACAGTTCATACTTTGATGAACGATTGAAAAACAAATGTCAATCAATAAATAAATATCCACCATTACATAGGTCATCAGAAAATTATTAGCGACCATTTTATAGGTCATCAGGCAATAATTATGGACTGTTGTACATTATTTAGGTCGTCGGGACATAAAATTCCACCCAGTGTCAAGTAGTTCAGTTTGTACTGTCCGATATAGAGGATTATATACATGTAATAGGTATGGGCAGCTTAACTCCCCTGCCTGTGTTTTAATTTTGCTTTATTTTCTGCAAAACGCTTAAAAATTTCATTTGAAGATTAGTACATGTAAGTCATTCTTTGGTTGAAGTCGTAAAGTTTTTTTAAAATCAGTATTTCAGAATAAAATTGACCCTTACTTTGTTACAAGTTATGTAACAAGCTTTATTTGCCAAATGAAATTGTGAAGAATCAAAATTTGGCCTTCTGCATTTTGGTCCTGGTCAACTGCTTTCTTGGATCATTTTGGAGGATCTGAAATTCTCATCAAATTTTCAAGGGCACAGTTTTAGGTTTCTTATTTGGTAAAATTGTGATTAAAATGCAGTATCAAAATTTTGAGTAACTTTATTGCACCCTTTTCCGCATGTGTACTTACTTACATAGGCTAGCACTTATAACACTTGTTTGTCACTAAGCTAGTGCGAGGTTATTGGAATATTAAATATTTTGCTGGTTTTAATAGATGTGTTTATTTTATAATGCCCCAAAAACGTCAATTGTTGTACATACTCCATTGTTATGTTGCTGAAATTTTAGTCTTATGGTTATGATTTTGAGTCTCCAACCAAGACTTACACGATTTTTCATCTATACACTGAAATGGCATTATAAAAATATATTACCAACAATACAGTGATATGACATATAACAATACACAAGTGACCAAATCATCTGTCCAGGAATTTAATAAAACTTTCCAGGGTCAAAAGGAGTTTCACAACTTTGAACCAAGGTCATATTGCAGAGGTTAAGGTCATGGGTTGTTGTATAATTATTATTTGAAAATTGTGTCTGTGACAAGCTAAATTTGAGGTGGTAATATAAAAATTGCCATGCCTGTCTATCTGTTTGTCTGTCTGTCTGTGTAAATTTGTGTCCAGACCATAACTTGTTACTGCTTTGGAGGAATTCATGAAATTTGACACAAATGAGCTCCATAAGAAAAAGGTCATCTCAAGTCAAGAAGGGTACAGGAATTTCTTGTACAATTCATGGGGTAGTATATGTATATTGTAGGGGCTGGGATATTGATTCCTTTCAGAGGTTCTAGTTGGTTTTGGTGAGGCTAACATTGAGGACATGGGTTGTATATAGTTTGTTAATGATTACATTTTCGCTAATCAGTTGACAAATAAATTACTCATAGTTAACTGAAGGTTTATGAATTTGGTACAGTTTAAACATGAAAATTCATTATTATATTAAACCTATACCTAATATTTAGCCCTCCCCCACCCAAGACCAATCCATCTTTGACTCTAGTGGGTCTTTGTATGTCAGAAGTATGACTAAGTAAAGAAGATAAATGATGATTTTAGATATTAATGTTGATTTTGAGTTGTTTTATGATTACAGCAGAGCTAGTATGATAGTTGAAGAGTCATAAGTATGTTATGTGTAACTTTTACCGTATTTACCATACATATACCTGCTCTGTCTGACATTACCGTATATATACAAAATAAAGCCCTTTTGTCATATCTACCGTATACATACTAAAAATAAACCTTTTCTGATTAAAATAACAATTTTTGCATGGAAACTGATTTTGAATTTGACAAATAACTGGATTATTTTCCTTCTTGCATTAATTTATTTTATATGTCAGTTGGTTTCATTATGCTTAAAACATTAACCAGTGAATTAAATGCATGTTGTGATGATTTTGTGAAAATGTGAGTTTTTTTTTCTTTTATAAATGGGTATATAAAATTATATATTTGATTCAGTATGGCCATTTCAACATAAAATACCCATGTTACTTTTGTTTTGATGTATGCATTTCTTTATTTTACTCGTATTGGTATGAAAAAAAAATTCTGGAAATAGTTGAAAACAAATTTCTGTTTTGTTGATAAAAATAAGAGATGGAATGAACAATAACATTTTATATTTGGGACTGCTGCATCTTAGCTTTTCTTGAAAGAAAAACTAAAGGCATGTTGTTTGATTTTATTTATTATTTCCGTAGTTTGTGAGATGATTTTACTTGAAACTAAGCATTTTTGTCAATGATAACATTTCTGACAGTTTCCATTTTTTCCTAAATTTATATTTCTATTATTAGAACATGATTTACAATTAACAGGCATGTTATAAATTTGGATTAAATTTAAATTGTCCAAAATCAAAAATGAAAAATCTATTTTGTTTAGTTTTTGGTCGGTATGTTGTTTTTGATGTTATGTTTAACAGGTACATTATAAAGGAATTATTTGATATTTAATGACCTTTGATGATTCTTGTGATTTCCCCGATCTGTTTATTATTGATTTTAGATGTATTTGTCAACATTTCACCTTCAGTTAAGGTGGTAATTTAGTTATTTACAAAATAAAGGGTAGTTGACTAGGTATTTATGTATATAGGGTGTTCAAGTCTTGATCAAATAATCAACAAAGCACAATAGTCATTCAGACATGTTATAGATTTGTTAAATAATTGATCTTTGGTTATTAGAGAATTGAGAAAAAAATGTGTCAAATTGGGTATCAGAAAATGTAAGAATTGTGTCAAGTAATCCATTATTTGATTTCGAGACTTGCAGCCCTTATATTGTAAACACTTAATATGTTGTTACTACAATAATGTATGGTCGTAATGTGATGATTTGTAATGCTTATTAAGTAACATGTATTGACAGGTATGTGTTGGATTAATTGTAGAACTTCGTTTGTTTGTACATGAAAGGGTCTGGGATAGAAAGATAGATAAAGAAATAAACACTGATGATGCATGTGAATGTATAAACAATAACACCAAACATGTACTATATAGAGAAAGAGAGATAGAACTGTAAATATTTTATATTCAATATGATTGTTTATTTTCTGTTGTAGACCAAGTGCAAGAACAAGTACAGCAAGGTCCGTACTGGGACTAAGGGGTGCAGGAGATTTGAACTTGGACGATGATGACGACGACGATACTGTCGATGGTGAAAAACAAAATACTGAGGCTTGAGTTGCTATGGCAACAGCTTATCAATGCCAGTAATAATAGTACTATAGTTAATCTTCATTTAATGCCATTTATTCAAATCCATGCTTATATTTTTGTTTGGCCGCCGTTGCTGCATCATAAGTAATTCCTTTTTCTACAAAACAAGATGTATAGATTTATTACTACGTGCTGTGTATTGTAAGAAGGCATTGTATATTATATATAGTTACATTATTGAGGATGTTACATATTTCTTATTATCAGATAAAGTGCGTGTATTGTTGTCATTCATATTGACATCATACACAGGATATGTGCTGCATTCTGGGACATACCAAGTCCCGAATCATTAAGTGATGTGTTTATGCTTTATTATACAAACTTCGCAAAAAATAAAATGACCAAGTTTATAAGTTTATATTACTACCTACATTATGTTGTTAAATGTTGGACATTGGATTGAACATTTTCTTTAGTATATTTTACTTATATACAATGTATTTAAAAAGTGCTTTTCTTCTTCTTTATTTTCATTAATACATTTCTGTCGTCCATTATTATCTGCTGATGAAAAGTTTGACAAATTTGACTGGCAGTTCGATCTTAATTCTGAATACAAAAATGATACGTCAGTTGGGTGTTTTTTGAGGAGATAGATTGTTTTGAATATCATGAATGTTTAGATTCAAATTTAGCCAACATAATTTTTCATCAAAGCTTGTCACTAGCATTATGGGATGATCAAGGTTTCGCATTTATTAAGTGCCATCTATGTGAGGAAGATTCAGGTCATTAGTCAGGCACTTTCAATATCATTAAAGCATTGAATTGACTGGAGAAATGCAAGTAGAAGCTTGCTGTCAGTTCTCAGTTTATCATTCTCAGGAACGCCCAATAATGAAGTAAGACCCACTGAATGATCAGTCTGTAGGGAGATAGCCAGGTTAAATTTGTCACACTGATAGTTTTTGGTATAGTTGTATTAAACATGAATCTATATTATTATTTTTTTATCACTTAGTTGTTTTTTTATTATTGTTGTTATTATTAATTATTATGGGATACTATTTTTATGTATAACCACTATATTTTGTACGTACCTGATTTCCCTATTACGAGTGGAGAATGAAATGGACCACTAACCTGACCCCACCTGTATGGGCAATGGACCAGATTTTTGTAATTGTTTTTTATGAGCTGATGATACAAAAATGACAAGATGTGATAATAATGACAATATTTATCCCAATTTGACCTACTTTTGGAGGTTATTGTTGGTTTCTATAGTAACCAATTTAAAATGTTTAATAATTTGTGTGTTATTCACAATGCATTTAGCTGCTAGATTAATTATTCACTACAGTGTCCTTGTATTCATCAACAATATGCAATAGTTAGCTGGCTTGACGAGACAGATATTACCCTGTCCATCCCCTGATGTTAAAATGAGCATGATCCATCTTACATGAAACTCGATACCACATTTCCAAAGGGTAGTGTTTGGTGGTGAAGATGCATGGTGGAATGGTGATCAGTGACTGGAGGTCTGTGGTTTCAAGCCCCACCTGGACTGGATATAATGCAGTATATAGTATAATGTACATGTATGCTTATTATATCAGGTGGAAGTAGCTGAAGTTTAATATAGAGATTTGGCAAAAAAAAAAAACCCAAAAAACATTTTTTTAATCCTAATTTTCATTTATTTCTATTTTCAATTTAATAAAATTTTCAATTTAATTACTACAGGACTATCAAATATATAATATTATTTTTATGGAAATTTCAAACATATCAGTCGGTGGGTCATTTAGCCAGCCAGCCAGCAGTTGAACTAAGATCTTTGTTTTATTTAATCCTTATATTATTGACATAAATTTGTTAAGGCTTATAGTTAGCAAAGTATATTATACATACAATGGTGATAGCTCTCTCTGCTACATGGACATCTAAAATAAAAAAAAACATTTATAACACAAGCTTAGTTATCTTTTTATTTTTAAGCTGATCATGTCGCAACAAAGCAAGTTGCTGCAAATAAATTGTTGACTCTGGGATACTGCAAACTTAGGCCCTATAAAAAATTGGGCGTCATTACAATATTGTTGATAAGTATGATATATCCATATATTTGACTTACCATAGGTCCATATTCCTTTCATTAAAAATTTTGATTACACACATGGTGAGCTAAATATGAGGTTGCTTGCCCTTCCTGAGCACTCGACCTCACTTCCGTGATATAAGTTCACATGTCAGTTTTTACTTTGCTTTGGGATTTTGATTTGAGCATGGATTGATATTGTCTTTTATTATTATTTCATTTAGTGGCAAGTTATTTGGTTATCATGTCGCATACATTCCTAAATGTACTTCACACAGAGGTCTTCATTGGTATAACAGTTCTTGCTCTGTCCAATAAAATCGAAATTGACATTGCCATATGCATTTTGAATCCAAACTACAATTACCTTCACACATCATGTGCATTAAATTACATACCATTTTTTGCCAATGGTAACATTTCTCACCATTTCTAGTTTTTCACAATGGCAATGTTTTATGGTAGATAACACAGTCAATAACCCCAAGCATTGACTTACAAAAAATATTGTGGTGAAATTTTACAGAAATGATGTCCAAACTGTACTGGCAACATTTAGATTTTATTACTTTAAATAATGTCATAATTGTACTCTAAACACATGAATTTATAACATCAATACAACTTCAAAAATAGTAGTCCAAATAATTAGCTTACTAAACTCCCATTTTCATTTTTGACTTGGGTTTTTAGTGAGGGTGATTAGTCGGACTACAAAAATAGCGATGATATACGTTTGTAGTGTGTTTACAATTTTGACCTCATGAAGATAAAGAGTTTGTTAGTAAAACACAATGTGCATACCCTTCAGAAGAACCTGATCTGGCCATTATATTTCTGGAGTCTTGCACTGTATATTAGAGCCGCTGAATAATAGACAGCCACCAAATACATACAAACACGCTGGTCAACTGTGAGACCCCTTAGTATCCAAAACAAACATTATAACCCATGTCCGAATTGCAATCCAAAAGTAAAAACTTTCAAACTGACAAATTAGGTTAAACATGTGAACTTCCATCAAGGAAGTAAGGCCGGGTGCTCCATAAGGGGAAGCACCTATGATAAGCTAGCTACACCTGTCACGCATGCAATCAAAATTGAGAGTAAAAGTAATATGGAACATAAATCCAGGGTAATCCTGGACACAGAGTCATGATGCTTATCAACAATACTGTGATGACGGCCATAACACTTTTTGAGGGCCTTGATAAGTCTAGGCTTGCGATATCCATGGGTCAACAATTTATTTGTAAGCAGCTTGCTTGCTCCGTTGTACCATAGCGGATTAATTGTGAAACATACACCATAAGCAGAAGAAGCGGGTATATTGCTGCATAGAAATGGAAAATTGACAATAGACAGCAGTCATCACATTTGTCAGTTTCAAATGTAGCCCTTCGTGGGGTATAAGTCTAAATATGAAGCAGAATTTGAAGAATCTGTGGTATCCTTTTTCAAGTTCATTAGGATAGATGACATTCACATAGTCTCCAAATTTAGGATTGTTTACAATTGATGACTGTGTGAATTCTACATATGTCAAAATGGTTTAAAAACGATTCTATCTAGTAAGAACTCCGACCCACTAGAAAACTTTAGTCCATTTTGCTAGCTAAGCCTCTGGACCTAACAAAATTTATGAATGTGAGAACTTTGGAAAGTTCATTGAAATATCAGCTATTTTAAAAGAAAATAGTGTTTACAATATATACTGAAGGTTTACAAGCCACCGGGAAATGCAGTGCGGTGCCAAACCTGGTCTAGAAATGTTAAAGTCGTAATGCTTTAAGTAACTACCTTTGCTGACCGAACTCCCGCAGGGAAGTTTAGGTATCATGTAGTCTTTTGAAGTGGGAACATATCATATAGAAAGTTTGCCAGTCAGATTGGTTTATTGTCTACTTTGTCTAAAAATGAGCTGCATTTATAAGAGTGAAGCAGTCTAGATTGGAGAGTGAAATTGTGCGCGAAATATAGAAGACCCGAGTTCCCTGGAGATAAAAGAGTTTGATAATTATGTAATTACAAACAAGAGATCATTTTCATTTATACACCTATTATGCTGTTTTCAAGGATTTACAAGTAATATTTCATGGCACTTAAAAGATAAATCTAGAAAATACAAATACAGGATAATTGTATGTAGCCATTCAGTTGCAGTGGCGGATTTAAGGGGGGGGGGTTGCAACCCCCCCCCTTTGAAAAATTAAAAAAGAGAGAAAGAAAGAGAGAGATATTGGCTGATTATAAAATTTTCTTGGGGCCCCCATCAGGGCTCTGTCCTAGACCCCTCGTCTCTGGAAGCTCGCGCCTTCGGCGCTCGAACCTAGCATTGATAAAATTCTTACCCCCCTTTTCAAAAAAAATCCTGGATAATTGTCAACCCCCCCCCCCCCCCCCTTTCAAAAAATCCTGGATCCGCCCCTGAGTTGAGAATCATTACCTTCTTAAAGAATTGAAAATTTGTTTGGCTAAAGAGGTTGGATTTGAATGTACATAATTAGAGCTCCAAGACAATACAAGAAGAAAACATAATTATAGAAAAAAAACAACATGTAACGTTTGTATACATAGGACCACACATGCTGAAGAAATGTTTTGGAAATAATAAGTAATTTATAGTCAAAAGCAGGTTCTTGGCAATAGTCAATCCATAATTTGTAGTCAAAAGCAGGTCTTGGCAATAGTCAGTCCAACAAAGTACATAAACAACAATGAACAAAATATACCTGTATAAAACGACGATAGACAGAAAAGTTAAAGAACAAACGACAGAAATCAAAACAAATATTCCAATCCATGTTCAAATCACAATCAATAAAAGCCAAGTAAAAACTGGCAAATCAAATTGAATTAAACCTATACAATTCCACCAGGGAAGAGAGGCCGGGTGCTCCGGAAGGGGAAGCATCCCCTGTTTAGCTAGCTTCATCTTTCATATAAAAAAACACAATTTAGAGTGAACGGAACATGGGACTATGGGGCATCAAATGTATCCAGGATAATTTTGGATACAGGGCCTCGGACATGATACTTTTCAACAATATTGTGATAAATTTTTGTGATTATTCCAAAAAAAGAAAAAAAAATACTGGCTTTTAAACAATAATTATTCTAACCGAGGTATATGGATTTTTTTGTATTTACATTTTTATTATTTAATGATAAGTTAAGATTAATATTGTCGGTTTAGTTTTATGTAATTTTTATTTTTATTGCTACTATATGTAAATGACTTATGTAAACTCCTACAGTTTATTTATTTATACACTGTAACTTTGTAAACACGTCATCGTAAACACATTGACTTATTGATTATTGCTGCAAGTGAAGCTTTTGTTTCCAGAAATAGCTACATTAGTGTTAGGTAAGACAATACGGCTATAACGTTTCACGTTGGGGAACAAACAAACACAAATGGACACAATCACAAAAGTAAAATCAACGTCGTGAGTCGTGACAAGGTACAGACAGAGATGCCAAGAGTGAGTGGAACACTGGAGTCGGATAAAAACCGAAACAGGTAATATTATGCATGAACTAATATCTAATATATTGAAACGATAATTCATAAAGTTTAATGGGCATCATCAAAGAACACTGAAGGTTCGGTTTCTTGTGCGCGCGCGCGCGCGTGTGTGTGTGTTCGCGTGGCGTAAAGAGGGGAGGGCGATGTTTTGTGCCCGAATCAAGATTCCTTCACTAACATTGAGGCTATCAGTTCTGAGATGGTGGAGAAAAATCAGATTAGTCAGGCCAGGGAAAGCCATCTACGATCAACAAGCGAACTGACAATCTTTGTGTTAACAAACATACAAGAAAGCTTCGTTATAATGCCCCGGGATAGCGTTGCCACCTCACTCATCACTAAAGTATTTTGAAGTATATTTCTTCTATGTTTTTTTGGGTGTTTCCATCGATTTATCAAAAACCCCTTTAAAATGCTTAAATCTGACGAACAAACGTTGGTAACGAATCGAGTTTTTACTGAAACATAAATATGCAACGCTTCGGATGTTGTTTGAAGGAGCAGACGACAATTAACACCCAAAAGATGTTCCTAAAAGTTAGAAAATTCAGAATTATTGTATTTCTTGAAACCGAGTTGTTTTCATTTTCCCGTAGGACTTACAGATACCAGTGAATCATGGTTGTTGTTTTGAAGTACTTGTTATCAATCAGTTTGTGTTGTGTTGTTATTCCTCTTGCCAAAGCCATCTGTGAAGGTAATATCGATTTATTCATACTCGTATATTTATAAAAAAAATAACAAAAACACACAGACGACAAATCCTGAATAATTGGAGAATTCAAGAAATTATATTCTATTTAAATGTATTTAATTTGTATTCTTTTGATGAACTTTAATTTTTTTTAATTGGTAATTAAACGTTCCGTAATCGGAGGTCATGCCCGACATTGTATTCATGCGTAAATGAAAGATAGCAAAATCAAACACAGATCTATTTCAATTGTAAACACTGATTAATGAACCGAAATTTCTAAACAGAGTTCATTTTAGGCGATCAGTAAACACTGTATTTATACAAATGGTGAAAACAATGGTGGTTGACTTGCGTTTTATAACATCACACAATGATTTATTCTGTAAAGTTTGTGCGTTTGCACGTTTCTAAAATAAAGGGGATGGTTGCGGGCTCTTCAATACTTTCATAATCACATCACTTGTTGCAGAATTATCGGGATACTTGGAGACTTTCTATTAGTATTATAACCACACTACTGGACATTGGCACCAGTGTTCGTCCGAAGCCGGTAGTTTTATAATCAGTAGTCTCCAATGATCCGTTTATTCTTGTATTGTTTGTCTGTTTATCTATTGTGCCATGTTCCAAGTTGTAATTGCTGATTATATTTAATCCGTTTTAATGTTTTATTCTCATGGGAGCAACTTAATGGGATATAATATAGAGAATTTAATTTAAAATACATGTACATGAACGCTAAACTAAGATAATAACGAGATGTACATTAATTTTGTAAAACCAAATTT
Organism: Anadara kagoshimensis; assembly: GCA_021292105.1. NCBI lineage: Eukaryota > Metazoa > Mollusca > Bivalvia > Arcoida > Arcidae > Anadara > Anadara kagoshimensis. Next base: position 65,811,595 of record CM037861.1, on the reverse strand, counting down.
TGTTGCCCATCCCATTTTTTCTCATAATTTGGCCTTATTGCACTTGAAAATATCAGTATTTTGTACATTATTTCCCCTTATTGTTAAAATGAGATCACGCCGCTAGTTGTAGAATTTTAACTTTGAATTTGTTAAATTCATTAACAATTTTCACCATATAATACACATTTTTGGAAATTATTGTCGTATAAATTTTCAACGAGACTGGGATATCGGAAGAACACGTCCTGAAGAAATGAGTCAGTTTTGATTTTTCAGGTTGGCGTGTAATACGTAGTTTGAGATTTTTATCGGATTACTATGTAAAAGGTACTATGCTCATTAATTAGTAAGATACGGTCTGTCCCTGAAGCAAATCATTCTTTCTGTTTTATTTAATTAATTTAAAAATGAAAGCATATCGAGATGATAACATATCTAAAAAAATATCACAACCCCTTTAGAAAAAACCAAGACGTAATATTTTTTATGATATCAGCAAAAATTATTAAAATTGGTTTATTATTTAGGTCTATGTCTCTGACACAGATTTTTTGATATCTTAAGCTAGCTACGCTATTAAAACGACAAAGAATAATTGAAGCATACCTTGGAGTTAAAACATAACCGAGACAAAATATTGTATAGAATTCCCAACTAATAGAGCTCACGGGACAGCTCTCTTGATAATTTCAGCAAGATAAATCTCTCCCCGTAGCCGAGTAAACATGTACTTGACTATAGCAAATGTCATCCAAGAGCACAAAACAACAAAAACATGTACCTAACTATAGCAAATGTCATTCAAGAGCACAAAACAACAAAAAACATGTACCTAACTATAGCAAATGTCATTCAAGAGCACAAAACAACAAAAAACATGTACCTAACTATAGCAAATGTCATCCAAGAGCACAAAACAACAAAGAACATGTATCAACTATAGCAAATGTCATCCAAGAGCACAAAACAACAAAAAACATGTACCTAACTATAGCAAATGTCATTCAAGAGCACAAAACAACAAAAAACATGTACCTAACTATAGCAAATGTCATCCAAGAGCACAAAACAACAAAAAACATGTACCTAACTATAGCAAATGTCATCCAAGAGCACAAAACAACAAAAACATGTACCTAACTATAGCAAATGTCATTCAAGAGCACAAAACAACAAAAAACATGTACCTAACTATAGCAAATGTTATCCAAGAGCACAAAACAACAAAAAACATGTACCTAACCATAGCAAATGTCATCCAAGAGCACAAAACAACAAAAAACATGTACCTAACTATAGCAAATGTCATCCAAGAGCACAAAACAACAAAAAAACATGTACCTAACTATAGCAAATGTCATCCAAGAGCACAAAACAACAAAAAACATGTACCTAACTATAGCAAATGTCATTCAAGAGCACAAAACAACAAAAAACATTTGCCTAACTATAGCAAATGTTATCCAAGAGCACAAAACAACAAAAACATGTACCTAACTATAGCAAATGTCATTCAAGAGCACAAAACAACAAAAAACATGTACCTAACTATAGCAAATGTCATTCAAGAGCACAAAACAACAAAAAACATGTACCTAACTATAGCAAATGTCATCCAAGAGCACAAAACAACAAAGAACATGTATCAACTATAGCAAATGTCATCCAAGAGCACAAAACAACAAAAAACATGTACCTAACTATAGCAAATGTCATTCAAGAGCACAAAACAACAAAAAACATGTACCTAACTATAGCAAATGTCATCCAAGAGCACAAAACAACAAAAAACATGTACCTAACTATAGCAAATGTCATCCAAGAGCACAAAACAACAAAAAACATGTACCTAACTATAGCAAATGTCATTCAAGAGCACAAAACAACAAAAAACATGTACCTAACTATAGCAAATGTTATCCAAGAGCACAAAACAACAAAAAACATGTACCTAACCATAGCAAATGTCATCCAAGAGCACAAAACAACAAAAAACATGTACCTAACTATAGCAAATGTCATCCAAGAGCACAAAACAACAAAAAACATGTACCTAACTATAGCAAATGTCAGCTAGAAAGGAAAAAGTAAAGGGACCGAAAGCAACGTAGAAAAAGTCAGTTTAATCTATACACTTATACAGCTATGTCAGCTTCAATATAAAAATTAAGTACTAACATTTGACATATAATTTTAGATGAAATCAGCGATTCTCTACAAGATGTCAGATCGTATAACAGCAGTTTAACAAAGACAAAACATGAAAATGTGTACAGAATCTCACTGCAAACAGACCAATACCCAGGTAATAAACTCTTCTAAATGTTGTACATCTGGTTCACTTACACCCTATGACGGTTTTTGCTAGCTTCGTTGTATCCATGTTCAAATCGAAGTAAAAGTAAACTTTGAAACAACTGGAAATTAGACCGGGTGCTTTAAAAGGGTATGTGCCTCCTGTCTAGCTAGCTAACCCCGCCACGTATGGAATCAAAATTGAGTATGAAAGGAACATGGGACGTCAAAATATCAGAAATAATTTTAGATAATTACAATAATATAAAACTATATTATAATATTACACATGGATTTTAAATATCAACATTGTTGTGATGAAGCCATGAAACTTTTTGAAGGTCTTTGTGCACCTAGGATTGCAATGTTACTATGTTTTTAAATACGTGTCCGAACATTTCATTCTTTAGACCAAGTTTATTTCAATATAATGGATTTCTTTTTCAGATTGGCATGTTATTGTTGATCTCAGATATTCTGGGTACGCAGTTCCCCGTGATTGTCTTGAAGTACTCTATATTACTACAAGTAGTGACCACTTTAACAAGAGTATTAACAACGATACTTTATACGTACCTAACTCTGGCTTTAGATATGGATATGTAATCCTGGAGTTATTTTCAGAATGGAATCAACCTTTGGATAATATAGCCATTATTTATGACGATTCTGGAAAAGGTAAAACGTGAGATATGCATCAAACAATTAAGCATTATTTTATGTTTTTTCTATGACAACAAATTGGTTTGAAAATCTAAACTATAAATCTACACAATAAAAGTTTCAAATTTATGGAATTTATTCACCTGTCAGTGCCACATGGGAATCATACCTATAAATAATCGATGTTGAATAATGCATATGTCACCTCTCTACATTTTGCACATTAGAATTACATTTAGTCACCAATCAACCTTGAAATAAGTATACTAAATATCTATGTCATGATTTATTTATAAATAGTTTTAATGGGATTAAAGTAGAAAAATGGCATGTGTTCATATATAAACCTGTTTGTAATGTAATGCCACCATATATGCTGTTTAATGATAAAAACATTACTGTAATCAATTTAACTTTTTATCAAAAAGTAACAAAAAGACAATGCATTTAAAATAGGTTTGCATATGAAAATAAAACGAACCATCTCTTTTTTTGTTTGTTGCTGAAACTATAAACTACAATAGTTTATTGCTATGGTTAACTAGGCAACGGCATGAAATACAATGTATAATAAAATAATACGAATTAGAAAACTTTTAGAACAGCGATGGGTATACCGTTTGTTATACCACGGCTGGCTCTTCATGTTTCATATGAAGGAAAACGCAGGTCGTGTTAGAATATTAATTTTAAGTTACTTTATGGACATTTCCAGTAAAACAAGAGATTTTTTTTACATATATACATAAGTTTGTTAGTTTAAGCCCTTCAACAATTCTCAGAAGGAAATTGTGCAACTGAAAATCATGTTCTTAGCAACAATCAATACAATAGTGCAACTAAGAATACGAAATAAGTTGAAGCTTAGACAACCAAAGTAGACAAACACATCAAAAAGTCGACCACACATTGGCACTGCTGACTAAAATTTCCCAACTTTGGACAAAAACTGCCAGTTGTATTTTTACAATACTATAGCAGGGCGCGCAACCATTCCACTTATTTTACAGCCAGTCGTACATAAATATGTACTTCTAATAATTAAGAATAAGCCTTATTTGATCAAACAATGAACCAGTAACCCTTTAATATACATATTTCATAACCATTCAAATCATTTAGTAACAAGTTTCTTTCATTATTTGTAGATATAGTTAAATCATTGGTGCTATCATTTGATAGTATCTATGTACAGACGATGTTGACGTCAGACAATACAGATGACGTAATAACCACGTTACGTGATATTATAACTTCTTCTGATACAAGTACCTTTGTTGTTGTTGCCACTTCAAACGTAATAAAGAAGATTATAATTGAGGTATATTATATTAATTTTATTTGGTATTGATGATTTTATGGTATGACGTCCCTGTAACCAAATTTTTCCTGAATATATTCGACGTGCCATAGTTACACGTTTCTTTCATTTCAATTTTGATTTCACACGTGACAGGGATAGTAAGCTTTCTCTAAGCTTCGATCTTAGTTAGCGTCCTTGGTGAAAATTCACATGTTTAACTTGATTTGCCAGTTTTAAACTATTTGCATCGCTTTTGATATTGCGATTTGAACATGGAAAAGTATGTTTGTTTTGGTTTTGATATAAAAGTTATTTAATACATTTATTGCCAAGCAACTTTGTATGCCTTTTAAACGGGTTGCTAAAGATACATTTTGGTATCACCAGTGCCTGTTCGGATTATTTTATTGCACAAATTAAACCAAACTGAAAAAAAACTTTCATTGATAAATTAGAAAAAGAAGGTTGAAAGGTAGAAAAATAATACAAAAAATACCAAAAAAAGAAATAAAACCAGTTTATTAGTTAGGGTATTGCAGATGCTTTTTATTACATAGAGATAATAAATAATTGAAATGGTCTGATTAATACCTATTGATTATAATATCCCTGTGTGACTTTGGACGGCCACTAAATAGTTTTTGTAATAGTGGTGCAACCACCTTTATACACCCTTAACAACCCGACTACAACCAAAGACATTACATTTTACGTTCTACTATTTTTTTTTACAAGGCAGTTTCCATGGATTTACTACTGTCTAGTTATTCATGGTTCATCATCAACCAATCAGATCAATTATTTATGGAGGTAGATTATTCCAATATATTTATATTACACGACTATCAGACTGAAGTCTTCTCCTCAGTACTGGCAAAGGTAAGTACAGACCTATTAACGTCAATGGATCATGACGTGAGGTAGGGAGTGCGTAGACCAAATGTTGCCCATCATAGTTTTAAAAATATGGATTTATGTTGTTTTTATTTTGAATTTTGGAACATTTGTAATGTTTGTTTTAATTGTTTAATTGCAGAAATCACTTGTGAATGTTCAGTTAAATTATTTACATATCATACTAGTCTATTTTCATTTCCTATGAAATATTGAAAATTGCTGCTGAATAACATAATTTGCCAATACCATTAAGAACAGCTCATAAGAACATGCTTAACAATTTACGAAATAACTCGTATAATGAAATAGAAGATTTAACCGAAATGCATACTACTATAAATAAACAAACACCGAGAGACGACAAGACAAATACATATTGAGTCTATTGAGTATAATATACAGATTGAAATAACACAATTGGTGACATAAAAGTACCTTTTCTGCATAACAAATGTAACCAAGAACAAGTAAAAATAAACAGAATAAAAAATTAAGACTAGATGAACAGGTATAGAACAAACACTAGTATTTTGTAGATCATTTTTATTTAGATCGTTTTAATTCTACACCTTTCAGGAAATATTTAGCCAGACAAACCAACTTATTCAAATCAATGAAAAGATTTTTAACAACACAGAATGTTGTCTTCATCTTGAATGTGGAGATCAGAAAAGACTATTAAGAGACACGGTTACACAAACAATGGACAAGGTGCGTTTTTATTTGAAGCTGTTATTTATCAACCAAAAAACAAACATACTATTCCATGTCAATACAATTATGAAAATCCCCGATTTCTACAATGAAAATTATTCATCAGTCAGAAATACAGTTATAGTACCATCAAACATTTGCATTTAATACATAATAAGAATAGAAGACTAGGAAACATTTATTGTGTTCAATTGAATTACTTCGCATTGTATTATATTGAAACCAATACTGTATTAACTACAGAAAGACGTTATAAAGGAGAAACGCAGTCATATACTGTATTTAAATTCTGCGGTAATAAATTCAGACAAATATCATGATTGTACACATAAAACGCTTGATTTATGTGTGGAGTATGTTGTATACTAGGATTTTACAATTTTCTCCGATAAAATAAGACAAACTTAATACAAAACAAAAATACCAATCTATGTCCAAACCACAATCCAAAAGTATAGTAAAAACTTTGAAGCTGTAAAATTAAGTTAAACACGCGAACTTCCACCAAGGAACTGAGGCTGGATGCTCCGGAAGCATATCCTGTTTAGCTAGATACGCACGTCATGTATGTGATAAAACTTTGGAATAAAAGGAACATGGAACTATTGGACGTCAAATATATCCAGGATGATTTAGGATACAGATGTATAAATATGTTTACATCACATAATGTCACTGGTAGAGGCATTTATTTGTAGTATTATATATATTTTTACAGGTGATGAACTTATCTTGCAATAGAGTATCCTTGTACAGATATACAGACACAATTGGCTTTGTGACGGAGGTAATGAAAATAATAATAAAATATCTGATAATTATATATATATATATATATATATATATATATTATATATATATATATATATATATATATATATATTAAAAATAGGGTACATTATGGAAAATTTATGTTATTAAGGCATTTTTCAGTTATGTACATATGTTTGAAGCCTAGAAAATTTATAAATGGTACTTTAACGACCCATATATCTTCAAAGCATAAAAATTGTATAGGTGGCAATTGTAGAATTTACATATCTTTGAGGCATAAGAAAATCTGGTACTATATACTCATCTCCTAAGGCCTGACAATTTATAGTTTATATTGACACACAAAGCTTTAACACTGCCCTTAAAACTTGCTGTTTTATTTTTTATAGAACACCTATATAATATAGTGTCTCCTTTTAACAATAATTAAGAATGAAGACTCTAAAATGTTAAAGGACTAGAAACAGAGCGTATAATGCAAGTGAATTACAAAAAATCATCTTGGAATATCCAGTTTGATTGCAGATTTTTAATGCAATTGGTTATTTTGAAATTTTCGATACGCATACGTGCATTCCACAGCAAGCAAATAGATATCCCACGTCTTGCAATTTGTGAAGGACTGTACAATTAAAAAAATATTGAAGCTTTTCTAGTTACCTTCGTATAATAAACTGCAGGCAGCACAACAGGATCGCTACTATGGGATATACAGGGTAAAGTAAATGAAGAGCCCGATGGGACGAATGGAACGGGAACTTTTTAAACAAAAATGAAACGAGTATTGCGCAAAACCTTTTAAAACTACTACTTTAAATAAGCTTGTATAGGTATCAGTTAGGTAAGTAAGTTAAACATTCCATATAACGGCTACATTACTCATTTTACCCGTTTTAATTTTAACACCGCTAGGCGGCCGTTTCGAAATACAATTCCTCATCAGTAGTGCTTGGACCAAAATTATGAAACCAAAATTGTTTTCAAGATGTTGAAAATATACCTAAAGGACCAAAATATATTTTATCAAATTTAGCTAAGGAAATACTTTGCATGAGGGAGTATACCTTATTTTTTGAGGAATTTCAAATTTTAACTAGCAGGAAATATTTTTGACAAAAATACACATAGATTTAACATTCTATTTGTGGTGCATTACATTGTCACAACATACAATGTATTACTGGTATCAAATATGTTTACTGTTAAACGTAATTTGTTTTTAGTTTGGCAATTGGACTATGTATAACGGACTTCAACTCAACATTACTGATGATGATAATGACGATGATGATAGACTTCCTATTCTTAGAGTTGTCACATTACCGGCAAGTGTTTATTGTATTATAACGAGTGTTTCTGTTACTAAAAAAGAAACAAAACACATTTGGACATATTCATTTCCTAATGTTTTATGTTTTCCACTTATGTAAACATGTAAACCATTATCAAATGATATCATGCATGTAATATGTTTTTATTGGGGAACATTACAAAAATAAATGGGTAAATTAAATTGGTCTTTAGCTTGTTTACAGCCCAACTGTACTTTAACCATAAAGTATATACTATTTTGCTCGTGACTCCAACACTCCTCTTGTTTGGTTGTTGTGCCTTGTTTCTGGTCACATAGATTTTTGCTAAATACGAAATAGTTAGGAAAAAGTACGAAATATAAGGTTTAAGTTGTCAGCAAGTATATACAATTGACAGTTCTCTTACGCTTACCATTTGTTTGTCAGTCAATGTAGACTTTCCAATATGCATTAAATATTTCATACTATGTCATAAGTTTAACAGTATAGTAAGCAAAAATACAACACGTTCACACTTTTTGAGATTTTGTTGACCTCCTTATAATTAACTACCAACAAGAGAGAAACATTTAAAACTAAGTAAGTATACTAGTTTTATAAAAGCCCAGTGAAATGTATAATCCGGCGGATGAGGATTTAGTTTAAATGTTCACATCATGCATTTAAACTAAATATGAAATATAAAAGACCAAACCAACGTAACGAAATTATTACGACTACTTTATATCTTATACACCTGCATTTATGTGTATAATATTATACTTTATTTTTATAGGAGAATCCTTTTGTAGTAAAGCTAAATACCAGTAACGGCACTATATATTCTGGTTTAATGTTTGAAGCACTTGAATATTTATCAGAACATGCTGGCTTCAAGTACACAACAAAGGAATGTAGAGATGGGGAATATGGAGCTTTTAATGGGCTGTCTGGAACATGGTCTGGCTGCATTGCTGATGTAGTAGCTGGGGTAGGCAGGTTTTGAAATTATTTCTTTATAATATGTTTTTTTAACATTCGAAAAACAATCAAGGAAATAATACACTAAACAAAACAGGAAAAAACTAACATATTTTGAGACATCTTATGATACAATCTTCCAATAGGTAAAATATGCAAAAATGATATCCAGTGATGCGTTTCATAGGCTCATAATCACAAAAGTTTTTTTGACAACGTGTAGCGTTATTGTCAATTTAATCAATTTGCAACTGAAAAACATGTAATTATCAACAGCAAAAACGAAAGCAAGAAAACAACAAAGTACACGTAATCGACAAAACAGCGAAACTGGATAAGGAAAGTGAAATGTATATTGTTGTTGGGACCGCTGATTTTAAAATTCGGACTTTGGACGGGAATGACAGCAAAAGTTTAGTTGTCTGAGTATAGAACTGTTGGAAGGTTTTCATCCATAATGAATAAATGACCTGGACTTTAATAATACATGTTGTTGTTATTACCCGGCCTGACCTTCCTTGTGGAAATATTTGCCTGAATTTGCCGATTTCAAATGTTTTACTTTGCTTTATACTTGTAGTTTGGACATGTGTTGATATGTTTGTGTTTTTGCTTTGCTTTGGGATTGTGGTTTGGACATGTGTTGATATGTTTGATTTACCTTTGGTTTGGGATTGTGATTTGAACATGGGTTTATATGTTTGTTTTTACTTTGCTTTGGGATTGTTGTTTGGACATGTGTTGATATGATTATTTTTACTTTGCTTTGGGATTGTGGTTTGGATATGTGTTGGTATGTTTGTTTTTCCTTAGCTTTGGGATTGTGGTTTGGACATGGATTGGCATTTGTTTTTTCTTTGCTTTGGGATTGTGATTTGGACATGAGTTGGTGTTTGTTTTTTTCTTTGCTTTGGGATTGTGATTTGGACATGAGTTGGTGTTTGTTTTTTTCTTTGCTTTGGGATTATGATTGGAACATGGATTAGTGTTTGTTATTTCTTTGCTTTGGGATTATGATTGGAACATGGATTTGTATATTTACTTTTGATATCATTAATTTCAGACTGCAGATTTAATAGTAGGACCACTTACAGCCACTAGTGAGAGACAGACAGTTGTTGACTTCCCTGTTCCCTATATAGGATACAGCGGTTTACAGATGTTAAAAATCAGAACTGAAAAGGAAATATTCTTCTTTGGAGACGTTCTATCAGTACCTACATGGTTGTGTATTATTGGTACCGTCATAGTCACAGGTATACTGGTAACCTTCTATGAAAAGTATGACCAGCCAAAAGAGACAGAAATCACAAATCTCAAAGAGGGATTTTGGTTTAGTATCTCAGCGATTGTTTATGCCGGTAAGTATAACTGTTTTCAGTAGCTGTCTTTTATACAACGATGCTGATGATGATGCGTGGAGTGTGTGTCCATCATCCGAGTACAACTCTGTTATACCTGTCACATTGGATCCTGATTTGTCCATGTGTAACATCAATACCTGCAATTACAAAAACTTTCATATTTTAATGATGAGGAATAGTATTCGGAAACGGCGTCTAGTATACACATGGATTATAAAATATAGCAAAAGGACCTTCAGTATTATTTTCTGTTTCACATCACTAAAACTGGGATAGGCATTGCCCTGATTAGCCTATAGCCACAAGACAAGTATTTACTTTTAACTTTTTCTTAGTTGGGGACAAAATGAGAAAATCAGAAATGTTCATGTACTTAAAGTCTTAAATACATTTTACTTTTAAATACTAGAATTCTTTTTAAAGTCAACTAAATGTATTTTCAGAACTATTAATGCTTATAATCATAAACCTTGCAAAATAAATATAGCTAGCAAACAGTATTTTCCTTATCGAATGACAATGTATATTGTTTTGATTCCTTTATTGCTATGATGATACCTAAGTGCATGTAAATCAACTTATGCAAGTCACTAGAACACAGATCAACACAAAATTGGTCATTTAGTACAAACTTCTTTGATATTTTATGTCCCATAGTTCCATGTTCCTTTCACACAATTTTGATTAAACACATGGCGGGTGTAGCTAGCGAAACAGGAGGTGCTTACTGTTCCGGAGCACCAGAGCTCACTTCCCTGTTGGAAGTTCACGTGTCTAACCTAACTTGTCGGTTTCAAAGTTTTTGCTTTTCTTCTGCATTCGGACATGGATAAGTATGTTTGTTTTTGATTCGATAGATCATACCAATAGCGTATAAATTTCAGTGTTTTAATTAATCCATCCCATCATTTATTGCAGGTTCAGGTAAAACGCCATGTAGGTTCAGTTCTCGTCTGATTATAGCAGGGTACTGGTTTTCATGTGCACTCATCATGTCTGCATTTACAGCTAACATGGCAGCCTTCTTAACGATCAGTCGATTGGATGACAGCTTCGATAGTTTAGAGAATGTAGCTGATAATTACGACATTAATCTAACGGTTGTAAGAGGTACAGCAACTATGTCTTACTTTCAACATATGTCTACCATTGAGCAGGATTTTGCAGATATTTGGGAGACGTTGAATATGCTCGACGACCCAAGAGTCCGGCGTATGCCCGTCTGGGATTATCCTCTTGGTGAAAAGTATATTGTGATTTGGAAGAGGATGTTGGATACCGGATTGATGCCATCAACTACGGCTGCTGTGGAAGCAATTCGGAAGAATCAAGTAGTTTTGGTTTTTGATTCAGCTTTTGTAAAGAACTATGTTGAGAGAAATTGTGATTTAGAAGCAGCAGCCAAACCATTCAGTTCTAGACCATATGGATATGCTATCAGAAAGAGATCTAAATTTTTAGATAAATTTTCTGAAGTGTAAGTAAAATTTTATTTATGTTACAAATGATGCATCTTTGATTCAGAAAAAGTTGCACAGAAAAGTTGCAAAATTCATAAACATGGTTTATAAGCTAATACAGTATATATGTATTGTCATAATTCTGCTTTAATAGCGAGAAGCCTCTACTCGACCACTAAAACGTCCTTGTTGTTCTTATGTGAATGGAATACTAGCAGGGGGCATTTCAAATCTATAAACACTTTATTTTGTGGTACTGGTGCATCAGGCATTTTTCAGAAAATGTTTTGAAATGTTTATAATGGAATATAAAGGGGCAGTTTGTAGCTGAAAAAATAATGCACCCAAGAACGCACACTTAACTACTAAAACAAGAGAAACAAATATATAGGTCACTGATAATTAATCTCTATTGACTTTGGACGGTCAATGGATTTTATGACAAAGTAGTTTTTAATGTTTTTTTCAGTTTCATAAAATTAGATGTATAAGATGAACTTGATATGTAAATATTATCAAAACAAATATAACACAAACATATAATAACCGTTTTATTAAGTATTTTTATAATTGATGAATATACACTAGATAATACAACGTGTAGTGCTAATGCGCATTAAAGGAAACTGGTTTTGCATTGTTTGAACGATTAAGCCCGTTGATCCATATATAGGATCCGCAATTGTTTCCCTCCACATCTATAAGTAGTCCCTGTACAACAAAAGTTAATAATCTGTCGGGATTGAAGGTTTTTTTAAAGATCCTTCAACCTTTGGCAAGGTTTTCTATTCTTTAATTTTATTATCTATTTTTTATGTACAATGTTACAGGTTATTAGACATGCAAGAAAATCAAATGTTAGAAGAATTAAAATTAAAATGGTGGAATAAAGGTAAAATTACATGTGCAGCAGACGAACGTGACCAGGGTCTCACTCTGTTTGAAATGTTATCAATATTTACCGTGGCTGCTGTTGGTGTTGTGTTGGGTATTTTAGTTTTCCTTTGTGAGATTCTTGCCAACAGAATTACCAGGAAGAAAAAGGTATTTACTATTTGTAAATTAGAAAATAAAAATCGAGATAATGAATGATCCTTAATGATCAATCACAATGATAATTAATTTCAAATACATCATGCTTTTAGTCAGAGATGATAGAAATTCTTCAAGTCCCAAATTTTGAAATGTATTAAAGTATAATTCGCCCTCTTTCATATTAATAAATTTCCGTCATATTTGATAATCAAAAACAAACATACTAATCCATGTCCGAGTTTTGCTTTTATTGGAATATTTCAAACTGTGTTATTTCTGTTAGTTCTCGCGCTGCTATGAGCACTTGACTATAAGACTATGGAATAAAAAAACAGAAAGATGAAACACGTGCAAATCATTGATTATAAAATGCATTGGACGAACATTATGATCAAAAACAAACATACTAATCCATGTCCGAATCACAATCCAGAAGCAAAGTAAAAACTTTGGAACTGACAAGTTAGGTTGGACACGCGAACTTCCACTAGGGAAGTGAGGCCGGGTGCTCCGGAAGGGTAAGCACCTCCTGTTTAGCTAGCTACACCCGCCACGTGTGTAATCAAAATTGTGTGAAAGGAACGTGGAACTATGAGGCGTCAAATATATCCAGGGCAATCCTGGACACAGAGACATCAAACTTATCAACAATACTGTGATGACGGCCATAAAACTTTTTGAGGGCTTTGATAAGCCTAGACTTGCAATATCCCCGAGTCCACAATTTATTTGCAAGCAGCCTACTTTCTGAATATAAATATGATGTTTAAGATAAGTTTTCTTTCATGTATACCTTTGTCCATTTCAGACTTGTAGCATTGAAGAAGATATAGGCGAGATATGATAGTTTAAAAGAGATATGTTGACCTGTTATGAAATTGCAAATTATTTGTGTATTAGTGTAACTAATCAATACAGATGATAATTGATAAATGTTTAACGGAATTTGTTTCCTTTTTGTTCACAATAATTGTAATGCGCTTGCCTGGTAAAAAGGGAATATTTATCCTAATACAATTGGAAATACATGGTAAAGATATAACAGGATATTGTGACAGTAAGAACAAACCATGCAGAATTTTCCTCCTGGATATTGTGACAATAAGAACAAACCATGCACAATCCTCCAAAGTTATATGACAGTACGAATGTTAGAACGCGAAGGTAGCATAGAAGTGATAATAACTGTATCATCTTCACAAACAACACATGGCAAATTACTTTGAAATCGAAGTGTAATGATAAATATGTGTTATTTATGTTTATGTGACAACATAACAATAATAACCAATAAAGAACTTCATTTTGTAGACAACAGAAAATATTCTGATTAAACGAAGGAAGATATTTCTGCTTCAGAATTATTTTACACGATTTATGTAAATAATTACTAACATAACATAACGTTTGTATGATTTTATAAATTTTCAAAATTCAGTATTGTACAATACGCCGGTGTTTTCTTTTTTATGCATATTCTTTACAAGAAAAATAAAAAATGATACTTAGTGACGCGTCTTATTTCTTTAGAAAAATAAAAATTGTAACTTAGCACTTATTTGATTTGGAAATAGCCAATGCAATCGAACAGTTGTCCCAACGAAACACAAACAAACCGGGTAAATGATCAAAATACTACAAAAACAATGTAAAGATTTTGAAAAAAAACAAACATACAAATGTAACAATGCATGTTCCAATCACAATAAAAACAATGAACATAAGTAAAAATTTAAAAAAAAAACAGGCACGTGAGCTTTGAAAACGGAAGTGGCCCCTGGTGATCCGGAAGTTAATTTTGTTTGCCTTTTCTTATGCTGTTTGGCTGCTTCCTCAATTACCTTGAATTATTTTGTGGTCTTGGCGGATATATGCTAATTAGTCCCCCACTAGTTCTTCACCAGAAGGTACCATAGGCTTGCTCTCTGCCCTTCCGTCCGTCCGTCACACTTGGGTTTGTGCATCGAATTTTTTTTTTAGTTTTTGAGCAAATGTTGTGTAACTTTGCAGTTGTTTTACTTATGACTTGATGCTGCTGTGTACATTTTTTCAAGATTTAAAAACCAAAATGACTGCCTCGCTGACATCTTTAATTTTTATATTATATGTGTACATTCCTTGTGCATCGATCTAACTAATTTTAGGTTTTTTTTGCAAATGTTTTGAAATTTTGCATTCGCTTCTGACTTGAGGATGCTGTGTGCATTTTTACGGATTGACCAAAAAAAAAATGGTTTCCTAGCCGCCATCTTGGGTTTTTTGCATTGCACATATTCCTTGTGCATCAAAAAACGAACATATTAATCCATGTCCGAATCACAATTCAAAAACTAAAAAGTTAGGCGTAGTTCTACCAGGGAAGTCAGACCGGGTGCTCCGGAAGTGTAAGCGCCTACTGTTTAGCTAGCTACACCCGTCGCATGTGAAATCAAAACTGAGTAAAAGGAACGTAGAACTATTGGGACGTTAAACATATCCATGGCAATCCTGGACACAGAGACATCATGCTTAACAACAAAACTGTGATGACGACCATAAAACTTTTTGAGGGTCCTGATAAGCTTAAGCTTGCAATATTATTAATCAACAATTTATTTGTAATCAGCTGGCTTCGTTGTATAAAGTTTCCTTAATGGGAACAAGCTCTAACATAGCGTATTAATTGTAAAGCAAACACACCATAAACAGGAGCAGCAAGTATATTGCTGCATAGGAAAGGAAAGTTGACAATACAAAAATTAAAGTTATTACGTTTATCATACAGTTTTAAGTCAGTAGTATCTATTATTTCGAGTTCACTGGGATAATCAAAAACAAACATACTAATCCATGTCCGAATCACAATTCAGAAGCAAAGTAAAAACTTTGGAACTGACAAGTTTGGTGAGACACGCGAAATTCCACCAGGGAAGTGAGGCCGGGTGCTCCGGAAGGGTAAGCACCTCCTGTTTAGCTAGCTACACCCGCCACGTGTGTAATCAAATTTATGTGAAAGAAACATGGAACCATGAGACGTCAAATATATCCAGGGCAATCCTGGACACAAAGACATCAAACTTGTCAACAATACTGTGATGACGGCCATAAAACTTTTTGAGAACCTTGATAAGCCTAGGCTTCCAATATTCCTGAGTCAACAATTTATTTGCAAGCAGCCTACTTCGTTGTACAAAGTCCCCGTAGTGGGAACAAGCTCTACCATAGCGTATTAATTGGGAAACAAATACACCATAAGCAGGAGAAGCAGGTATATTGCTGCATAAAAAAGGAAAGTTGAAAATAGAAAAATTAAAGTCATCACGTTTGTCATAAAGTTTCAAAATAAATGACATTCACAAAGTCTTCAAATGGACAAAACATTATCTATTTATCTGTATGTGGAGTTGAATGATTTGGCGACAGTGTTCTCTCCAGGTTTTACAAGGTGCTGAATATTCCAATTCATAAGAATAAAGAAATGAATCATAAAACAATGATGCACAGTTTGTGCCTGTTGGTATACATATTGTTTGCTAGAACATTATGTTACCAAACACAACAAAAGAATGACAAGTGAATAATTCTTAAGACGTTCTTTTAACTTAAAATGAGGTATAGTGGTGTAACGTGTGACACTTTTTACACTAGATAAGGTATTAGAAAAAGTAAGATTCTTAATCTTAAGCGGTGGATGTAGATAGCTAAACTGGACGCCCTACCCTTTCGGAGCAACAAGCAACAACAGTACGATTGAATATTTAAAATACAATGTATATTGATATCACTTATGATAAAACTCCCGAAGATGGCTTGGTATAATGACAATTTTCACTGTTACAAAACAAATGGTATTCTAGGCATTCTATTTTATTATTGCTAATGAAATCTGAAAATCCTCACAAACTAAGGTATACTCCCTATAAGTGTTTTCTCAGCTAAATTCTGTTATTTTTTGGTCCTTTGAATATTTTTTCAACCGCTTCAAAAAATTTGGTTACACAATTCTGGTCGAAGCACTACTGAAGAGGAACTGTATTCCAAAACGACGGTCTAGTGCTGT
The DNA here is from genome assembly GCA_021292105.1 of Anadara kagoshimensis. Classification (NCBI taxonomy): domain Eukaryota; kingdom Metazoa; phylum Mollusca; class Bivalvia; order Arcoida; family Arcidae; genus Anadara; species Anadara kagoshimensis. The sequence goes on along the minus strand of CM037861.1, from coordinate 65,794,796 downwards.
AAAATTAACACTTGAATAATAAGCAATACAGCACATCCAATCATCTTAACTGATAATAATGCATTAAATATGTCAGAAGAGAAATTGCAACTGAGAAACATGTACTTGGCAACTGCCAACACAATAAAAAAAAAACAAGACACAAAAAGCAGTCAAACAAGAAAATATAATACAAACAATATTTGGTGCAGTGACTGTGGTGCTATTTTAGCCTCTAACTATTTTATAACATGTGGTCGTTAAATATGCACATTTAAAAATTAAAAATAAGTTATATGTTACTAAATAATATATTAATATGTATATGTTATTCATAAGAATTATAATAAAAGGCACTAGAAATTATTTATTATTTTTTATTGTTTGTTAAGAATGTCAAGTAAAATGCTACACGTAAGTAGGAAGTCGTGGGTTCGAACCCCGGCCGGGTCTGACCCAAGACTTGAAAGTGGGTAGTGACTGTTCTTTCGCCAAGCACTCGGCATTACGAAATAAAGTCACGGTTAATTCGGATTGGTACTGAAAATAAAAAAGGTCTCGTATCACGGTGGGCTTGGCACTATAAAAAACCTGCTTTGAATGACATCAACGCAACGCACAGACAAAATTTCTGCACCTTCGCCTATAGCTGGCGACGTCTCGATATAAGTACAATATTCATGACTGGGGCGTTAAACAGCATCACTCAACTCACTCAAACAACCGATGACGAAATGAGGATTACGAAACAAACTTTGATTTATGTTTATAGTTCCGTTACATCATCCTTGATTGAATATTCGGGAACCAGACTCATATCAAACCAAACGGAAACATCTTTAATACAATGACAGACCGGTCTCTTCTCACGATAGACGTCAACACAACAAATACCTTGCTCAGACAACTGCAATTCCATATAATCATTCCGCAACCTCGTCTTTGTTTGAAATAATAAGAACTCAGACTAGAAAATCAAACGGAAACATCTAAAGAGAATTGACTTTCTCCTCTTGTTACTTAAACGTGCTTACTGCATCATATACATGTACAGGTCTGTCGAAAGTTTAACACTAAGCTAACGGCCGCTCGTTAACTATATCTTAACAGGTGCTATATGTCTCGACAGGGCAGCTTTTTGGTGGTCACTTGGTACCCACATCTCGCTGACTCTGCAGTCTCATTTCTACTCCTATTTGTTGGCTCAGTGTTAAACTTTCGAAAGGTTTGTTTATATATATATATATATATATATATATATATATATATATATATATATATATATATATTATGCAGTTGTGTAACTTCAATTTAACTTGGATCAAAGTAAAACTATTGAGAAACCAGAATAACAGACGGAAACATCTAAGGAGATTTGACCTTCTCCTCTTGTTACTTAAAACGTGCTTACTGCTTCGGCAATGTTATATACATGTAGGCCCATATATACACAGACATGTACAAGCAGTTCAGCAACTTTAACTTAGCGGAGATAAAAAATTGAGAACGCAAACTGTAGTCCGACTAATCAGACCACTAAACTCCCATTTTAATTTTTGACTTGTTGGAGGTTTGTGGTCTGACAGCTTCCATTATTGAATTCTTGAAATTTCTGGCGAAAACGGCAGAAACGAAAACACGCGTCGATAACTTCCAGTATTTCTTACCTCGCTCTTGCTGACAACATGGAACACTTCCTAAAATATTATTCTACCGATCCATGCTTAACTTTAATTAAAGCTCCATCGATATCGGTAGAAATACAAGGTTTTCTGATGTCTCTTCAGCTCTCTGTCACTTTCGCATCGTGAAGACATTACTAATCTGCATTGACCAATCAGATCGCGTGTTGCATTTGGATGGTGAAACTCGCAGTTCCAGCTGAGTTCTATCTTTAGAAAGCACATGGCGATGTTTATTTACACGAGTAATTAACGTTATTAATGGTGTTTTCACACGCGTATAACATATTATTTTAGTTATTTTATTTTTATAAATATAATGTGAAGACATATGTACTAAATCCAGTGAAGATTTTCCATCATTTTTCTCTTTTATTTCTAAATGAATTTTTTCTCAAATCATCATTGGGTAATTTACTATCATATCTGGAACTTGCATGTTCTCCTGAAATGCTGTCAAGTTTTGATCTATATGTTGTAGATCGTAGAGTTATAATTTTTTAAACCAGTTGGTATATATAAAGTTCAACACAAGAGTACTTGTTAGCAAGTCCATTAAAATTCTCTTGTATTCACCCCCGACCACACTGTAAATTTTGTCATAGGGTTTAATTTTTAACTGTATTTTGCATGAGCATACATATATACATAGATATGCTAAAAAATCCAAAATTACTAGAAAAATATTTCCAGATACTAGAAAAAGATGAGAGGGGTCAAGAATATAAATTTTTATTTAAAATATACAGAGAAGATGCCACTCCTTTTGAAAGTCTACATAAAAATCTGACAATTTTATCTCTAAATGTTTTGCATACATTTTAATGTTAACTTTCGTAAAGTATCTAAACGTCAGGTAAATCACAGTGTAAAACACCATTAATAACGTGAATTACTCATGTAAATAAACATAGTCATGTGCTTTCTAAAGATAGAACTGCGAGTTTCACCATCCAAATACAACACGCGATCTGATTGGTCAATGCAGGTTAGTAATGTCTTCACGATGCGAAAGTGACAGAGAGCTGAAGAGACATCAGAAAACCTTGTATTTCTACCGATATCAATGAATTTTAATTAAAAGTTAAGCATGGGTCGGTAGAATAATGTTTTAGGAAGTGTTCAGTGTTGTCAGCAAGATCGAGGTAAGGAAATACTGGAAGTTATCGACGCGTGTTTTCGTTTCTGCCGTTTTCGCCAGAAATTTCAAGAATTCAATAATGGAAGCTGTCAGACCACAAACCTCCAACGAGTCAAAAATTAAAATGGAGGTTTAGTGGTCTGATTAGTCGGACTAAAACTGTAGCTAACAAGCTGTATATCAAAGCAAATGGAAAGAATAAAGAAGTTGCTTTCTCCTTCATAAGACGTACTTGCTCGATCAACAATGCCATAATTATGTAGTTCCATATATACACATAACCTGAATATGCAGTTCAAGAACTTCAATTTACGTGGGATCAAACAATAACAAACGGATACATCTAATGCAATTCGGCTTTCTTCTCCTTCACAAGACGTACTTGATGGATTGCCAATGTCATATAGGTCCATATATACCAATGTACTTGTATATGCTGTTCAATAACTTCAATTTAGTTGCGATCACAATATTGAAATGAAAATCACGGTTCTTTCGGGTGGGAACTTAAAATAAACGAGGTACCGTGTCATGGTGGGATTGGCACACTAAAGAACCCTGCTGTATAATGCCATCAGCGCAACGCACAAGCAATATAGCCTATAGCCTATAGCTGGCGACGTCTCGATATAAGGTAAATATTCTTGACTGGGACGTTAAACACCATTACTACTACTACTACTAAAATGCTACATCAATGTACTATGTTTACAGGAAGCTAGTTAGGAAAATAGCTTGAATGAGTCCGATCGATACATATAAAACAGATCAGAATAAAACGACTGTAGAGATTAAAGAACAATTTGTGAAATGCATTGATGGACATAATACATGTATACATTTTACAATTATTTTTCGTTGTAAATAAAAACCTCTATCATGGTTCTGTTTTAGAAAGTTCAAGGTGATCCTGTTAAAATGACAAAATTTGATATCATAAATAATCATTTTAGGTAAAACAAAAGAATTAAAATAAATTGTAGGAGAATAGCATATTTTGCAGTCGAGACCGCAACCGAATAAAACAAATGTCCTTTTAATGTATGCATAATCAAAAACAAACATACCAATCTATGTCCAATCACAATCCCTAAGCAAAGTATAAACTATGACACTAGCGAATTAAGTTACAAACGAGAACTTAAATCAGGCAAGTGAGTGAGACCGGGTCCTACGAAAGGGTATGTATCTCAGGTTTAGCTAGCTACACCAGCCATGTGCGTAATCGAAATTGAGAATGATTGGTACAAGGAACTATGGGAAGTCAAATATATCCATGGTAAAAGATGCAAAAGTTAACATATTGATACCAGTCATTGAAAAACATATGCCCGTATAGAGTGATGATGAGGTTCAATTAGTTTTATTTAAAAAAACAACAGTGACCCAACAATCATACTTGTAAAACTATTTCATAGTAAAAAGTATTTTAATTTACTTTGAAATATATTTTGAATTATATAGAGCAAGGATGTACTGGACCGATTTATAGAACACCTTTTCCTTAATATATAGGTACATGTATGTACTTAAATATATTGTTTTACTCGAACAAATAAAAAAATCCATTAAGGAGGGATTTAGTGCAATGCTCACATCATATATAAATATTAATGAATAATTAATATATTTGTTGAACTTTAACTATTATCAAGAGAATAAATAACATTTACTTAAAACAAAATACGAGTAGAAATTAAATTTTTATGATTTAAAATTACAATGTACTACTGACGATATTTGAGAATTATTTAAATGTACTTTGTTGATTTACCGACATGTAGTAATTTTAAAATAAATATATAAATTATTAAAAACAATACGGTTTATCGAATTGCATACTGAGATATTGATATTAAAGGTTGTCCTTTCTGGGTGGAATTATAAATATTTTAATACTAGCACTAGGGTGTAAGTATACACTACATTCACCAGATAAATGTAAAAATTCGAATAATCGAAAATAACAAGTTGCTAATTATTCATTTTAATTACTTATAAATGGCATGTTCTTAAACAAAAGTAACAAACAAATATTACTTAAGGGCATAAATGTGACATGTACTTCTAAATGCAAACACTTTTTAAACACCTGACATAAACAGAAACTTTTCTCAATATTTTGTCAAATCGAAGAATGTAATTAAATATTATACCAGTGTTAATTTTACAGCACTAGCCGGCCTTTAAAATTCCTCATCAGAAGTACTTGTACAAACTGTGGAACCAAAACTATTTTGTTTACAATTTAGATGTGTTTCTGGTCCAAATATCAAGTTTTTATTTAAAAGGCAAGATACGAAAGGCAAACACATATCGGAACCATTGTTTTTAAAATTGTAGTCGTAGCACTGTAAGAGGACCCTTAATCATACAAACTATTTTACAAGTATTCCATTTATTAACATCTAGAAGTAAATCAAATTAATAAAAACCAAGCATACTTATCCATGTTCAAATTACAATACCAAAGTAAACAGTAGACACTTTGAAATTGACAAATTAGGTTAAACACGTGAACTACCACCAAAGAAGTGAGACCGAGTGCTCCGGAATAGTAGACAAGTCATGTTTTTTATAATAAGTCCCTAAATACACATAAATTTTGTACCATAAGAGTATTATAAGATAACTTTTCAACACAGCCTTTTCAGGGCAGAAAATTGTCGACAAGCTAACACTTGCACTGTTAAATAAAAAATAAAATTCATCGGCTAATGGCGTGAATTGAAATACAAACTAATGGCTTAAATGGAAATGTGGACATAACACTGTATCGCCTATAATGAGATAATTAAAACCTGATTAACAATCTCCAAACAAATAATTATTTAAGTTTTATTTCCTATGTTGAAGCATAACCATAAATGCGATAATAATATTGATAGACTAAAACAAATAAACATACCAAACATACAAAACACATAGTAACTACAGACATTAAACGAAACGAATTTGTGAAATAAATGAAGACTTTATCATTATCTTTGTATTATCTTTGATATGCAACAGAATGGTATGACGATCATTAAAATGATAAATGTAGTTTGATACTGAAAAAAGAAAACACTGAAGTTAGCAGCAATCAAGAACAACTAAGAACAGAATTTTTTAAAAATCTAAGTGTTTTAAAATATTTTTTGATTGAACGAAATTGATATGACACAGGTATTAAATACATGATCATTAAAAAAGAACAAGAAATTTGATACAGAAAAAAGAAAACAATGCATATAACAACAGTCAAGAACGAAAAATTAGAAAATAAACCCTGTTTTTTTGTGATTGACCAAAACCACAACAAATAATGTTAACCAAATAGTTACGGGATTCTGGATTATAGGAAACATTGACTAATGTCTACACTATAAAATCATTGCCTGCCTAGAGTAATGTAGGATTTAGTTGATATCACTGACTGTTATGTGATATTTATGATATATGTGGGGTGTTACACCTGATTCTATCTCATTAATTAATAGTTTACTCATTTACAGCTTCAGACAATCTACCTGTAATTTTGTAAACAGCAAAATTCAATTAATTGATTGGATTAACCAATGTCTACAATAAACTAACAATGTCGCAATATCTCAGTGAGGACAAGTAAAATAAATGATTGGTATTATATCGATAGACACAGTTACAGAGGCGGGTTGATCACGCTATAAGGTAAGTCCTATTTTTGTTAAGTAATTTTACTTTTTTTCAAAATTTTAATTTATATGTTAATATCATTTTGATTTAATGTTTTATAATGTTCTCCAAAATAATGCAAAAATACAAATTAGTGTAATAGTATCTGCAGTAATTAATCAAAATAACATTTATTGGTTCAATACACAAGTTAAAATTTCAATACATTAATCATGACCATGATATATCATTTCTGATGGTGGTTTATGAGAACTTAGTAATCAAAAGCAAAAGCTGCATTGTGTTCATAAATGGAACATAAAGCTGTCGTAATTGTTTCGACAATATTTTATGAATTTCTAAAATTAACCTTACATTATTATTATTATTATTATTATTATTCATAAATATTTGAAATTACTAATAAGGAGAAGCTTTGGTATTATTCAAATTTGAGATCCTACATTTTCGTGTTTATGCACAACCTTCAAATGTTATCATATGGATTCATATTATCTTAAGAAATAAAGCAAATTAACTTAAGTCTGTCAGAGATTGCTTTTACATCCGAATCTATTTCCATGCATGGGATATTAAAGTGAAGTTTGAGATTTTTAATTCTCTAATTAAGCTACCTTTTTAAGTGTTGTTAAAATCAATACGATATCGGATCAAATCATTCAGTGTAGATCATAAAACAAACAGTAATGTTGTGATAGTGCCGTAATTTTATAAACAATCTCTGATGGCGTGATGTTGACCCCCATTTCGAGTTGTTAATGATATTATAATCTGTTATGCGTTGTGTTGACTTTTTTCTCGCCGTTTTCGTGTTGAGTTGCTGATTTAAGTCTATTTGTCGGATTATTTCTCAGAAGTCATGAAGACAAATATGATCAGAAACGACTGTCATAATAATCACGTTATCCCTGACTGCTCATCAAACAGTGATTGCAGAGAAAACGTACAGAATCGGTAAGTAACGTGTTTAATAATTATAAATAAAAACAGGTTTGATGGGGCTTTCTAGACATCATTTTATACGAATGTACACAATAAAACCTGCTTTACAGACAACTTAATCATTTTATAAATAAAAATCTATCCACATATAAGACAAAATAAATTATTTTAAAAAACGCCTTTTTCATTGTCGCCACAGACATATTCACATCATCATCTTTGCGTTATGGTTGACAAAACTTATGCAATTTGAAATGTTTTGGAATTGATATAGTAAAAGTTATGGACTAAAATACTATAAACAAATAATTTGGAATAGTGGTATAAGTATTTTAGGATGCAAAAAAGAGGTTTTACACTACCGGAGCATCCAGTTTAACTTTCGTCGTTGAAGATGACTTATATAACGTAATTTTCAAATTGTTTTATTTTGATTTGGACATGAACTTTTATGTTTGTAGTTTTTTTTTATCATAATCGTCTACATTCCATTTTAACACTGGTATCATTTTACAGCTATTGTTCGTCTTTTATACGTAGAGACAGTCCTTTACTAAAATTGCTATATTATCATTTAGTTTCTCATAAAATAACCACAATATTTGAGTTTAAAAACAAAAATACTAAAAAGGAAAAATATATTAAAAATTGAAACAATTACAATATTTTCTGTATATAGAGAAAGAAATCAGCAAATTTACAAATATCGCGAATAGACTAAGAACTAAAACACCCGTTATGGACCCCGTGCTCTAAAACATTGATATTCACGCCTGAATCACGCCAGTATCATAGACTTAATCAGTCTGTCCACTTTCAAATAGTGTAATCCTATACTTCAACACTTAAAAAACTATATACTTCATGTCACCTGGAATCGATATTTCTTCTCCAGAATTTTGTCTGAACCGATGCCAATAACGAGTGTCATATAGGAGATTTACATTTTAATTGTTGACCTTAGTTGAACCTTTAAATATATGCATATATACATACTATAGCTGATTTTTAATAAAAAATATATAATTTTCTCCATGTAGGAGAATAACGGAAAAGGTAAAAATAAAAATAAAAATATTTTTAGATGTGCTTTTTGTACGATTGATGGTTCACTGTATGTTAAAGCAAAGATCATTCTTAATTCTTTAATTTTAAATAACATGTGCATATTTTCCTACTTGCAAAACGGTTTCTAGTGTGGTGCAAACAAACACATGTTCTAATCACAATTCCGAAAGCAAAATCTTATAAACTGCAAATTAAGTTAAAAACGTAACCTTAAACCAGTGAAGCGAGAACGGGCGTCACGAAAGGACAAGTATCCTCTTCATATGTGAAAACAAAACCGAGATAGAAATGAACACGGAATAAAGGGATGCCAAAAACTTGGCCTTTCGTGACGCTGGACTCTATTCTCTCTTGAATTTTACCTAATATATAAAAATAATTTTACCTAAAATACAGGATATTTTTGGACACAAAAACGTCATACTTTACAACAAATAGTTTGACGGCGATCATAACTGTTTCGTTGTGTAAAATAGGAACTAGTTCTGTTAAAGTGTATTTACTGTAAAACAAATGCACGATAAACAGGAGAAACAGATATTCTCCTGCATAGAAAAAGTTGACAATAGAAGAACTGAAGTTTTTGCGTTTTTCTTAAAATTTCAATGATATTCTTTAGGGGTTGTAGGGCCGTCATCACAATATTGTTAATGAGATTGATGTCTTTGTATAAAACATTTTTATATATATTATAAGTCCAATAGTTCCATGTTCCTTTGATTCTCAATTTTGATTTTACACGTGATGGATTTAGCAAGCTAAACAGGTATGACTAACCCTTAAGAGCACCCGGAGTCAATTCCCTTACGGTAATTCACGCGATTGCCTTTGCTTTTTGGATTGTGATTTTAACATAGACTGGTATTTTCGTTTTTATTCCGTTACAATTCGTTGATTTGTATTCAGATATGAAAATTCCTTTGAAATTTGATGATTCCGTCGGTTACTTAAAATGATAAATTGATTTTTGGTCTAGTACTCGGAAATCGAAAATTCAAGCTCGCCACATGACAAGCCTTCAATGTCCTATGAACAATACCAACCACCAAAAACAAGAATATTAATATAAAATATAGACAATTGCAAATTGATAACATGTAGCAAGAACAACAATTTATAAATTCACAAAAACCTCTATTAGGTTAAATTTCAAGTGAGATTAAAGTTCAGTTTAAATAAATGCTTTCTTTGTTTTATAATTTTTGGAAAACAAATTTCCTGTAAGAAAAATTAAATTAAATTAAATTGTCTTAATTTACAATCTTTGCGTAATGCTATACCATTTCCGTAATTCATTTGATAAAGTAACATTTTTCATTTTCTAAAAAGAATTTAGAAAAAAATGTTAAAATCAATTTGTTTTTTTTTCAATCATTGAATTTATGTTCTTGCTAGGAATTGTACATGAAACAGACACGTGGGATTTAGATTTAAACCAAATGGTTAGAAACATCAACGCTAACTATAACAGATCTGTACTTGATGACAACTTTGTCAGACTTAACTTTACGGTGGAACAGGTAGATCAACAGGATTACCACAAAATTGTTAAAAAAGGTAAGAACTTTTATTTATTTTATCTCATATTTAACAGGTGGTAAAAGCATAGTGCTACCAAATTGTACCCCATACATATACCCCGTAAACAAAAGAATCTAATCTTAAAACGAGCCAAACACGAAATCCCAGAGATAGAAAGATACTAGTATGCAAGTTTTCTATTCTGTTACAAACATGCTTTGTCTAAGTTCATATACAAATAACGGTAGAAGGTCAGATTGTATTAGAATTTTTCTGAAACAGTCCATTAGAAACGGTAAAGAAAAACTAGGTATGAAAAAAAAACTACTAACCTTTCCAAGGCAACTAAAATTAGCAGTCGAAGTCATTTTCTTTATGGATATATAATGTCATTTTTAAACTAAAGACCCCAAAGGATACAGCTATAATTTCATTTCTTCATAATAATACTTCATACTCTAGAATTTGCTCTAACGCAGTGACAGCAAGCGGCTCCTTAGGTGTTATGTAAACAACATGGCCACTGAGGACTAAATGTTCATTTCGCTTTCTGTTGTTACAAACATAAAAATTAAAGCATATGCATGACAAGCATATAATTAAACACAAACATACCAATAGATTACTAAATCATAATCCCAAAAGCAAAGACAAAACTCTGAAAACTGGCAAATTAAGTTTAAACAATAAAGCACCGAAATGATTCATTCAAGACTGAACAACATGCTTATTGGGCCAAACAAAAAAAAACCCCAAAGATTGTTATACAAACATTACTTCATTCTATTCTATTGTATCTTAAGTGTTATAAAAAATATAGATTCATACTGGCAATATACAAGTATGTATGCATTTTACAATAAGGTTAATAATGAGAAATTACAATGAGTCAAAGAGAATCATATTACATACATGTATATAAAAGCACAGATTGTAATTATAAAATAAAATTAATTTACTACAAAAACGTAATATAAGGACGACCTTTATAAAGCCATTGATGTAATTTGTGTATAGTGTAGATCAAAATCGAATACAAATTGGATATGGTTTAGAACTATCTATTGATATAGTAAATTATAAAATCTAAATGGAAATATGAAATGGAACACTGCCTATTCACATAAAAAGTTACAAAAATAAACAAAACATTATATCAAAAACAAACATACTTATCCATTTCCGAATCACAATCCAGAAGCAAAGTAAAAACTTTGGAACTGACAAGTTAGGTTAGACACGTGAACTTCCACCAGGGAAGTGAGGCCGGGTGCTCCGGAAGGGTAAGCACCTCCTGTTTAGCTAGCTACACCCGCCACGTGTGTAATCAAAATTGTGTGAAAGGAACATGGAACTATGAGACGTCAAATATATCCAAGGCAATCCTAATACAAAAACAATAATTCCGTTGAAGAAACGGAAATGTTTTGAAACAGTTCATTTATTCATCAAATTTAAGATTATTCGATTAACCGATTGGTAACAAATATGGACTAGTGAAGTAGCAATCAGAAACCACATAAACATTCAAAACGCGAACAAATACGACATCAAGTAGAAAGATTATCTATCTTATTTTAACATGGAAAACATTATCTATATAATAGTCTTGATCTAAGTTTTCCTATTATAAATGTCACTGATTAGCAGTAAAATTTCTACTTCTGTTTCAGACAATTTATGTTCCACGATATATTTATCGTGAAATCGAGTCAAGCACTTGCCCTTCCGGTAACATTATTATCTGTATTGTTTTCCTAATGAGCCCATCAATATCTGTCTGTTGTCAGGCGTTCTATGATTGTTGTCAATTTCCTGAGATTTTTTTAATTCGTATTTTGCATTATAAACTTGTAATCTGTATATCTTTGTTTTAGCGTAATGTAATTAATCACGGTTCTGTTATTATATCACAAGTGTCTGTTGTACGGTGATTCAACAAAAACTAAAATATATGCTCCCTAATGCAAAGTATTTCAGCTGAATATTTTGGTCCTTTGGGTATCTTTTAATGGATTAAAACATGGATTACTGTAGTAATCATTCTGTTTGTGACAGTGAAATACCCTTCATATCCATAGAAAATCAAAAAAATTTGAATAAAGATCGATTTTTTTCACTTACTATACCTAGTCGTAACAGGAAATGTGTATGCGCATCCACGTTTAGGCCAAAATATACCTGCATAGGGAAAAACGTTGGTGCTATAGGGATTTAACATGTTGAAAATCCAGGCAAATGGTGGATTCTGTTGCGCATATGACGTAAAACGTCACCAAGAACATTACTTCCGGTGTAAACATCATCATTTTTGCATGTGTAAAATCCCCATACCGCCAACATTTTCCTTTCTACAGACATACTTTATGACAATCGCGGATGCGCATACAGATTTCCTGTTACGACTATGTACAAGTAATTGAAAAACATCAAACTTTATTCAAATTTATTTGCTTATCTATGGATTTTAAGAGTATTTCACTGTCACAGTCAAAGTGGTTCCTACAGTAGTATGTTTGTTTTTTATGATTAAACAACTTGGGATAAGTTTTTGTTTCATTATTTTGATCAAAGCACTACTGATGAGGAATTGTATTCCGTAACGACCGTCTAGTGCTATAAAATCAGAATTGGTATAATGTGATATTTGTAGGTGTCTCCAAGGTTGTCCTGGATATATTTGACGTTCCATTGTTCCATGTTCCTTTCATTCTCAATTGTAATTGTACACATGGGTATGTTTACCTAGTTAAACAGGTGTTTATCCTTCCGTACCACACGGCTTAAAATCCATGGTGGAAGTACAATTGCTTTGATCCTGGTATGTGATACGGACATGGATTAGTATGTTTGTTTTTTTTAAATTTTATTGAACATACCGCCATTAAGCATTTTATAGTTAATGAAAGTTTTTATAGAAATTTTGTAACACAGAAAACTTTACAGTACAGAGAAGATTCTTTATTTGCAAAAAGCAAAAAAATACTGACAGCAATACAATGAACGAGTCAAATCTTACAGTAAGACATACTTTTTATGCATATGTTTAGAATACATGTTAAAAAACTTCAAAATAGTTATACACAGAGCGTGAAAAATTCACGTTGAAACATATATACTATTACACATAAGTTGGAAAAATTGTTTTTATTTGTCAATGATAATAATAATTGATAAATATCTGTATATAAGATCTCTATATTTACATACTATATAATTGAATTAGTTTTTAATGGAGTACATGTTACACATCAAAACAAACATACTTATACATAATTATGACAAATTCTTTTTTATTTTGAACATTAACACATAGCTAAATTATGATCATTGAATATGGACTGTATGTTGTTTTAATAATGAGAACCTATTCTTTAACGAGATGAAGTATTTTTTGGGTTCATTAAAATTTAAGAAAAATTTTTCTTTTTTGAACAAGTTATTAAAATTGTCGTACAATACAAATTTGGAAAACCAATTACCTCTGGGATAAAGTTGGATATATTGATGAAACATTCCTTGTATAACAGTAATATATTTGAAATTATGTATCCTTGTGTATCCACATAATAGAAAAAACAAGAGATTTTTTAGCAAAACGAATCCAATTAAAACCATTATTAAGTCAATATAGAAATCTCAATAGTTGGAAAAAGACTGGCGTGTTTGTGTTGATTCTTATTAACTTTATATGTAAAATATTTTAATAATCATTTTAATATTGGTCAAGGCTGTTCTTGTCTCGATCTGATTTTTTATTTAACATAAAATGATTATCCTTATTTATTTATCGAGATGAAAACAGAAGGTCCGTTTATAATTAATTGTTAAGAAAAGTTTTAAGTCACGGAAAAACTAAACATCAAAAGAATAAGGCACTTTTTAAATAGGCAGACAAATATGAACTTGGAAACAGCCAAAGGACACAACATAATGACAGTCAACGACAGTACAACCAGACAAGACACGGCTATAAATAAATAAATAAATAAATAAATAAATAAATAAATAAATAATAATAATAATAATAATTCCTAATGGTTAATGGTTAATGCCCAGAATGTTCCCACAATCCCACTTATCATACAACTAATTATCCACAAACAAACAATAAAAAAAAAAAAAACGAGGGTACAAGTTTTTTTTTAAAATTTATGTATTGCTACTCTAATAGGGAATCATTTTTTTATATTTTTCTTTAAAATCAAATACATTATAAATATACCAGTTGAAGTCCAAGTCGCAAACCTAAAACCAAAGCAAAAATGAAAACTGGCAAACTTAGATAAACACGTGTGCATTTCCAACAGGAAAGTGAGGACGTATATATATTTGACCTTTTGTTTACGAGTATTTCAAGAAGCACATCGTATTCAATAAAAATGTGTATTTAAAAAAAATAAAACCAAAAATTATATAAATACTAAGTCCAGTTAGAGTATTCAAATTCACTTTATCATAAAATCGCAAAATGAAAACTAGAATCCGTCATCATAAAAACAAGACAGCGATCTTTATAAAAAGGTTCGTGGATTAAGTTGAGAAAATAAGACAACTTCTACTCTGCTATGTACCCAATAACCTATTTTGGACCAACAAAACTATTTAATAAACGGGAATGGAAAGACGTGTGACTAGTTTTGAAACACCATTCCAATAGTGTGTTTTCATATTGTTTCAGTATGCTCTATTCTGGAAGGGAACCCAGCTGGCTTGATATCATATGTCGGATGTCCATTGGCGACCATATTTGATTGGTTGTCAAGGAAACATGCCATTCCAAACGCCATGTTTATAAAGGAGCCATGCTTACTGGACAGAGATGATACCACTACAATTAAGATGTTCCCCAGTTGTCAACAAAGAAATGGAGCTTTCAGAGATATACTAAAATGGAAGAACTGGGAGAAAGCCGTAATCTTGTATGATCAGACATTCAGTAAGTTAATTAATGTGATACGTTTGGAAAGAAAATAATGTTAGTCCTGTTTTATTTCCCGCAACTCAATTTTCGCTTCAATTTGATTTCTAACTTATTCGCAAATTCAACATTTTCGCGTATTAAAAAGTCAATACCCGATGACTGAAACGCGAATTCATCTTCTAGCGAATAAATCTCATACACTTGATTCGCGAAAATAAAGTGTCGGAAAAATAACAGGATTTACATTAATTAGGGCCAATTAATAATTTTTAAGATTTTTGTGTCACTTCAAGCTATTGCAGTTTCTGATTAAGATGATACATGAAATGTACACAAAATTCAAATATTAGAATATTAGAATCATGAATAAAAACACATATACCTATGGCTAAAAAAAAGCTGACAAGTATGTACGTCATCTACGTTTTATATTTACTCTGATTTATGTTACATCACATACATTTAATATTTAAAACAAGATCGGGATAAATAGTAAATACATGGTCATTGACGGTGAATAAAGGTCGTATTTGGTGAGGGTGAGAAAATGTGTAGAAAGCGAGGCTCTGCCGAGCTTTCTACACGTTTTCGCCCCCGAGCCAAATACGAACTTTATTCACCGTCAATGACCATGTATTTACTTTATCCTGCAACAGATACGTCCTAAAATTATAATTGTAACTGCGTGTTATCTATCTGTTTGACTTGTTTGTTTACACTCCAAGCGCAAGGATACAAATGTTTACGTGACGTCACGCTACCCTATCACACCCGTACTTGTCATTTTCACTCAGTCCGACGTTCAAGCACATGTAGTTCTCAATTATTTATTTTTAAATCATATTTATATAACTACGTGTATTTTTTTAAAAAAAATCAATCTTTTTTTGAAATAAAATATTAAAATTTATGAATTTATTGATCATGTTTATTATACTGTGTTTTGTTTACATTGAGAATAGGGTTCATTTGGGTCAAAGGTTACGTCAAATGTTGAATGGAAAAATAGTGCCGTAACTGTGACGTCACAGTTAGCGCGTGGCTTTATTGGGTCAGTGACCGAATAAAGATAAGGTTTATTCGGCAGGCTTTATGATGTCAATTTACACGTTAGATGCAGGATAAATATCTATTTTTAAAATTAGAATGTGGCGGCATGAATATTGTTTTATGTCTCAACAGTAATCCATCCTTTGTCATTTGCGACGGAGACAATATTACATGTATCCTTAAAAGTTAAGGTGGTGCGTGAGATTTGTACCTGTTTAGTACCACCGGTGCGTACTTACTGAGCAAGACCTTAAGAATGTTAATAGGCGTTTTGCAGATAAACGTCGTGGAACGCTCGATTCATTATAGTAGTGGTACCGAGCCAACCAGTTAGAGATCATCTACGACACATATACGATCGACAGGAGTAGACACATTATGATAAAATGTTTTTACCATTTGAAAACGGAATGCAATAATAACAAGTACTCAAATCATTTAATAAATTTTGGCAACGACAATGAGTATAATTTTAACAAAGGTATCCAGTGATGAGGTATAATTGTGTCTGTGAGGTTTGTGGCTAAACTGTTATTTAGTTTTATGCGGTGGATTCTGTTATTGCTAGAATGTTAAGTAAGGGAACTTTATATACTGTTTTGTTGCTTATCATAGGTAGCAGATGTTTACAGGATCTGATAATGAAGTTCTCCAGTATGTTTGCCCCCTCTCAGTTTATTGATGTCAGTGTCATCAACAATAGAACGCAGACGGCGATGCTGAATATTGGACCACGTCCTATGTTTGTTATAACATCTGAAGACACACTGTGGAATCTTCTACTGCTGGTAAGGTCATGTAAAAATAATAACATCACAGTACACACATAATACATTTACCATCACTCTTTCTACTTTACACACTAACCGGAAGACTGAAAGTTTCAGCAGACAATTTTTCTCTGTAGAAGCACATTTAATGAAGGTTGTCAAGGGCGTAGCTAAGCATACGCACATACGACCGTGCGTAAGTTAATTTTGTCAAATATCATATTGAAAAATGTTAAAAATGATTATATGACAGCTATATTTTAAAACTTGAAAGCAATACAAAATTTAACCCTCGACAGGGGCGTAGCCAGGCGTACGTTTGTACGCAAAAACGTCCACATCGTTTCGTTTACAAATATATTTCTTCTCCTCCGTTTAACCTCACCACTACATTAATTCAACTCCCATTTTAACTTGACTTTCTCAATTATTGAGTGTTGTTTTCGTAGTGCTTATGCCATGCAACATCAGATCCCCTTGTACCTCGTCTTCAGGTTTAAGAATAAACCAGTCCTCAAAAGAACGACAAAAACTACCACAGCATAGCATAAAATTATAAGAAAAATTCTGATAAATAGCGCCCTGGAGGGCCGAAAATTCGCATTAGGGCGGCCCCAAACCCCCTGCTCTCTTTAGGCGTCCACATCATAAACACCCCAGCTACGCCCCTGCTCGAAACTGAAACTATCATAATGAACTAGATGATTTATGCATATGAAACAATGTACAATTCAGTGATCGTTTGAATTTCGCTTTGAAGTTTAGTCGCAAAATTTTGCAGATAAGGGTCGAAATTCATGAAAAGCGCACCATTTTTGTTGTATTTTTTTTCAAAATTTCCTGGGGGAGCATGCCCCCATACCCCCTAGAAAAATGGCGCATTTTCCACGTTTACAGTGGTTAATTTACAAACATGCTCAGCTACGCCCCTTGTCCCAAAAACTGACGCTAACACAGACGTCTGGAATATGACAATAGACAGTTTCTTTTTTGTGTAGACGAGCTGAAAATAAATGTATCGGTGGGAGTTTATGCATCTCCGAGGGTATCAAAACAACAACGACGACGGCAACAATAATACACGTTAAAATACATGGTCGTTTTATGAATTACAATATTGTACAAAGCAAACAACGCCATTGCACCAATTAAAGTTTCCACGCGGACGGATAAGTGTTCTTATAGTATTAGGTAGGTTTTCATTCAAATAAAGTAAAGTGTTCCTGTACTGATTGGTCTAACTCTTATGACATATTCTCATTTTTTGTATCCCTGCAGGCTAAAGATTTGCATATGTTTGGTAGTGAACATTTCTGGATAATCTCCACTGACACCAACAAGATACCAGATTTATCTTTACTGAACATTAATGAAGGACACATCGTGGTGGTACGACCAGTACAACCAAATTACTATAGATCTGACGGAGCCTGTGGAGATATCTTAAGTGACGGGGATAACACCCGGGTAAGTACGAGCAATGGTTTGGTGTTCTTTGTTACAATAAAACAACTTATTTTAGAAAAAAACTCAGATAGTTCAATATATTTATACTATATTGCAACAAAAAGTTTGTGAAAAATTCTTCATAATAATAATAACAATAATAATAACTTTAAATTTTATTCAGGAGTTTAGGTAAAAAAATATATTATTTTGACAAATGATGAATTATAGTTACAACTAGTGTACAACTAATGTAATATAGACACAATAAACTATATATTCTGCAATAAGTCAGATATACAGGACCACATCAATATCACAAACCCAAAAGCAGAAATAAAACTTTTAAAAGTCGCTAAACAAGTGATACTTACGGAAAAGTATTTGTTATCCGAAAAACCATACCATTTGGGCATTCATTGTTGATCAATTAGTCATTATCTTTAATTTACAAAAGCACACATTATCGTCAGTAGCTAGACCACCTAACTTTGCAGAACAAGTATTAATGCAACAATCTATTTATTCAACATTATTATGGT
Source organism: Anadara kagoshimensis (assembly GCA_021292105.1). NCBI lineage: Eukaryota > Metazoa > Mollusca > Bivalvia > Arcoida > Arcidae > Anadara > Anadara kagoshimensis. The sequence goes on along the minus strand of CM037861.1, from coordinate 65,776,074 downwards.
TATGTACTAAATAAAGTTCTTACGCCAAACACATCAAGCCGAATAGCAGTATTCTCTATTAAAACGAAAACCTTTTTCGTTAAAGAGAAACAGCTTTTACATTAAAAACAGGTGCCTTTTACTCGTGAAATAAAAAATTTAATCCTCGTTTGGATCAGCATTTCATGTACAAAGTCAGAGGTTGGAAATTTAGAGTTTTATTGACTATGATTTTAATCTCTATAGTTTGAAATCAAGATTAATCATTTTATTTTACTTTTCTTTTTTACGGTCGGCCTTGATTGTATATTTTTATTACTGGATGAGATGGTGGCTCTTTGAAGAGTAATATTTATTTTTACAATTTTATGAATGTTTTATAGTTCTAATTTGGTCTTTAATTGTTTTTTATTGTAGGAACTGCAGTCTTATCTTGTAGATGCAGGTGCGTTATATGTTTACGGTATAAGATCTTCATTATCAGAATTTGCTAGTTTTGACGTCAAACCCACAAACTGCAGTACAGACCGGACCTACCAGATGAATCACGGATCTCAACTTATCAAAAATATGCATGAGGTATTTGTTCTTGACATTATAATTATGTTTATCTTTCCCTGGAAAAAGACAAAGCAATTTGTAACCATAAAACATGTAATTAACGGTAAATAACGAATACGATCAAGAAAACAAAACAACAAAAGAAAATTATGTAAACACGTAGGTTACATTCCCGTGAACATTGACAGTATAAACGGACTATCAGCTCATATTCAAATCACAATCCAAAAAGCAATGTAAAAACTTTTAAAACTGACAAATTGAGTTAAACATGCGAAGAGTCCGCTCTTTTTTACTGTTTATATACATTGTCATCAAAACGCTCAGTATTGAAATCACATGCATGCTTACTTTTACCACAATAACCATTTGGCAAACTGACGAAATGTTGTTAACTGGGAATGTGGGAAGAAGTTTATAGGTACACTTTAGCTAATATTATACTAACATACCGGTCCATGTCCATACCATAATCCCTAAAGTAATTTTAAACATGTTTACAGCTAGCAAATTAAGTTAAACACGTAAACTTTTACAAGGGAAGCAAATTTGGGATTACCGAAAAAAACCCTGTCGACTTAATTGGCAATTAATGTTACTAAGGCATGCATCTTAATGAAGAGTGGAAAAAATTCACAGGTGCTAGTGGAAGGTAGTTCCGGGTTATTGCATTTCGGTAAAGATGGCTACCCAAAGGATCCCATATACCAGATATGTAGTCTGGACAGATCTAGCAATGGTTCTCTGGTGGACATGGGAGAATGGGATACACATGATGGTCTGCAACTGAAGCAGGACCAGATATTCAGAAACACATTTAAGGATTTCGGCAATAAAACTCTGCTGATAGCAACACAACTGGTAAGTGGATTGAAATAAATAAAACAACAATAACATAAACCATGTTAAGCAACTCATCAAAAACACGACTCGCCAAAATCTTTGTAAGGTTATGGATACACTCAATTGTTGTAGTACTGTAAAAGAAATATAAATAATTATACATTCCAGTGTACAGAATGAATTTCTGAACGAAGAACAACGGTAGAAAATTCCTTGGGCCATGTTTTAATTACTTATTATACCAGTTTTAATTTTACGGCACTTGGCTCTCGTTTCGGAATACGATTCTTCATCAATAGTGCTTAAAATTGTGATACCAATTTTTTAAGGTGTTGAAAAGATATAATTTGCACTATTTATATTGGCAAATAAGCGTTTTAACAATGCCCCAGCACAATACAACTTTGTGTGTTGATTAATCAGCGATTATGTCGTTTTTTGTTCAAAATGATGCTTATTTCAATATATGAAACATTTGCTTTCACGGTGTTGCTTTTATCTATTCTTTAAATATAAACCTTCGTTGGAAAATTTTTAATGTTATATCTCCATTTATTTGAATAACAACACAGTCTGTTGTTAACACAAAGTCACAAAATCCCAAAATTGGCCATTTTCCTTTAAAGTTCAGTATCCGTTTATAATAAATATTAAAATATGTATTTTTTTTTAAATTTTCAGGCCAATCCATTCAATATTAAGATAGTTGAAAATGGAACCGTTCGTTTCACGGGATATTCCTTTGACATATTAAATGAATTAGCCACTAGATTTCAATTCAAGTAAGTGAAAAAGCTAAGAGATATATGAAAATAACCATTACATAAATATGTATAGGGTTTTTGTACTTAAAGCAAAATGGGAGAAAACCTCTTATTGATAATGACTTAGAACCCGTCCATGGCAGTCTTCATGTAATCATATGTTTGGTACAAGGAGTGAGAGTCGATTGACATTTTAGAGGTTCAATTTTCTTTCTTTCTATGTTTAAAAGATTAAACTTGCAGTCAAAACGTTTACAAAACTTAAATCTAACTGACAGTCCTGCTTAATCTAGATACCACACCATAGAGTTGATTGTTTTGAGATTCGGGATTCTATCTTGCCCACCACAAATGCTATTAAAATCTTTCAGTGCGGATGCTGTATGTCGACGATTCGGCTATTTTATACGTTAAATACTAGTAATCATTTTGAATTAAGGTTAAGAGCCGTAAAACTATGCTAGTCATTTGTACACAGAAGTCGTTTTCAAATGATCAGATAAAATATTTTGTCAAATTCATCTCATTTTACATTAACAGTTACAAACTCATTGAGCCTCCTGATGGTATGTGGGGTGGACCAAACGATGATGGAACATGGAACGGTATGGTAGGGATGGTCATGAGAGGGGTACGTATATCTGAGCTATCTTATTACATATTATATAAAATATACAAATATATTAATGGTTCCATTAATCTTCAATATCATTGAGGAATGTCTTTTCGAGGGAACATTAATTACAATGCGAAATACATGTATAATCAACATTTTTGACGAGCATCTCGTCTCCTCAATGTAGGTGATGAGAAGTAATGTTTAAAAGTGTACAGTCATGAGCTTGAATTAAGGCGACATGCTTCGGATTATGACGCCTTGTGAATCAAAAACAAACATACTAACCCATGTATTAATCAGAATTCATAAGCAAAGTAAAAGTAAAAACTTAGAAACTGACAACTTAGGTTAAACGCGTGAACCCCCACTAGGTAAGTGAAGTCGGGTGCTCCAGAAGGGTAAGTACCTTCTGTTTAGCACCCACCACGTGTGTAGTAAATATTGAATGAAAGGAACATGAAACTATTGGACGTCAGATATATCCAGTGCAATCCAATACACATCTTTCACTTATCAACATACACATATTTCACTTATCAACAATACTGTGATGATGGCCATAAAACTGTTTGATGGCCTTGAACTAATGACATGTTTCCTTGTCGAGCGGTGAACATTTCAATAATGGATTGTTAGTCAGATGGTCAGACATTGTAAATAGTTAAAGGTGATAAGAAATCATAACTAAAATGTATAAATAAATAATAGACAATTAAATATCCGATGATTGCGTGACATAATTTTCAGCTGAAAAAATGTAATTTCCTGGTTCTATATAAAATATCAGATTAACATCGTGACATTTTTTCTTAATTCATTGTTAATGTTAAACGTCTTATTGCGGAAATTCAAAATGGAAATGAATCAAGAATAAGATGACTTCATATAAAATAGGGGATATTATCACTATTTGTCTTTGTTCATGTGATTGCATATGCCGTTTTAAAAATTAACACCAATTTAACACAAAAGTCCTTTTTACCATATTAGATATATAAATGGCTGTCTAATGTTTCTCAAATATTTAAAATGTTTAATATCAGTTTACAGAAATTGCAATAGAATTTCAATACGACAAAAAATGGCATCTATGGTGCAAATTGAATTCTCATTGAATTTTAATATGCTGTTTTAGTGGCAACATTTAATGAAAACTGAAAAAATGTTTCTGAATATTCATAGTCGCATTTATATTTCGTTGCGTCTCGAGCATCAGCATATTATTATTATCGATTAGAAGGAATTCGTCCTAATCTCAATAATTAATCTACGCACTGTTGCTACTTCATGGAATGCAATCATTTGTGTTTTGTTATGGTGAAGTTCTTATGGTCGTTTTTGTCCATCCTACTTATTGCACGTGTTTAGAAAATTTTAACATATAAAACAGCTACGATAAGCATTTTAACTAAACGTTGCATTGGACCTACAACTGATGTACAATAAATAATAATGGTCCATAAAACATCTTTATAGTACTAAGTTTATGCATTCAAAGTGTAAAGAAGGTGCTTACCAGACATCGCTTACCTAGTGGAGGTTAACGTGTTTTGCTTAAATTTTCAAAGTGTTTACTTTGCTCTTGACCATATGATTTGAACATCTTTTTAATATGTTTGTGTTTGATGATAGATGTTTAGAAACTTTAAAATCTTTAGTCGAGCATATTTTATTTTACCTTGACAGGAAGTTGACTTTGCTGTAGGACCATTCACAATTACATCAGTAAGAGAAAGTGTGATAGACTTTGGAAAACCCATAATGGAGGATGGCGTTGGGATAATCACCAAGCGACCAGACGGAGAGTCGGAGAAGGTTTACAAGTTGTTCAAACCGTTTGCTCCTCCAGTCTGGGGATGTATAGGGGGATCTATCATTGTGGTGGGATTCATGTTGTACTTTGTCACACGATTTAGTCCATACAGCAACAATAACAGAGAAGACGGTCACCTAACTACTGAACAACTTGGACTTTCCGGAAGTCTTTGGTTAATATATGGTTCCTATATGGAACAAGGTAATAACCTCATTTCAATTTGTATTAAAAATCAAATTGAATCAATGACCTGAATCATGCCCAGAAAGGCATATATCGGTGATTCCCATTAGCTTTTTCTGATTTTAAGATATGCTCAGTTTCTGGTGTGCAGTTTTTTATTTATTTTACCATGATTCTTGGTATTTTAGGTACGTGTAATTCAGTTCAATTTGAATATCGAAAGCTTTCTTCTATCATACGTTGCTATGTTGACAGGATTATTGGTTATGTTTTAGATGTTAAGACACATCATGCTTCAGAATTTTCGATTTTGGTGTATATTTCAATTTTTTCCTGTATTTGATTTTATACTCAAATTGTTTGTATCCAATTTTATTCGCCAAACGACTACCATGGTAACGGTGTTATTACCTACCTTTCAGGTGTTGAGCCACACCCTAGTTCAGTATCTGGTCGATGTATACTTGGATTCTGGTGGCTGTTTACTATTTTGATGACATCTACTTACACTGCTAATTTAGCAGCTTTCTTGACAGTCTCAATCGCCAAAAAGCCAATAAACAGTCTAACTGAACTGGCATCACAGAATCAAATAAGTCCACTCATCAAAGTAGGAACTAATCTTGAAACACTGTTTAAGGTAAGGATCTGAAACAAGTACGTACGAGAGGATTATAAGAATCTATTATGAGTATTCATGTAGGAGAGGAAAATATCACCTGAGGGGTTGAACATTTCAGTCAGAGACGTGGCAAAAATACCCCCACATGAGCAGAAACGGAAAAAAGTAATAGACAAGACTTCTACTATGAGATATTACAAAATGGGGAGTAACATGATACGCACTGATCCTTGAAAAAAGTTAAATTTATAGTATGCATCGATAAAACACATTATAAAATACAAGCTTTTTGGAGATACAGAAACGAAATATTGAGCAAAAGTGATGATAAAAAATGATTGCTTACTTTTTATAGAAAACGAGCGCAAAAATGTTTGCAATAGGCATGCACACTGTATCTAATCATTTATTTTAGAATGCCAAATCTGGAGTTTACAGAGATATATGGGAGAAAATGGAAGATATGCCCAAGGTCAAGCAGACGGCATTGGCTTTAGACATTGTTAAAACGGGAACCCATGCCTACATGACGGACAGATCCCAGCTGGAATACATCGTGTTGAATGACTGTACAACGTATGCATTAGCAGATGAGATATTTAACACAGCAGGGTTAGGATTTGTGTTCCCTGAAAATGCACCTTACCTGGACGACTTTAATTACAGGTAGGTATTAATACTTTACCCTTTACCTTCGGAGGACAACGAAAACGGGTTATTCTTAATACAGAAGGAATGATAATTAGTATAAAAATGTGTAAAAATACAAAGCAAAAAAAAAAAAAAAAAACCCAAAAAACTCAACTCTAGTGCCGTAAATGACTTGCTACTCCATTATGCAAAGTCTTCTTAAATTTGTATCGAACGTTTAACAGTACTTATCCATGTCCAAATACTTATCCATGTCTGACGTGTGTAAGCAAAATTGAGAGTGAAAGGAACATGGAGCTATGGGACATCAAATAAATCAAGGGCAATCCTGGACAAATATCAACAATACTGTGATGACGGCAATAAAACTTTTTGATGACTCTGAAAAGCCCGGATTTGCAACAATACAAGTAATGATAAAACATCCAAATTGGTCAATTCAAATGACAGACAAATATCCAATCCACAGATTAGGAGGGTACAATCGGCAATGCAACGTATCTTAGAACCAATCAAAATCGTATATAAGAATTTAAAACATATATAAAACACGTATTTTGTTTTAAGATTGAGCTGTTAAAGTTTACAGGATATATTTTTACCTTGTAGTATAATGCGAATGCAAGAAGCAGGCTTGATGGAAAAATGGCGACAAAAATGGTGGTCATCGACTGAACAATGTGTATCCTCGGATAGGACAAGTTCGGCACAAGTTTTAGGATTAGATAGTCTTGCTGGTCCGTTCTTGGTTTACCTATCAGTGGCCGGTTTATCCTTCATTTGCTTGCTGTTTGAGATATGCATAAAAAACAGCCCATGTTCCAAGGTGAAATCACCAACCCGTAATGGGTCATTGAAAGGAATTGAGAATGGAATTGCAGCCGCAACTAACTTTGATTTTAAGAGTCAGAGAATCTAGATCAAAATATGCCTTAATCATTCTTAGTTTTTAGTGTTATTGATAAAATGTGAATTTTAGACTATTAAGACAGTAAAATTAATCTGTACTTAAAATACTTCTAAACTTGTAATTTTTGAGAAGATTTTTATGTTTTGTGTTTCTGCACATCCGTCCATGAATATACTTCCCTACCTACCACGTACTAACCCTAAACATTTGAATGAAGCGGAATAACGTGCTTGGACGATTTATCGCAAAACGTTTTAAGGTATCGATCATGTTGTAGACTGGTATACTAATATATCAACATTTCCTTATACGAAAAGAATCAGTTTGTGTTTCAAAACTAGTAGGTAAATTGTCGTAGAATTCTGGTTGAATTATTATGGAATAGCTATAGTCGATAACTAAATAATAAATTGAATAAGTAAATATTAAGGTTTTCAAGTTTTGGTTTCTTGAAAAACAGAGGGAACATAAAGCTTCGTTTTATGTTCAACGCAGAGATGAATTTAATCCAAACATACGTTGTACCCATGGTCACGTGATTATAAAATTGTAAAAATATTTTTCTTTATCTTATAATTTTGTATGCTTTTGTGTGATCCATGTGAAAACTTGATAATTTTATTGTTTCTCTTGGCATATTTTGGACCGATATTCTTACCGAATATAGTAGTATATGTATAATGTTAAATATTGTTAATGGGTGTTCGCAACAATTGTAATAAATCTGTAATCGAATCATTAAATGTGTTGCTTTGTTTTTATTTATACTTATCTTGAAGGGAAGTTTTTTTAATTCTTAACCTTTGATTGTCGGAAATATCCATACAGGATTGATTGTGTGAATATTGAATCATTAGAAACGTTTTTGTATTATTTCGGCCACGACAATGATTTCAAGTGAGTTTATAGGGTTTTGTAACATTTAATTATTTTGAGATATATATTTTTGTCATACGTTCTGAGGCTCAGTTGAGCTTCTGCAATCTATAACCGCCCGTCGTCCGTCGTGCGTCGTGCGTATATTTAATATTTTAATGATCTCCTCGAAAAACTAGTGGTCTAAATTTGATAAAACTTGGTAATTATCATGCCTGGGTAACAGACTATCAGAATTATGTTCGAGGTTTGGCTACACCAACTAGATGACTGTCGTTACTAAAAATTTCAAAAGACAAATTTCAATTGGATATTTGGATTCAGAATACCTGGGTACATGAAAATTGTGTTCTTTCATGAAAATTAGACGAAAAATAGGTTACTAGTTTTTTGCGTAAAATTTCGTTATTTGTAAAATGAAAAAATATGTTAACAACGGCTGAACATAATTGTATGGTGTATTCACTGTTGATATTGCCTTGCTATTTTCTTCGAATTGATGTCAAGATCAAAGGTCAATCATGTCCCAGTTTTTGCCTTTTTATAATAATAGCTATTTTTAACATTTCAGGTGATAATGGCACAGGATTTTCAGTTTATTGTAGGCATTGACATGACGATAATTTTGATACATAGATCAAGATAATGGGCGCAAAAGTCAAGGTCACATATGCACAAGTACACAAATGGTTAATTATCTGCAAAACAATTTTTGTATAGGCATGTTTATTAAAATATTGTATGTATTGACATGACGATCGTTCCTATACATAGATCAAGGTCATGAGTTCAAAGATCAATGACATAGACGCACAAATTTACCGAAATAGTTAATTATTTGGAAAACTTTTATATACCCATGTACATAAGAATATTGTATGTATTGTCATAATAACCAATTTGATATATAGATCGTGGTTATGGGTTCAAAACACAAGGTGGCAGATGCACAAGTTAGTTATCTGATAGACTATTACTTTGGCAATAAAATCTGCCTCGAATAGGATTCAACCTAAGCACTGTGATCCGTAAGTGTGCTTTAGACAACTCTTTCACGGCTATTGGAAGGGGTATGGGACATATACACCAATACTCAGGTGATCGTTGCGATCGTTACGACCATGGGCCTCTTGTTTATTTCAATTCTCCATTAAATTATAATTAATAAGCTTAGGAAAAGTATTGTCACTAAATCTGTTTAAATTTTGCAGCACTAGACGGCCATTTCGGTCCAAAATTTCTCATCAATACTGCTTGGACTAAAATTGTCGAAATTCAAATATTTCAATCTGTTGAAATGAAAAAAAATATACCAACTTTTTTTCCAAATACATCTGAATTGAACATAGCTTATTTTTTAGGGAAGTTTATCATTTAAGAAGCAGATAAATACTTTTGATGACAGATAACATATTTTCTCTTTGCTATTCCAATACACACAGGTATTGCGAGACGTTTTACAAAAATCTTGAGACTTAAAGTGTAATAAAATAATTATGTCATATATATGCAACATATATTATTCTTGTGTGTAAAACAACACTTTGGTGGATGTATTTACATTGACATACACGTCACAGGAATGATTTGCATGTGATCCATCAACTATGTTTGATTTATCAATGCACTTACACCGATTAATTTCTGAATCGAAACAAGCGATAGAAAAAACTATTAACATGCATTAATCAAATGAAAGTTTTATAGCGGATTTTCAGTGTTTACTTCTGTTTCTTAAATGTATATTCTGTAATTGATTCTTGTATTGTGAGTCAACATGGTTTATTTTATTGATGCCAATAGCTACTAGATATATCAACAAAAATTTTAAAAAAAAAATTAAAAAATTAAGGTGACAGAATGTTGGGAAAATAAAATCTATCCTGATGTGAAATAGTTTATTCCCTGAGGTATCTCGACTATTTGAGCGCAAATTAATTGTCGCATTATAAAACAAGGATAGTTCGTTTACGAGGGCGAGTAAATAAGTAACTAGTCTATCCCATTTTCAGATGAGATCCACCTTTTCTTTTTCGATGTAATTGCCCTCCTGTCTTAGATCAACGGCGTTAAAGTGCCATTAGCGCAAAACTGAAAAAATGCTTGCATTGATTAACTCCTCAACTGTCTTCATGACTTCTTCGTCAGACCGGAAATGACGTCCACGTATATCATTTTTAATTTTTGGAACAGAAAGCAGTCGCTATGTCTAGGCAGGATGTGGTATTATATAAAAATTACATTTCTAATAGGAGCTCGTCAACCTATCAGAAATGTAAGATTAAATTTTTATACTGACTGTTGGTGTTTATTTTACTGTGCAACCAAAGTTCAATTGTATAATGGATTGAAAATCATGACAGTCAGATGTCATTTGCAAGCAACTTATGAGACGCTTGTAAGATTTATAGTATTTAACATTACTTTAAAATAGCGTTTTACTGATTCAGAAAATGAATGCGTTCGAACCGCATACGCAGTTTTTCTGCGCATGTCACATTTTTCGTAATTTCAACCGCAGTAATCTGTATGTATCCCGTATTATATTTCATAAAACGTAAGATTCTGATGCCATATACTATCTAAAAACAAACTTAATATTACAGAACAACGAAACATAATTAGTCATTATAAATGAAGTGAATTTACCTTAATATCACAAATCGATCAGATAATATAACAGTAAACAGTTTGGATTATTAAGGTAGACCAAGTAATTAATTTTCAAATATCGGATGTTAAATCGAAAAGTCTTTATTAGTCAACACAGATATCTTTTGATTAAGAGTACATAGCTTGTAATGATGGAATAAAAACAAAAAACAAAAACCACTTGTTTATTTGTTGAAATATCCTTGAGCAATTTAAATCTTGTTTGTTTTTGTGATTTTGATTTAACTTCAAAGCCATTCAGATAACACTAAAGTTCAAAACAAACATTTTTTTCGTGAGAGACTGGAATTTGAACAAAATACGAGACGCTTTTATATTATCTTGAGGGCATAACGGATATGAACACATCAACGATCAAACAGATTCTCTAATTAGAAATCTCTAAAAGTTTATACAAATGATAAAATTATCTGATTCCTGAACCTACCACTTGAACGATATCGTGCCAAAGCGTCGTTCTGGTAAAGGATAATAATTAGCAAATGCTGTATAGACAAGGAGACTGAATTTATAACTCTTGATAATAGAAAAACAAGGTCACATGTGTATCGAGAATTTTCATTAACTTTTTTATACATTTATTATTTTACGTGTATTTACATTTGAGGATTTTTCATATTTTACACGGACTGATAATACTTGAAGAAATCAATGACGGGTCCATCTTCAGGCTCCACCGAGGAGATGAGTGGGTCTTGATTACTATCAAAGAGACGCGTTTGAACAATTTTTTGTTTACTAGCTTCCTTGCAACGCAGTAATTCTTCGTTTTGGACATGAAATGGTATGTTTTTTTTATTTGATGGCTGTATTATGTCGTCTTTTAATTGTGTTGATTTTATCAAAACCAGGCTTTGCATTTTCATATTTCTACATTTCACTTTAGACCATTTTCGATGACACTTAGTTAATTCTGTCATTGTATTAAAAGTGTTGTCTCCTATTTATTCCAACCGTTAAACTTTCTGATCGATGTGTGATTTTAAATTAAAGTGCATGTAGCTTCATTTATAAAGAACAACAATTCATATGGACTTACGAGAAAACTTGTATTAAAGGTACTTATAAGTTATTATATGTTTAATTGTTTGCTGTTTATATTCTGCATAACTTCTATTTCAAACTCTTTGATTTACTTTCTATAATCAAACTGATATTATGTTTACTTTCAGAGACTCTGTGGTATAATACCAAGAGGTGACGACTAATGCTGAATAATGCAAGATTAGATTGTAATGTTTGTACAGAGTCCGGATGTCGACATTCTATGTAATTACCATAATTATATTGCTCTATGCACAAGTAATGTCACTTTCGTCGCCATGTGAATTGGAAATAGGTGAGTAAGTGTAGTATGTAGAAGGGATAAAATTTGTGATAAAACTGTCTCAAATTTTTGCATTATTTTTCATTATAACTTTCTTTTGTTGGGCGTATTCTTTGTTGATTTGATATCGTACATATAAATTTATCAGTTACTATTTTTACATTTTATATGTAGAATAGCCATATACAAGAAATTATTTTATAGAAAGTAATCGTCTTTATGATGTCTCGACCACTGCATATTGCTTTTCAAAACTACATGTATCAAAATCAAATGTACCAATTCATGTCTAAATAGCAATCCCCAAAAAAGCAAACACTTTGGAGAAAAAGGCAAAACTGTTATCAGTTATCAATCCTCTAGTTGTTACGTCTTACTTTAAAGACAGTAGTCTCCTTGATTTTATCGACAACTTTATTACTTTTCAAGAGTGTCTGTATTGGTTTTTACTATTTTTACCTTTTATCTTTGATCTTCTAAAAGGTTGCCCACCGTGTCCATGTATATACTTAACAAGATTACCTGTATATGTTTTATTATTATCTAGCTGTGGTGTTTGATCATTCGGATGGCAGTCCGCCTGTGGATCTATCGACGACTTTATATAACCTAACTTCGGTACCTGTATATGTGTATTTCTTCCAAGACGACGAACGAGTAATAGAGGAGTATACAAGCTCCCAAGGTAAGAAACGCACAATTAAGACACTTCACTTTGCATACAAAATATTTTCATTTAAGCATGTTGGTATATAAGAATAAATAAAAAACTCGTGAAGATGATTTTTTTAAAAATAAATTATTGTTCAAAGTCGTTTTTTTCAAACATAACGCTTGTAGGTTATATATTGTTATTATTATTATTACAGGAATTGGCAACAGACGGAAGATAATAGTTGATATAAGAGCTATACGTAATGACACATTATGTCAGTTTGCTAATTTAAATGACATACCCTATCTTGTGACGTCATCAAAGCATCATGGGAGCTGTAAAGCCATCAATCTGCACACGACACCTTACGACCAGCTACACATAGCCTTTCAAGTGTTTGAATATGCAGAAGAATTGTCAAAAGACGTACTGATTTTCACTGAACCTGACTTGGGTAAGATAAAGCCTGATTATTCGAACAGGTTCTTTAATCTTGTGAAGAAATTTAAATCGCACTGTATATCACAAGATCGGGCATACTACAGTGCTTACGTCTGCTAATGCTAATCAGTATCTTATAACGTATTACAAAAACACAACAGAATTTAGCACTGATCAAAATCATAATTAACTGTTAATTATTTTTAACAGGTTTATCTTTGTGTAGAAACAATCATTCGCTTCACTTAAAACGGCTAGGGACGTCTAATGAAATACTGATGCTTAAAGATTCATAACAATTGTGACCGACTTGATGAATATCACCGCAGGTGGTTTACGCTTAGTTAAAGTCCGTTCTTTCAAGTATTTTCAAATCGTTATACCAAATTATTTATATTGTTCTCTAGTCTGAACCTATATTTTGTGTGTTTATAGTTTTCAATTGTTTTCATATCCTCCTTTTTGTTCCAATAAACTCTGGTCGTTTACAGCAGATTCTTTGCCATATTTTTAAGATGAACTAAGTCTTGTTCCGATGTTTTTTCAATATTACAATGAATTCAACCTGATATATTTTCAGATATAAATGAAATAAAAACTGAAGGCTTACTTATGCCGGAGTTGGTTATATATGATTTAAAGCATGAACAAATCACATACCTGTCCAATCTTCTATCGGATAAATTCATGCATCGTTTTATTGTCCTGGGATCTTACGAAGCATTACACAACACTTCTAATCTGGTAAGCTTATCTATGATATTAGAATTTAAAGAATTTTAGCATCTTTTAAAGAGGTACTTTTCACCTCCGGAACACTCGGTCTCACTTCCTTCATAAAAGTCCACCTGCTTAACAAAAAACAAACATACCAATCCATATCTAAACCACAATCTTAAAAACTTTGAATCCAGCAAATTAGGTTAAACAAAATTAGGTTAACTAAACAGTTTTCAATGTCTTAAGCATGGACTTGTATGCTTGTTTTTGATTGATGCTTTTTTTAAATTTTAACCACATCAATGAATTCTATTTTCTCATTAAATCCAAGATCTTTTTGAAAAGTAATACCAAAGCGCTTAAGTTTAATTAATTATTAATTTTTATATTTTTGCCAATAATCACATATCTTTATGAAAAATGTTATTAATTTCGTTAGGTAATTTTCGGTACTTCAATAAAATCAAACATTGTTTTTTCTCAAATTATCATCTAAGGTAACATATAAAGTTTATATATGTTATTAAAATATATTGATCTGTTTTTTAATTGGAACAGAACTTAAAAATTTTGATTGAAATTTAGGTTGGCGTAAATAAATAAAGATGAAATTAAGTAAACGAACAATTACAAAAGATCATTCTAGTACGTAGGAGCTACAGTTCAGTTTTTATTTTTGTATAATTGCAGGTGAAGATATCAGAAAATAGCACAGATGACCAAATAATAATGATTCCTACAAATACAATGAATTGTCCTTATTTCCCAGCTGTATTTTTATGCTTTAAAGACCACCACTTCAACCAGAAACACAAGGTAACTATATATGATATATTGTCACCCTTCAAAGAAATTTCTCGCATAGCGATTGGTTAACTTGCCGGGGTACATGGAACGATGTTTGGAAATCTGCCGGGGTACATGAGAGCACGCGACGTTTAGCGGTAAAAGGGAAGTAACTCGTACATTTCTGACGTCTAGTTACGGTAAACAAACATGGCGACAACGCACGCAAGTCACAGAAAATACGAAATGAAAGTTAAAAAGATCTAACTGGTAACGCTTTGAAGGGTGACAAAAACGTTATACAGGACTTTGGCAGGTTACACGGTCCCATGTACCCCGTCAAAGATGAATGTAACCTTCGCCTGCAGCTCAGGGTACATAAATCTTTGACGGGGTACATGGGACTGTGTAACCTGCCAAAGCCCTGTATAACTTATAATATAGAGGCATTTCATCTATATCGCCATGATTACCTCATACATAATTTACATATAGTTCATCTTGGCAAGAACTACATGCTTCCTCCTTTAATTTTATTATACTACATATTAAAATATAGGCAACACAGAAACACAACTTCAAGGGCAAACGTTATATATTCCCTGGTGTAAGTTTGCGTATTTATCTTAATTTGCCACTTTTCAAAGTTATTACTTTGCGTTTCAGATTGTGATTTGGACATGGTCCGTTGTGTTTGTTTTTGATTGATATTTATCTTTTCAGGATACCAAAAAGTATTTTGACAACATTATAATGATGTTAAACTCAACAATTATACCTTTGATGATTAAGAATGAAGCATGTCGGATTACAAAGTCTGAGGTATATGGATACTGTTTTTATAATTATTTAAAATTGTCAAAACAAACTAATAACAACATATGTTTTCTCACTTAATTCTGTTCACATTAATACAATATAAATAATAAAAATAGTCAAATTTGTACAGGTAAAATAAGGTATAACTGTATCCTTTCTTTCAACTATACTGTAATCAAGTATACTGAACCGAGGGATAAGGTCTAACCTGACTTGTCAGTTCCAAAGTTTTATATTTTGTTCTGGATTGTGATTTGGACATGGATTAGTATGTATGTTTTTGATTCAAATGGTACGTGATGGTACATACGATATACTTTCAGTTTAAATCTCGCAAATATGATAAACTAATTTCGATTACGCTCTTATGCTTTGAATTAAGTTTATGAAAATTATATCATTTTTGGATGTCGATTCATTGTTTGATAAAATAAATTTTAAAATTTGCGTTTTTATGGATCAGTGGTTGTAAAATAGGTCGAATAGTGCTATATAACCACAAAACTGGCTATTCAATTCAGTCATGCGTTTTTTCTTTTCATCTCATATTTTAGCTTACAAATTCATTTCTTTCTTTCTGCTACTTCAATTGAAAAGGAAAAAAGGAAATGTGTCGATAAGTGTACAAATCTGATCAAATCTAATTGTGTTCAATAATTTCAGGGGAACTTTGATTTAGCATCACAAACAATTCGGGATCATATACAAGAAAACATAACTATACATAGAGATGACCATCTCTCCAGTTTTATGGTAGGTATTATAATTAAATGGTTCGAAATATATCACATTCTCCTAACTCAATATTTTATAACGAAAGTCTACAGGGCTGGGACAACTTTTTATCGTAGTGTTTTTATTTATCTATGATTTTATTTTTTATGTTTTTGGTTCCATGATCTGATGATAATTGAGGATACATAGGAATAATTCTTAACTTGATTTGTAGTTGAACTTAAAAATAAAAGACACAACTAACTCTTTAATTTCTGCTTCATATTTGGACCTGTATCTGAATTATGACACCGACGAAAGACTTCATTTAAAGCAGTGTGATAACCCTGTGATAGTTACACAGGAGGTGCTTACTCTTCCGGAGCACCTGGCCTCACTTCCCTGGTGAAAGTTGTTAACTTTGTTTGTCTGTTTTGAAAGTTTTAGCTTTTGTTTGGAATTGTCATTTGGGCATGCATTGATAAGTTTGTTTTTAATTATCAACAATATAGTGCTGACTGCCATCTGAGTAATTGTAAATCTTGATGAATGATTTTTAGGAAATATTCGTCTTTTTACGTTACCGGTTAAAAGTGTTCTCTGGCGTCAACTTGGGACCTTTTTCATATCCGTGTACAAAGGCACAGGGTTATAAACAATACAATAAAAGAACAATACAACCTCTGATTATAAAACGCAAAATAGCATGTATTATGACAGAATGATGTCTGTCAAGTAGTGATATTTTGACTGGCACGTTTGATTTTGTATTATCTTATTGAGATGCTATCATCGTTTACTTTCAGATTGGTTGGTGGAGTTATACACATGGTTTACAATGGACATACAAACCTTTTACAAAGTTACCACCAGTACAGCTATCAGTTACAGTATTACATGTGAGTTGTTTGTTTAATCTGAATAATCAAAAACAAACATACTAATCCATGTCCGAATCACAATCCAGAAGCAAAGTAAAAACTTTGGAACTGACAAGTTAGGTTAGACACGTGAACTTCCACCAGGACAGTGAAGCCGGGTGCTCCGGAAGGGTAAGCACCTCCTGTTTAGCTAGCTACACCCGCCACGTGTGTAATCAAAATTGTGTGAAAGGAACATGGAACTATGAGACGTCAAATATATCAAGGGCAATCCTGGACACATAGACATCAAACTTATCAACAATACTGTGATGACGGCCATAAAACTTTTTGAGAGCCTTGATAAGCCTAGGCTTGCAATATCCCTGAGTCAAAAAATTATTTGCAAGCAGCCTACTTCGTTGTACAAAGTCCCCGTAGTGGGAACAAGATCTACCATAGCGTATTAATTGGGAAACAAATACACCATAAGCAGAAGAAGCAGGTATATTGCTGCATAAAAAAAGGAAAGTTGACAATAGAATCATCAAGTTTGTTATAAAGTTTCAAATGTAGCCTTTCGTGTGCGTCATAATTCAGGTATAAGTTTAAATATGAAGCAGAACTTGAGGAATCAGTCGTGTCTTTTATTTCAAGCTCACTAGGATAGATGACATTTACATAGTCTCCAAATTTAGGATTGTTAAGAGACAGAACGCCATCTATATATCTGTATGTTGAGTTGAATGATTTGGCGACAGTTTTCTCTCCAGATTTAACAAGGTTCTGCATAAATTCTGCTTCATAAGAATAAAGAAACAAATCAGCAAGCAATGGTGCACAAACATACTTATCCATGTCCAAATCACAATCTAGAAGCAAAGTAAAAACTTTGGAACTGACAAGTATATACATATAGAGCGTGTTGGTTCATTTCCTGGTAAAAAATTGTTTATTTGCTTGTTTTAATCTGCCAATTTATGGATTATTGGTTTGTTTTGTTTGTCTTACATTTACGTTTATTGTTTTATTTACTTGGATAAGCTTGCCATCTCAAATTTATGTCTTTTACTTCAAATTAGGAGCCACCATTTGTCAACCGTATATACACCGATAATGGGATCAAGTACAGTGGTTATACAGTGGACGTCTGGGAGACCATAGCACAAAGACTAAATGTTAAGTTTACATACAGAGAGCCAGCCGATGGACAGTACGGTGCTCTACTCCCAGATGGAACATGGACAGGTGCAATAGGAGAGGTGGCTAACGGGGCAAGTCCTATTTATTTTATAAAATGTAACATTGAAAGCAACAAAACGTATTGGAAATAGAAAAAAAACATTTACACATGCTGTCATAAGCAAAAACCAGTTCTTAATGTGGAAAGTAAATGTAACTGCCAAAATAACTCTCAAACACAAATAATTACTGAATTATCCCAATTATCCTGTATAACTTAGACAATTGTATCTTTATCTATTTTTCAGGTTACAGATGTAGCTGCTGGTGCAATATCTGTGACAGCTGAACGGGAGACGGTGGTAGACTTTTCCGCGCCATATTTTGATTACGCTGGACTACAGATCCTAATGAAGAGACCTGATACTACTGTACCATTGTTTATGTTCACTCTGATTTTCTCAGAATATGCCTGGGCCACTTGGTTTTCCATTTTAATCTTGACAGGGTTACTTATATTCTTCTTTCATCGATGGCTGAACAGAACATTCGCCAAAAAAGTGGTTCCAAAGCCTATAAATTTGTTTAATCTTAGTGATAGTTTCTGGTTTGTTACAGCATCGATAGCTTTAGCAGGTAGTGTATTGCATAATTATACAAACCTCTTAATATTAATTCATTTTATTCATCATTTTCACTTACCCTCAATCTTTGTCTTTGTTAATAATCTGTTCTTTTTTAAAATGTTTTGCTGCGTTTTCTTGTTGCAAATGTTACGGTTAACTTTTTTATATATTTGCGTATAATCAAATTTCTTTCCTACAGCAACTAGAAAAAATTAATAAATAATAAGGCATGACATGACAGCTAATGTCGGATGGTTGGCTCCTTGAGCAAACAACACTTTAATTACAATAACTACGAACACCGCTCTCATGTTGTATATATTTGAGTTGAATTCACATTAAATCATTCGTTTTACAGGTCCAGAAAGAAGTCCGGTGTCGCCATCTAACAGACTATTAGTAGCAGGGTTTTGGTTTTTCTGTGAACTAGTAATGGCTTCGTACACAGCGAACTTGGCAGCTTTCCTGACAGCTTCTCGTCTTGTGACGTCAATCGATTCGCTTGAAGATCTGGTCTCCCAAAGTGTAGTCAACTATAGCGTCATTTCCGGTTCCTCTGGGGAGACCTACTTCAAAAGAATGGCGGATATTGAAGACAATTTCTATACGTTATGGAGAGAAATGAGCTATGCTAGTTCTCCGGATAGCACAGTAACTAAATATGCAGTGTGGGATTATCCCCTAGGAGATAAATATATGAGATTATGGAAATCCATGACGTTTGTGAAGGATTCAAAGGAAGGATTAGCAAAAGTTTTGGAGGGAGATTTTGTGTTCTTTCAGGAAACTCCAGTTTTAGAGTATGACATGAAGCGAGACTGCAGTTTGTGGACTGTTGGGAAACCGTTTAGTGCTAAACCGTATGCGTTTGTTTTACCCCAAGGTTCAGCTCTCGTAAAACAAGTTTCGAACACGTAAGTACGAATTGAAGGATCAGTATCTATTATAATGAAAAATTTTGAAAATCGTGCTGCTAAAAAAACACTTATGAGAAAACCGTAAAATCGAGACGCGGCATGAATTATTGCTTAAAATAAATAGTGTAAACCACAACAGACTCCTATCACACACGGTACCTGTAGCTATCTAAACAGAAGTTACTTACTCTTCCGGATCACCTACTAAAAGTTCGCGTGTTTAACTTGATTTGCCAGTCTTTGCTTTGGGATTGTGATTTGGACATTGATTGGTATGTTAGTTTTGATGACGTCGTTAAAAGTTTTCATTGATCAAGCTGTGTGCAATTTTAAGGTAACGTAGCCTAAAGCCAACGTTGTGATCACAAGACTATGACAGGAATGGTGTCGTTGTCTGAGTGATAAATGTTTTACATGAATATCAACTTCATTAGCTAAAAACTATTTATAAGGATTAACTTTATTTTATTTGTTAAAGGGTTATAAACTAAAAACATTTTACACAAAATGATATTTAATCCTTTATAAATATGAAAACGGACGGCGTTGTGGTATACTGTGTTACATCATGTACATGCCTCTGTCATATGGAGTTGATATGGAGAGGAAACTCTCTGAAATCAGCGTGTCTTGTTGTCGTGATAAAAATTCGGTCAACATCTGATGCTGATTTTTTACTTTTACAAACTAATAGCCATTTTAATTTCAGAATTCTTGAGCTTCAGTCTGAGACATTGCTGACGACATTTAAAACTAAATGGTGGGAGAATGGTACGACACCATGTCCCATTATTGACGATAGTGCAGGACTGGGGTTTGAAACTCTTGGTGGGATATTTTTTGTCATGGTGATTGGATGTGCGCTTGGCATTATAACATTAATACTGGAGTGTTTATTCGCACAATATATTATCTCTAAAAAGGTAGGAATACGTTGGTGTTATACAGCTTGAAATGGTATATATTTGTGATTGTTCGTTAGCAAGAATAGGAAATACGATTAAAATAAAGGAATGATATGAAACTGAAAAATATGTACATTGTACTGGGCAAAAATCAATACAATAATATACAATTATTGACTTTGGATGAGGTAGACATAAGGATTTATCAACCTCAAACACATCATATTTACCGAGGCCGTGCCGAATCGAAAGTCAATAATAGTTTTATTATACAACCAATGATTTTAATCACCATATTATTATGTTTTATAGTACAAAACGTAAAAAGTGTCCTTTTCTTTTTTCAATGTTACATCACATAACGTCGCGTGCGTGTTTGCGCGGTGAATATTGCCCATTATTACGTCATAAAAACGTCGCGTGCGTTATTGTGCGGTGAATATAACGATTTATCAGGCTCACCAAACGCTTTCTTAACCAATCGGAAAAAAAGCAAAATCATTGGCCATTTGATAAACCTTGATGGTGGAAACAGAATAATGCATTAAGTCTAGTGATAGCAGAAAACATTGTTAATCATGTTTATTTCATTCTTAATTCTAATTACACCTGTGGCGGGTGTAGCTAGCTAAATAGGATAGCTTACAGTTCCAAATATTAACAGCATCACCGCCTATATCAAAGAGGAACAATATTCTGTCTTTATCTTGCTTACAATGCTGTTCGAAACGATGTTCGGAAATGTGCTGTTTACCATGTTTGCAACGTTACGTCATAACGAGATGGGCTTGTTGCTATAAGCAGTGTTTATTTCATCGGTATTTTTTTAATTTCAGAAAGCACAATCAAGAAGTTTGACCAATGGTATAACAAAGAGTAAAGATGAACCATGTACATCTAATTCATCATTTGGTGGAGAAGTGTATGGACTTAACGAAATAATCAAATAAACAATCTATTTTATGAAAAAGTGAAATTAAAGTAAACTTACTCAGCCAACGTTTTCTTTAAATTTAATTCATTTAGTAAATGTTGATATATCTAAATTTCAGGGAAACAATATAGAGAGAACAAATATATTTGGTTCAATTAAAACATAAATTTATTGTTCAATGTATTTGATATTATACATTATACACTATATGGCCAATAACTAGTAACTTTCAGAGCAATTGATATCGTAATTCCTGTATGTGTCATGATTCAATTTATCTGTGGAGCTAAAAATTTTAACGAAGTTCTGAGGGTTCAATTTGTGATTTTTCGCCAAAATTAGAAAATACATGTTGTACATATAAAAATAGAAACGGGGTTTATGTTGCGTGGAGTGCATGGGGTCCTACCATTCCTTTATTTTTACCCTTTCCTATATTTTCCTATATAATTTGAAAAAACCTCCTATATTTCCTATATTTTTGTTACTGGTAGCATCAGGAATTCAGAATGGGGACATTTTTCCTGCATTTAGTAAATATCTGAAGCAAGATTAACATTTATGTATTTCTAAAGCAGTAAGTTACATTGCATTGCCAATATATTATGTTTGTTAGTAAAAGGAGGAAAGGGAATGGCTGAATGGGGGAAAGGACGCCATAGATGTATATTTTATGTGTAAACTATTGAAAAATATTCCTATAATTTTAGTGAAAATACCTTTAATTTTGATCCCATATTCCTATTTCCCTGTAATTTTGGATCCCAAAACTAGTAGGACCCCTGGGAGCGGATTATAAAGCGGATATCTAGAATGAAATGATTACTACATTTGAGTGACGAACATTGTAACCTTATTTGGTTTATATATATTGTTATGTACCATGATATATCTTATTTGAATGGATTATCTCCATAATTAGTGCAATATATGTTGTAATGTTTTACTAATTTTCTGATTAACATTCCTGTTGTTTTAGGTATAAAATACAATAAATATACGTTCCTTTCCAGTCCAGTGAGATGATTATGTTTATAGTTACTTGACATCCTTATATAATACCTATATCACAGTTGAACTGTTCTGTGGTGTAATGTTTCGTATATTTATACAGTAAAACCTGCTATAGAGATCATCTCTGTATAAAGACATTTTTCCATTAAGACTATATTTCAAGGTCCGGTCCATTTACTTCATATTTCAACAAAAAGGGGCATATAAATATCTATGATGTCCATATGCCTTAGGTACAATTGGGGTCTTAATATCAGGTTTTATTGTGTAATATAATAGACCTAATATATGTTTGAAAACGCCAAAAAAATGAACTAAAAACGCAAATTATATGATAAAAGTAACATATACATTGTAGATTGTCAAAAGAGTGTACAGAATTGTTACTATTATATGTGGTCTTTGCTAACATTCATGACATAAGGCACACGAGGTTTTTGACCAAGATGGCTGTCTTGCAGTACAACTCTTGTTGGGGTTTTTGTTGTATATTGTAAAACGTACTGTATTTTGTTTTATCCGCTGATATATATCTTCGTGTGTGTAAAAAATATAAATCACTTGGTGTTATAATGTTTATACTTGAAATTGTTCATATTTGGTGTGACACATTTGATAGGAATTTGTGTATTCATAATATAATATTATCTGTATATGTTAAATGATTAACAATAGCGATATTTCTTACTCTCGATTTTAGTGGATACCATGTATAAATTATATTATTTAATATTAGTTTATTTGTGTTTTCATTTAAGCCGAAAGACAGTTGCAAGTCATTTGTTTGGAAGTTAATGAAAAATATATTGACAATGTTCTTACTCGCCATCTGGTATTCCAAAAGGTAACTGTGATCTTGTAGAATACCAGCATCCAATTTGTTTTGTGACAATCATTGTAGATGGTCTCATAGATTGTTTAGAAGCTTCTGAAACAAGAAAGAGTATTACTTTAAAATCGTTTCCATAAAGCCATTATGCCTAGTATGTGTACTCCCTCATTCAAAGTACATTTAGGTAGTCAAATAGAAGTACCTAACGAGATTAAAACACAATAGCTCTAGTGTATCACTAAAATCAATCCGTTATATATTATTTCGATCTATGTACCATACCCAGTCACATATTCCGATCTATATGCATGCGGAAAAAAGATAGATCAGAACCATAGCTAATTATATAAACCAAATAACTTACCATCTCAGGTTTAATTGAAGATGTGTATCTTATCAGTCACGATGGAATATTCAATTCGCTTTAGTGTCTATTACAGTAAGTATCTATACAGTGTATATGTCTGAAAACTGTACTAATAACAACCGTACAATAGACTGCAGGTGAGACAGAACGCTTCAAATTTTTTAGACTCGTATATTGACACGACTGTTGGTCATCCTTCAGTACAGAGCTGGGGGTGTCACACCACTAGATACTATCAAAATCAAACATACCAATCCATGTCCAAAGTACAATCAAAAAGCAAAATTAAAACTTTGAAACAGGCTGCAACTAGCGTATTAATTGTGGAACAAATACGCCACAAGCAGAAAAAGGAGGTATATTGCTGCATAAAAAGGAAAGTTGTCAATAGAAAAATTGAAGTCATTACGTTTGTCTACAACTTCAAATGTATCCTTTCGTGGGCGTCATAATAAAAAAAACATACATACTAATCCATGTCCGAATCACAATCCAGAAACAAAGTAAAAACTTTCAAACTGACAAGTTAAGTTTGACACGTGAACTTTGGGGAATGAGGCCTGGTGCTCTGAAAGGGAAAGCACCTCCTGTTTAGCTAGCTACACCCGCCACGTGTGTAATCAAAATTGGGCGAAAGGAAGACGGAACTATGGAACATCAAATATATCCAGGGCAATCTTGGACACAGAGACATCAACAATACTGTGATAACGGCCATAAAACTTTTTGAGGGCATCGATAAGCCTAGGCTTGCAATATCCCCGAGTCAAAAAAATTGAAAGCATCCTTCTTCGTTGTACAAAGTCTCCGTAGTGGGAACAAACTCTACCATAGTGTATCAATTGGGAAACAAACACACCATAAGCAAAAGAAGCAGATATATTGCTGCATAGAACATGAATGTTGACAATGGAAAAATTAAAGTCATCACGTTTGTTATAAAGTTTCAAATGTAGCCTTTCGTGGGCGTCATAATATTGAGTTATAAATCTAAATAATGAAGCAGAACTTGAGGAATCAGTCGTATTTTTTATTTAAAGCTCACTAGGATAGATGGTATTCAAATAGTCTCCAAATTTAGATTGTTAAGAGAAAGAACGTCATCTCTACAGATGTGGAGTTGATTAATTTAGCGACACAAGCGAAAGGCTTCTCTCCAGATTTAATGTTCAAGGTTCTGCAAAAATTCTGCTTCCTAAGAATAAAGAAACAAGCAATGGTGCACAGTTTGTACTCATTGATATGCCGATTGTTTGCTGGGAAATTATATTACCAAACACAACAAATACGTTGTCTATCAAAAACTCCAACGTTTTGTTGATGGTATCTTCAGTATATTTTTATGTGGAGTCCGTATGTTGCTTTACAAAATAACCAGAATCCCTGTTCAGCAGTAGATATATTTGTGCTCATTAGTCGTTATGTCGTATCCAATCAGAATGTCTCAAGTTTGGAGTTTTATAGTCCGTAGTATTAATATTTGTTTTATGTGGCTAGTTTCGTATGTTTGGTTCATTCCCACTTAGCCAACATTTTGAAATTTTGTACCTAGTTCTAGTTCTTTATTACACTCAAAACCACCGGAGGTGGTACCTGAGGTTTATATACATAATTATACATAATATGGCGATTGATACAATGTATAGAATAACATATTACATAACATTATACCATAAAGTAATAGAATATAGCACAACACTATCATATAAACTATATACATAAAGTGTGTTAGAATACTTTACCAGAGAATTAACATAAAATAATGGTATTTGGTTGGATAATAAGCAGAGCAATACGACGAGTGATTGGGAAATGCCCCCACCAACAAGTACAAACTGCAGTTCTTATTATCCAAAACAGTTATATATATATAAATAAACCAAAATATTACATCTTGTATTAGCTGTAGAATTTAAGACCCTCCTTAATAAATTTGCATAAGTTAATGATATCTTCCCTGTTTCCACTTTTAAATAAAGATGCTAATTTTAAAGTATTTGGTCTGGTATAGTATTTTTCTTTAATATATTTTTTTCTAAGACCGTTAAAATTGTCACATTCCAACACAAAATGATATTCGTCACCAATGCAAGATTTGTCACAAAGTTTACATTTTCTTTCATTTCTATCAATTTTTTCCCATCTTCCCTTTTCTATCGGTAAACAATGGTTTGTAGTTCTGAACCTTACAAAGATTAATCTAAAATTAACAGGTAAAAAATTAAGATAATTTTCAAAACCAAATTTATCCTTATAGATTCTGTATATTATAGCTTTGTTTGACTGTTCAATTTGAGAATACCAGCTTTGGCAGAACTGGTCTTTCAGTTTTTGTTCAAAAGAATTAATTAACCATTTTTTATTGACAAAAATCCCTTGAGACTCCCATATATTACTAAAACCAACCGAATTCAACAATGCTTTTATTTTTCCAACCCAAGATATGTTCTTCCCCTCATTATGTCGACAAAGTAATAATCTATAACAAAAATTTGTTAACTTATTTTCTGAAAATACTATATTATACCAAAAAGAAACCATCCTTTTATATATTTGTACATGTAATGGATACCTCCCGAGTTCACCGTATACCATATACGTTGGTGTACTTGTTTTAAGTTTAAGGATTTTTTTACAGTATTGTATATGTATTTTTTCTACCAATTCTAATTTTTCAAAACCCCAAATTTCACAAGCATAAACTAATATTGGTAAAACCAATTTATCAAATAGATCCAGTTGACATTCGATTGACAATTGAGTATTTTCTAACTTTCTATACACACCGAATAGAGCTTTACATGCTTGGTCATAAAGGTTTTTCCTAGCTGTGAAAAATTTCCCATTTCTATTAAAAAATATACCCAGGTAACAATAGCTGTCTACACAATCCAAAATGTCCCCACCAAACTTTAACACTGGTAAATGATTATTTTTTCTTTTACTAAACATAAGAACTTTTGTTTTAGATATATTGACTTCGAGTTTCCACATATCACAATAATCGTAAAAAGCATTCAATGTTTTTTGCATATCAGTTTCGTTCTCCGAGAATATCACAGTATCGTCCGCATACAGAAGAAGAAGGATTTTCACGTACTCATGTAGCATTTTGACACCCATTTCCGTTAAGCAGTTTAGACCATCTATATTGTTTTGATTTAAAAACTCTTCTAAATCATTAACATAAATAGAAAAAAGAAAAGGTGACAAGTTTTCTCCTTGTCTAACACCAATCTCACTTAAAAAATAATTGGATTTCAAAATCCCTTTGACAACACATGATTTAATACTATCATACATGTTTTTTATGACATTAAAACATTTGCCATTTATGTTATATTTTCTGAGTTTATACCACAGTCCGTTTCTCCAAACTTTATCAAAAGCTTTTCTAAAATCAATGAAAACGCAATATAGTTTTCTATTTGACGAAAATAAACATTCAACAATGCTATGCAATATAAAAATATTATCTATTGTAGAGTAGTTTTGTCTAAATCCAGCTTGAGATTTCGTCAGAATTTCTTCAACTTCTGCAAATTTTTTTAAACGATTATTAATGATAGCTGTAAAAAGTTTTCCGAAACAGCTCAGTAAAGTTATAGCTCTATAATTGTCTGGATCTTTGGTGTCACCTTTATTTTTATACACAGGTTTAATAGAACCAAGAATCCAGTCATCTGGTATAAGACCCGTGTTAAAAATAAAGAACAACAATATATAAACTGGTAACATTTTATTTAAAGTTGATTTCAGATATTAATTTAAGACGTTATCTACCCCTGGTGATTTACTGTTTTTTAGGTTTTTAACTGCGTTAATTATTTCAGTTTCAGTACCTATAGGTAAGATTTTAAATGTTGGCTGAGTGGGAATTGGTGTTGGTTGATGGATTAGCAAAGACAATAGGTATTAATTACAGGTGAGGGTAAAGTCTGTTTCAGAAAATTCAGAACACATTTTCAAATTCTGAATAAAATTATTCCTTAAAATTTATTATTGAATTATTTTACATATTTTCAAATATATCAATAAAGTTTTTTTCAATTTGGTTTTATGCACATAAAATTAAGTTAACAAGTTTTCCAACATACAAACTGAAAGTTTTGGTAAATATGGCAAAGTAAATGTAGAAAAGTAAAATAATAAGATTCAGCAATAACCCCTGTAAAAAATAGAAACAAGTAATAAATCTTTAATTAATATCTATATTTTTGTTCATTTTTGTAAGTTGTATATGATATTTTGATCAGCATTTAAGAAAAATTGTTAAATACCATTGAAACAAAGCAAAAAAACCTTACAAATCTCTGATATTTATCCATGTCCAAATCACTTACTAATACTTACTTTGAGAAAAAATACAAAAAAAACTTAAATTGGAAAAAAATTAAAATAATTTTAATTTGGGGAAAAATCCCAAATATTCTCCATTTTGGAAAATATGTTATTGGGAAAAAATTCCAATTGGAAAAAAAATCCAAAATGTGCTCCATTTTTTTAAAAATTTTCCAAAAAAAAATATAAATAAATAAACACACTGGAAAAAATCCAAAATATGCTCTATTTTGGAAAAAATATTCTAAAAATGTAATTTGATTGGGAAAAAAATTATTTATTTTCAAATACCTATTTATTTCCTTATATAATTATAAACTGCAAATTTTAACATTAAAATATAATAGAATAAAAATGTTTCACGGAATAAATTATTGAAATACCCTGCACCACAAATCAATTTTGCTGAAAAAGACTATAGCAAAAACTTTCCAGGTGAAATCTTAAATGTTTATTTAACCATGTTGGCTAGGTGGGAATAGGAAATGTAAAAATGTTGGCTAAGTGGGAAGACACCGTATGTTTGGTGTGGTGCAATTCTTATTGTTTTCGACAATAGTCAATCAAGCAGTTTTTCTACAAAATAATATCTATGGGCGTCATAAATTAATTTTCCGATGGACCACAGTGCTACTACTAGTATATTTCTCTGTCCTCATGACAAAACACTTAATCGTGACGGATCACCTAGGTTTTCTTTCATTACTGGTTAGTAAAGAAAGGGACTTAATATATAGTTTTATCAAAAAAAATTAGGCAATATCTGTGTATACTTTATCAAAAAAGGTGATTTGTAAAAGTCCATTATGAGATGTTAAAAGGGATATCCAAGATGTGATTTATACCATCGGGGGTTAATCAAAAACAAACACACTAATCCATGTCCGAATCACAACCCAGGGGCAAAGTAAAAACCTTGAAACTGGCAAATTACAATGTAGATTAAACATGTTAACTTCCACCAGGGAAGTGAGACCGGGTGCTCCGGAAAGATAAGTACCTCCTGCCAGTGTATCTAGGTACACTAGCCTTCTTTTCTTCTTCAGGTTGGATAATCCCTCACTGGATTGAGGCACCACCTATAGGTGTATCACAGTATTACTTCAATAAGTTTGCTTAAAACTAAAAGTTCTGGTTATCTTGAACCCGAGTCTCAGTCACACTCTTAATCATTAAGAAGAAAAGTTCTGGTTGAATAAATATTAAAACACAAGCACCTGGATAAGTTTTCTAAATTGTCACACAAATCTGTATCTTCCGGTAACAGCTGGTTATACATAAGTTTTCTACAGTCAGTTGAACAAGTAATTCTTTGCATGTTGCGATCTGAGTCCATTTTGAAAGTGAAACTGAAGCAATTACAAGGTTTTTGATGGATTCAAATGTTTTTTGTCTTGCACTAAATAAAGCTGAGCAAGTTATGAGATGATGGTATATAGTTTCATCTTCTAACTGACATAACGGACAGGTAGCATTGGTTTGTTGAAATTTCAACTTATGAGACTGCAGAAATATGGTTCCAGTTAGGTACTTTACTTTTACTATGCCTCGTCTAACTTCTTTAAGATTAAAACTTATGTTATTCCATACAGGATGTGTTTTACCAATAGATAGTTCCTCGATGGAGCAGTTTTGTAGAGTTGATTTGGTTCTACATTCTGTTTTCAAGATATCAGTCCAATTGTTGGCGATTGCTAGTTTTGTCATCTTCTTCCACTGTATCTTGGTGTAGTATGTAGATTGGATGTCTGATATTGACGGTAGCCCATACTGTGTAAGTAAAGTTTTTGTGGTCACAAAAAAGCTGTTGTCATTTCCTACAGCTTTTTTGTGACCACAAAAACTTTACTTACACATGTATTGAGCTCTAATAATCCTGCACTCTATGGGTGCTCCTTTCATCATGGGAGGGATTTACAACGATGAAAGAAAAACGAAGGTGCATCGGCGAAAAAATGAATATCTGTTGAGATTATTTAACAGTAGGTTAATTGACCAATTATTTAACAATGGAGATACAATAACAACATTCATTCCGATTTTATAGAAATAACCCAAACAACA
Organism: Anadara kagoshimensis; assembly: GCA_021292105.1. NCBI lineage: Eukaryota > Metazoa > Mollusca > Bivalvia > Arcoida > Arcidae > Anadara > Anadara kagoshimensis. Next base: position 65,746,073 of record CM037861.1, on the reverse strand, counting down.
CGAGCTAGTATTTCCATTTCTTCTCCAAACTCTTTAAGAAAGAGTCCTACGATACAGTAGCTTCACAGGCGCTTGTTTTATATTAGGGTCAAGGGATTTTATTTTTTTTTTTAAATATCGAAACAAGCGCCTGTGAGTAGCTTCTACTGTTTCAACACAAGATGATGAAGATCTGAAAATTGTGACTCCCAGTCCGAATGTCTTTGTAGTATTCTTATTATATGTCTGATATTGTTAACGTTTCTGTGCCATGTATTTCAAGTTAAATCTAACACGATGATGTTTAACCTCGTAGAAAATCATGTAGCCTAAAGCGCGAGAGTAAAAAAGAAATCAAAGTTCCTAAAGTGCTGACACGTAGACCGATGATAACCCTTTTTTCTCTCACACTTTCTCACTTTAATTAACAACAGATACCATGCCGGACAAGAATTATTTTGTACCACATCCCATTACATTCTGTATAAGCTTTTAAGAAATAATTTTCACAGATGTTCTAAATATTTTTTTCTAAAAATATATTGGACTGTTGCTCAGATTTCAAATGGAACACTTTACACATGATGGTAAAATGCTTATGAGGTGGCCCAAACTGGCCATTTTACCATACATTCAAATACACGAGTTAAGTAATAGTGTTTGATGTTGTACAGCTATAGGCAAAGATGCAGAAATTTTGCCTGTACTTGCGCTGATGGCATTATACAGCAGTTCTTTATCGTCCCACGCCTACCATGACACAACACCTCAATACTTTAAGTTCCCATCTGAATGAACCATAAATTTCATTTTGTAATGCTGGGTGCTTGGGTAAAGAACAGTCACTACCCACTTTCAAGTCTTGGGTCAGACTGAGTCGGGATTCAGACCCATGACCTCCCACTCAGGGCCTCACAAATGCCGACAAGGTCATTCGGCGGTAAAGATCACCGCTAAAAAAAAAAAAAACGTCATTCATAACCCCCCCACCCCCCCCTTCATTGATTCTTAGAGCTGAAGCTTTTTGGTGCATTTGGTGGTGCTTTTTATGTCTGGAATGTTACACAGCAAAAACCTACTTCCAGGTGCTTCCTTTCTTTCTTCATTTTATTTATGAAAAACTTTAATCATCCAAACAGTCACCAAAAAGTCGGGTAAGACTACAATCTGACAGATCCATGTGGTCAATTTACTTCCTGTCTGATTATGTCCCTTTAATACATGTTATTCAAAGCAGAGTGAGTAACGACTATTTATCGGGTTAAAGTAAAAAAAATATGGCTGTCACATGTTTTACTGCTTACATGGTCTTTATCATTAAAATCTGCGTTTATTTAGAAGAATATTAAAGAGATCATGATTTTATTATCGTCATACAGCCTTCCTATGAATAAGGAACATATAGTAAGGTAATTATTTTCATCTGTCTTATGCAATCCACATCGTTTGCCTAGCTCTGTTCCAGAACAGATGGAGAGTTTCTCTTTGGTGCCAAATATTCAAATAGGATTCGAATAACAGCCAACTACGGTAATATTCAAATGCTTAATTTTGGTATTCTTTTTAGCTCTATTGATCCACCTCGCTGTTTGAATTATCTCCATGAAACAAGGCATAAATAAAACGGGCCTCAGGCTCATACAGGATTTTGTTTACACGGTTTGTTGAACACACGTGGTCTCGGTAATTAAGTGATTAGAGGATTAACTCGGGTGTTGATTATACACAGTCAGTGATTAATTATCACATTGATTTTACACCTGTGGGACAATATTAAGACATGTGGCTTCATCTTAAAGTCTTGTGTGATTACTCGATCGTTAACTAATCTCAATTGACAAGACAAAATTTAGTAGGTTTGTTGGGGAAAAAAACGAATGACCGATTTTCAATTTGGCGTTTTATTTGCCAATTCGGTGATTTTTAGCCAATTTCGGCGATTTATGGGGCCCTGCTCCCACTTATAGAGCCAGTACTCTACCAACTGAGCTACCCCAGTGGTTCGAATACATCACAGATATCACTTATTAGGGAGAGATACCTGTAATTGAATTAATTTAAAATTTCTCAATACGAAACCGTTTATAGATAGATTTAAATTATTCAGAGATATCTCTAAATTCTTTACAGTATAGATATTAGAAATATATCTCCTAGTTGATCTGATTGGCATGAAATCATTTCCCATAGTGACTATTGATTATAGAGCTTTAAGTAGATTTTATGTCATTATTGATGTTTAATACATGTGATAAAATAAATATTTTTTTCAGATTAGATAAGAACACAATGGCAAAAGTATTAAAGAAGTTACAGAATCTTGACTTCCCAGAATGTTCCAGACAAGCATTACAATACATAGCCAGTTGTTATACCTCCCCACATGGAGCCTCCATTCCTGGTCTGTCAAGTGGTGGCGATAATTATGCTCTAGAAGTGAGCCAGGAATTTATACTCTTTAATAATCCTGCAAAAAGAGTCTATCAAAAGGTAAAAATCTTGTCATTACTGTAGTAAAACAGTTTTCATCAATGTGTATTAGCATAAATATATGGTAAGGGATTAATACAGTCATTGATACCTACAGACTGTTGATTATCTCTAGACATGATCACACACTCATAATTAAAGGATCCTGGGTTAGAACCACAAGTTCCCACCTAGACTGAGTGGTACATGTATATATATATACTTGAGCAATACATTTTAATTTCACATTGTTCTACAGTCCCTACTGAGCTGCTAATATGTTTTGGGAGATGGGTAATCTTTCGATGGACTGATGAGATGGCCCGTCTATTAATGTGTTGTACTCGCAGTAGATTCATGTCAATAAAGTAATGATAAGTACCAGCCTAATGGACCTATAGGTTCAGAACAAACCTTATATTTGTAACTGTGTCTTTTGTGGTTGACAATACTTGCACATGGTATTATACAACATACATGTATGCATGCTTTGTTAAATTTTGACATTTGTGTTTCAGAAGTTGTCAGCTTTACAAGAACTCCATCTACTTGAGATGTTATGTAGTTGTTTACAAGATGTCCCCCAGGGATCCAGATATAGTATATTCAGTGTTATATTTGGTGGTATTATTGATGAGAAGAAGATGAATCTACTAGCAAAACTGGTGTCTATGGCATTGTCTGTAGGAGTTGGAGCAGTGCTGGATTGTACAGCATTATGGATGCAGGTAGGTGTCTATGGCATTTTCCATAGGTGTTGGGGCAGTTTTGGATTGTACAGCATTAATGATGCAGGTAGGCACCTGTACCTAAAAGTTAAAACCTCCAGAATGCGATATGAAAACCACAACCTTCAGCAGGCAAGCAACTTTCTTATACTAGGATCTGTCCTGGGTGAAATTCAGTCTAGGCAGTGAGAAGCAGTGATCTGTAAATGCACACTTTAGATACTTGGTCACTGATGTCCAATGGCAGTTCTGGATTGTATGTCATTATAGATGGAGGTAGGAGAAGCTTATGACCTTGTCAGTAGGTGTTTGGGCAGTTCCAGGTTGTATAGCATTTGGTTTTCCGAATTCATTCAGGGTTAGAGTGTAATTTATGATAAATTTGTCATACGGATCCCCCAAGGCTAAATCTTGGTACCCTTGTTGTAGAACGAAAAAAAAAAAAAAAATGAACTGACCTTGCATGAGTTGGGAAGGCAAGATAAGTAGTCCCTTTTCCCTTTTGACTACAAAGAAGTAAAAGTAAATCTTAGTGCTTAAGTAAAACTTTTTATAAAATAGCATCTGTATAACATCAACATATGTGTGTTTCTTAAGCGGTAAGAAATATTGTATTTTATTTTGAAATTTTTAAACTTTTATAGTAGAAATTAATATCACTTATTGTTCACATCATGTGTACAATAATACACATTGATGTTTTAAATACATCAGACCATATTTGTTAGAGAAATGCATTATTCATGCATCTAAATTGTCATGAACTTACAATATTCTAAATTTAAGTAGACTTATTATTACTTTTTAATTTTTTAGGAGCAAGATTGTCACAGTAAGCCTGTGTGTGATCTGTCACATAGACTTGTAGAAGATTATATTTTGTTGTTTCCAGATGTTAGTCAGACATTTCACAAGTTACCATCTGTATCACCGCTATTTACTTGTAATTTTGTTACTGCGGTTACCACCATATTTCCTTTTGAAGGTAAATTTATAAATTTTAATAAAATATATCCTTGCCTATTTAATATTGAAAAATACTTCAGAATGAATATATATAAATTACAGATGGAATATTACGTACAGTTATAAACAAAATTATATAAATTTTATTATATGCATGCACAGCATGCTCCACGGCCTGGTGTACCATATTTTTAGCTCGACTGAATATAGTCAGCTTTACTCATTTCCTCTTAAACCACTGGGCTGAATAGAACCTAATTTGTTGAGGAATATCCTTGGTTAGAACATATTAAAAAGTCTGTCTGGTATGGCTATCTGAATTCCTAGATTATTAAAGTGACATTTTTACTTGTATTTAGTTTATTTTATGGATACTTAGATTGTATAATGAATGGCTACTAACAATGATCCATTATTGATTTTATTTTCAGATGTGAGGACCATCCCACCGTTAAGTTTACTGGAGTATATAACAGACTGGATATCAAATGATCCATGTTTATGTTCAGAATCTGTAAGACTTGTTAGAATACAGGCCAACTTTTCCTGTCCGTTCTCTGGTTTGGTCCAGTGGTGTGTTTTAGGACCATTAGTCTATCATATCAGCGAGACGTCACTGGGCAGTAACAAGACTGATGTAGAAAGTTCTCGAGTTTTATTATTGCTGTCCAGGTTACATTTTAGTTTACTACAAAGTCTACAAGCTTATAAAAGTATGGAACTTAACCAGATTCTGTTTTTGTCATCACAGTTTGAAATGTTATCTAACTCGTTAATGTTGATATATCAGAACAGTCCAAGACAGTATGATCAAGATATGTTACAGGTGCTTGTAGAGAGGATTGGTCAAGTTATACAAGTTGCCATGGTTACTAACAGTTTGAAGAAAGAGAAAGGTAAGTCAAGATTTTAAATGAAGGGTGTTATCAGTTAGTTATACTTAAATGTATCAGAACCTCTTCTTTACATAAAATATTGGACAAGTGGCCTTTATGAGTAGATTGTTTTACCTGTTTCAATAGCACAGTCAAAAAGAAATATGGTACACTTTTTCAAGCCATTACAAGTATTTGGACTCTGCTTGAATATGGTTTTTAAGATAAGTCTTCATATGACCTTTCAACTTCAACTGGAATGATTTAAGTCTCTTGAACAAAATATTGAAATAATGGTTTGGAAAATGTGTGATATACAAAACTCTTATGATCTCCAGTTTGATTAGAGATGTTCATCTTGTTTGTCAATAAACTTTGAATACTGTATACCAACTTATATTCGCATGCGATTAACTTTCGCTTGTTTCGCGAGGACAAAATAATCGCGAAAGTTAATCGTCACGAAATTGTTTATGAAAATGGCTTTATTTATACCAAATATTCAGCTAAAGACCATATCGCGAACGTTGATAGTCGCAAAATGGTTTTGGTAAGAGAATCACGAAAGTTAATATCCACAGATAAAAGTTGGTTTACAGTACATATAATTTCACACTAAAAAGAGAGACAAGGTTGAAGTTTTGTTTGGATACCATGATAACAAACTTTATAAAGAGTCAAATATTGACAAAGCATATTTTATCTATTTTAGGTCACAGCTTACAGACAATTTGTCAGATTCTTCCTCAAAATAGGTGTGTATTTATTTGTCATCTATAGTGCTATCAAAATTTTCATAATCATGAGACAATTCAAATAGTGCCAGATGTGAAGATGGTGATATGCAGGAGGTTGTAGCTTTTATCACTCTCCACTATAGAGCAGAGCATGGGATATTGGAAGCCTCTTTATATCATATATATATATATATATGTGTAAAAGTTAGGGTTCTAAGCCTGGTTTACCCACAGTTGAAAATAGGTAGTGGCTGTTCTGCACCATTTACTCTTGCTGCACATTGGCCCAAGTACATTACAAAGGTAAAAATTCTTTTCACTTTGCCTATTTCACTTAAAGTTGTTGAGCCCTGATATGTGAAATATTAATAACTAGGACTAAAAACTTCATTTGATCAATCAGTGAGCCTCTTATGAAGTTTGGCATCAAACTAAACCTACATAACTACCGGGGAATACATCCTTCTTTATGACATCCAGATGTTCTTATGCAATTCTGGGAAGTAACATGTAATAAGTTCTCAAAGTTAAAGCTTGTGAAAAATAGTAGAATTCTTCTCTTTTGTTTTTCAGATTGTTGAATATCATCAGTAAACACGATTCAGGTCACATAGCTCAACCAATGGATGTATCGTAATGGCTCATACAAATATACATGTACATGTGTATGGAAAAAATGGTTTCTATCTACCGCAGCAGACTTGTGTATCTAATGGACCAGAGCTTGAGTGATGAATTTGATGTTTTTAAGATGGATTAGATAACCATGTTTAAGGTGTTTCACCATGGCAGCTAGGTATGGGATCAGATCTGTAAATTTGTTGGCAAGATGGAATCTGCAAATACCAAAAATCAGGAAGAATTGGGAAGTGCTAACTAAAGGATAGATGCTGAGAATGACTTGGACATCATATTGCAAGTGCTATACAAGAAATAGATAAAGATTGATATGGCACAAAGTAATTGTTTCAATCATAATACTTATGTAAAAATAATAATGCATTAAAAATTGCCTTTAATACATGTAGTTTATTTTGAATTAAACAGAAAATTACAATGCGAGTGTTAGTGATAATGATCTTTTCACAAGTATAAGACCCACATCACTGTTCACCATGTTCTAAAATGTTCATAATTTTATAGTAGGTATTGTGTATCTGGAAAATTGTGAGTGTTCCTGACAATGGGGTTCGCCGCTGTACCATGTGATTAATACCTCTTAATGTTTGTGCAGAACTTTTTGGAAAAGTCAACGTTACAGATTCCCGGAATGACGTCATTTTTGCAGGAAAACTTCATCTCATGTTATTCCATATCCATTGGAAATAAGTGTTCCACACAAACGTTAGAGGGTATCACGTGGTCCAGTGGCGAACCCCATTTGATGTGGAAGAAAAGATGTTTCCATCTGTAACATCAAATAGTCAATTGTTTGTTGACTTCGTTTAAAGTCAATTTTTTGGTGGTGTGGTTCAATTCATTTTCCATTCATGTCCATTGTTCTAAAAGTTTATGCTGGTACATGATAAGGCTTACAGACACTAAATGTGTGAATATCACATTTCTTATTCAGCATTATATTGTTGATATTCAGTTTACTGATAGCCCTAGCTATTGCCAAATGTTTCAGCTCTCTATATTTTAATTTAAGTGTCTACAACTGCTATTAGGGACATTACGTGTATGTATTTAGTCTATTGAATTGTCTAGAAATAAAGTTTATAGTGCTATAACTTCTACTGCTGTGGAAAGCAAACTGAATAACATGTGCTAGGCAGTAAGTTTTAGAATGGTGGGGAAACTGGAGTACCAGAGAAAACCACTAATGGTTGCAAGCAAAGTGACAAACACACAGTGTGTGTGCCCAAGTGGAATTTTGGTTGGCAAGAGGTACTGAAATCTTAAGGTAGCGACGGACAGCGGTCACGTGATTTTTAAACAATATGTTGATTAAAAGATCAAAGCCGGGAAACGGAGCGGACTTGATTCGGATAACGGTCACGCGACTTGAAATCCTACTGAAACTTATGAATATTTGTAGTTCACTTGACTTAATAAGAAAAAAAAACAAGAGATGGGAGTACTACTCACGTGAGATTTTTTCCTAATAAATAGCGGGTTTTATAAATAAATAAAATAAAATAAATCCAGATGTCCGATTGAAGGTACATTATCCTACTATAAACATCGTCCGAGAGAAAAGAACCTTCACTCTGTCTCCGACATTGTAGTCTTAACACGGTAGCCTAATAACTATGCAATTGAAGAAAAATAAATTTCCATGTGGAAACATTGTCATCAGCTACTGCTGTTTTAAGGCAGGTCTTCCTGCTAGCCATGAGTGAATGAGATTCAAGTTGTAAATATGTCAATCGGCAAGATTGTTCAGAAGGATCTTGCAACTGCAATGTTTTTTTCGAACAAATATACATGGTATAACAAAAAACTTTTCTTACAAAACATCTTTTCTGACATCACATTTGTCACTTCGCCGTAAATCCAAAAGAATCTCTCAAACATCTGACTGCAGGGCGATCATTGTTTTGAATAAACCCGTGTTGACAACTTCAGAGTGACGAAACGAAATGTATACATTTGTGAAGTATACTTGTCGGATGCGCATTTGGGGAGCTTGACTGATTCAATAATATTTAAAATACCTTGAGTGATGTTTCAAAGTTAAATTTGGCACTGCTATTATTGAACTGAATAAATACATTATTTTTTGTTATTTTTATCTTTTTTTGTGTTATATTTACATAAATATTTATCGGCTTTTTGTGATATAATTGATACTACATCAGGCCTCCTTGCAGTGTTCATTCATTAAAATCCCGACAATTTAAAACAAGTGATCGTGTATTTAATTTATTCAAACTAATAAATGCGTCAGGTCTGAGTTGTCTGATGTCTGATAAAGATGTACAAGAGCTGATAATTATCAAATGAATGACATGCGGTAGCTTTGATAAACAAAAACGTAAGGAGTTTTTCACGTTTATGTAGGCAAGCTCACGTTGCCTCAGTAGAAAAATCAATATTACGTTCCAAATCGGAAAACGGTTCAAATACTATCCATCCCGGATTTCCCGATTTTTGCACGTTTTCCGTTACAAAAACGACATTTACTCAAAAGTTAATCCACAAAAGTATCTTCATTTTCAGATATGATATGCACCTCTATGTGTTCTTTAAAATACATCTTTTTGAAAAAAAATTATAGTCAAAAAAAATTTTAAAGCACAATTGCATTGAAAATTTGCATTTTTTAATGAAACTTTTCTATTCAAATGCCATTTAAGTCTGTTACAGGCATTAAATCATTATAATTGATGAGTTTATTTAAAAACCCCTTCATCAGACTTAATTTAATCAAAACTTACATAAGTTTATCAATTATTTGCATAAAGTAATAAGTGCTTATATCAAGTGGCTGCACAACCGTTAGAACAAGACAGGGGAGACAACTTTCAAGGGGAATAACTCTTTTTTTAACTCACAAAGTAGACTTGAATTTTTGATATATGATACAGGATATTATTATGTAAATGTATGCAAAAAATTATAAAAATCTATAGTTGAATTATTTTCCATGGCTCTCTCTGTAACCTCCTTAAGTGCACACAAGTTCCCTTCATTTTACAAGTTTCTGGTTTCACAATCATTTCTTGACTAAAATTACCAATTAATTTCAGAACTACAAATTAAAATTTTTGACAAAACTTAATATAAATGTTATAAGCTTGAATGACACCTTAAATTCTAGAATATCTTAAAAAGATTTTGCATTTGTCAAATTTATGTTAAGGAATGATTGTGAAACTGTGGCAATTAATGAATATTTCACTTGCCGTATACATAACATTTCAAATTTTTGATTAGTTTTATCAATTGATTAGTCAAAATGTTGCATAATTTCAATTATGTTGTGAAATTAAAATTAAAGATTTCAAAAATAGATAAAATTGCACCAAACTAAAGCACATTGTTGTAAAAATATCAATTTGATCATGTTAAGTTCATTTTTATTGATGTTTTTTATTTGTGTTAATCACTGATTAAACTAACCAAGCTTCGAACAACTGGGTCCTGAATGGTTGGTGATTAGATGCCTTGTAAAATCTGTAATTGTGTCCACCTTGATAAAGAACACTTATCTATGGAGTCAGCGTTTCTTGGATCCTGTGAGTGGTCTTCATACACAGATTTTACTGTATGTGGAAAATTCATTAATGAAAGATCAAACACCAATTCATGATTAGAGCAAACCAGTTAATGCATATGGTAAGGAAATAAGTTATATGCCCTGTTAAGATTTTTTCATTTATATTGAGTTGATACCATTTGTGGATAGAAGAGGAAACTGGAGTATCCAGAGAAAACCACCTACCTTCAGAAAGAATTGACACATTAGGATCTGTCTCTAATAAGATATGAACCTAAGCTATGGGAGGCACCATGATCCATAGTCTGCCACTGAGGCCCCACAAAAGGAAGCAGTTGTATTTTCAGGCTAATTATTTTCTACCATCATGATAGATTATCTGCTGTCTCATATTAAACCAAAATAGTATGAAAGAAATTAAGTACCAGTAAGAACTTTTAGTCATGGAAAGAAGACAAAAGGGAGAAATATCCGAAACCATTCCAAAACTCTTGTTTTCTTATTAATATTTTGGTTATGAAGTAACAGAAATGCAGGTGTGACATAGCCTTCTACAAGAAATGACTCAAAACAAATAACATCTTTTTAAATTTTAATATGGTTTAAATTTTCTTGATGCTTTCATTAATGATATTCTCTGTTTGTCTTCTTCAAACTTTTTCCTTAGGTCTGCTATTTCTGAAAATACAACAAAATCATGATCTTATTATATGTACATATTGTATACCAAAGCTTTAAAACACACTTGTAATATTAATTTGAATCTTTTTAGCTCACCTGAGCCAAAGGCTCAGATGAGCTATTGCAATCTATCACCGTCCATCGTGCGTCGTCCGTCGTGTGTAAACTTTACATTTTAATCTTCTCCTCCAAAACTACTGGGCCAAATTTGATGAAACTTGGTGATTATCATGCCTGGGTAACAGCCTTTCAAAAAATGTGTTCGGGGTTTGGCCACGCCTAACAAGATGGCCACTGTTACTAAAAATAGCAAAAAGACAAAAAAATCTTCTTCTCTGAAACCAAAAGGTGCAGTCAAATTTTGATTGGATATTTGGATTCAGCATACCTGGGAACATTAAAATTGTGTTTTTCATGAAAATTGAACGAAAAATAGGTTACGCGTTTTTTGCATAAAATTATGTAATTTTGAAAATGAGACATTTATTGTTATAACTCAATAACGGCTGAAGATAATTGTATGGAGTTTTCAATGTTGATCTTGACTTGCTATTTTCTTCCAAAAGATGTCAAGGTCAAAGGTCAAGGTCATGTCCCTGTTTTTGACCTTTGATAAAAAAATGCTATTTTTTAACATTTCAGGTGATAATGGCATGGGAGTTTCAGTTAATTGTAGGTAATGACATGACCATCATTTTGATACATAGATCAAGGTCATGGGTTCAAAGGTCAAGGTCAAAGATGCACAACTATTACCATTTTAGTTGATTATCTGCAAAACTATTAACTTTTTGTATAGGCATACATGTTAGAATATTGTAGGTAATGGGACAATGGTCATTTTGATATATTAATAAAGGTCATGGGTTCAAAGGTCAAGGTCACAGATGCAAACAAGTACTGAAATGGTAATTTATAAATAGAAACTTACATATTAGAATATTGTATGTATTGGCCTAACAGTCATTTTGATATATGAATGAAGGTCATAGGTTCAAAGGTCAAGGTCACAAATGCAAGCAAGTTCTGAAATGGTTGATTATCTCAAAAACTATAAACTCCTTGTATAGTCATATATATTGGAATATTGTAGGTATTGGTCTAATGATAATTTGGTGTATGAATAAAGGTCATGAGTTCAAAGGTCAAGGTCACAGATGCAAATAAATACTGAATTGGTTAATTATCTTGAAAACTATAAATATTTTGTATAGGCATGTATGCTAGAATATTGTAGGTATTGGCCTAATGATCATTTTGATATATGAATGAGAGTTATGGGTTCAGAGGTCAAGGTCACAGGTGAGCATTAAGGCCCATGGGCCTCTTGTTTTGTATTTTTCACTTTACTAACATATCTGAAGATGCAGCATTTTTGTTGTGCATACCCACGTATGCACAAACACATACATCTAACATATGGTTACTTACTAACCCAGAATGGATCTGAGAGGACAATTTAATTGGATATCTGTTAAAATTGCTTAATTATGTGATTTATGTATAGTAACAAAGACAACTGTCTATATAAGTAAAGTTCCATTTTATATTTTTCACTTAATATGAAGTGTATAAGTTATAATCACTAAACTGAATTTAAATGTATTTTTAATTTATACAAATTCATCTAACAACTTACGCTCTCTCTTTGATTCTCTGATTTGAAAACTGTAAAAGTTGATTAATTCCTACAATAAAATATATAACATATTAATCACTTACTAAAGCATTAACACACGGCCTTAGTAAATTTTTTCATTGTTTTTACTTATAAATCAATCAATCTTTCTTTTTTTAATTTCTACTTCCATACATGAATTTTATTTAGCCATCCATGACCTTTTTCATAAAATTATTTTTTGGCTAATTTGAGTCAAATAAAAAACCAAGAAAAATAAATTTGTTACATCATGTAGCCTGAATAAAATCAACTACAAATTTCTTATTTGGATTGTCTCTAAAAAGCAGACTTGGAATGATACAATGTACTTACTTTTTCTTTGCGTCTTTTCCTGTCTTTTGCTGTTATTTTCTGTTCTCTAATTTCAGTTCTAGGAGCACCTTTATTTTTACCATGTCTTGTTACTGTCATCCATCCCTCCTCATCAGGAACACCTTCCATCTCTTTAGCTTTCTGTTTCTCCTGTAAACCAAAATTGATTAAAATACAGATTCAAATAAAAGACATATAAAGTCAAAGACTGTTGCATTTCCTTAGTACCATAAAAATGTGTCAGGCCATGATAAAGCAGAGAATAAGCATTAATAGGTTTTCAAGAATATAAATGAGATAAATATTTTACTACCAGTAATCTGAAGGATTGGCATTCACACAAGTCTGTTTCTAAATTTCTTTTATACTAGAGTGGGTGAAACAACTGTTAATAATTAAGATTTCTAGAAAAATGGATCTCAGATTATCAATGTTGTTATCAAGAAACTATTTATCCACATTACACTAAAGCCAATCAAACAATTCAGATGCGTAAGGCCGAAGACAAAATATACAATCACTCAGTCATTTCAGCCTAACATCTGCTGAAATGTGAAGAAGGACCTGTAAATATACCATAAAGTTCTACTCATCACTGGGCTATTTCAACCTGGCAGGACAAGTGATTAAGTGCTTATCTAAGGGAGAATACACCATACCTCCTCTTGTTGTCTGTCATACTCTTCCATGTAATTATCTATCTCTTTCTGTAACTCATTTACATCTATTTTATTGTCTTCATACTCCTTGCACCACTCTGTAAAATTTAATGTTGAAATTCACAGTGACATATCTATAACTAAACTTATCAAGGTGAAGAAACTACGAGTATGAATACATTTGTATTCACGAATTCAAAATGTGAATAAAATGGAGTTTAAAGAATCTCTAATGTAGCAACCTCCCTAAATAGTTCAAAATGCTACCAACATTTTTGGTTCAAATGTGCATTTTTTAAACTAGGGCACTGAAAAAATATTTAAGACAACTGACTTTAGGTCAGAAACAACTGAAAGAATACATTTTATGGACAAACACTCTGTTGACACAAATGGGACAAAATAAAAACTTTTATTTATAGAGTAGTCAATTAAACATAACTAATAGCTGGTAATATCTTGATATAAGCAAAACAACATTAATATGATATAAGATGATTGTAGGTACATACTTCTGACACCAGTTAATATTGGTTCCTCATTAGTGGATAAAATCAAACATTTGTTGTGTGGAAGCTGTTTAGCCTTCTGAACAGATCCTGGACTTTTGAACACAATATATGCCACTTTGAATCCCTGTAAAATAAGAGAGTAAAACCTTATTAAATAAATAAAACTAGTTTTTAGTAGAGCAATGAAGTTTTATGTCCCAGTCAAAGAGTATTTCACTTAAATTTATGTGTTCAGTTCAGGGACAGTGGAGAAAATGGGAGTGCCCAAACAAAACCACTGACCTTTGGCAAATGAACTGACAAACTTCCTCACATTAGAATCTACCTGATTGGGAGTCGAACCTATGCAGTGTATAATATGTAAACTGTGCACACTTTAGACCACTCACCTGCCTGAGGCCACTCAGTAAATGATTGACAACTTTATAATGAGTTTTACTGCATGTGTTTTATCTTAAGGAAAACTGAACTTTCTTTGTGTCTAACTCTTCATTCAAGAAATACATCTCTTAAAAAGAATTATCCTTTTCAATTAGAAAGTAGGATTATCTGCAAACAGAATGTGATTATTTCATGATTTGCTTATGAATTATTATATATATCAAAATGTCTAATTACATTCTGAATATTCCTTGCTGTCTGGAGGAACTATGATGTCTGTTGTAGTGGTGCTGGTAATGATGGTTTGTCATGCAAGTATGCAGGTACATGTACAACTTTACCTGATTATGTGGCACCGTCTGGAAAAACTTTGATGTCTGTTCAGGTGGTGCTGATGATGATGGTTTGTCATGTAAATATACATGTAGGACTTTACCGCAACTGGAAAATATTCTTCTTAAACATCTCTGAAAAAATAATCTTAAAGATTATAACACAGTGTAGCATTTCTTTTCCATCATAAGTTTTATTAGGAATGTATACTAGTATTCAAATTGTTATGAAATAAATTACTGTACTTGGGTACAAAATAACACAATAAAAAATTAACAATTACAGGCAAGTAGAAAATCAGTTCATTCCGAAACTGAACCAAGAATTTGCTATTGCATGTAGATCAGGATCATTTATGGTTTAATGGAATTTATCCTCACAAATCAGAAGAAACCCTCATGGGTCCGACCTTGGCCCAAATATAGAAGATGGATAAGAAACGCAGCAAGACCAATATGTCCCCATTTCATTTGGGGGGATATAAAAATGTGTTCATAACATTTGCGATGTACCTCATCACAGTATGGTGGTATATTCAGTATAAAGAGTGTTCTATCTTTAGGTTTACATGTATCTTCACCAACACCGCTGTGATCTTTCAGATATATACAGTGAGCTGCTTTACTTTTCTCATTAAATTTAACCTGTAACACTGCAAAAAATATAAAAAAAATTGATCAATTAACCAAGCAACATTTCTTCAAATCAGGGTTAGTGATTATAGGCATGACTGTGGGAAACTGTGTAATGGTCTTAGTTGATCAAGCACTTCCTGGAATAGTAGCTATTACTAGTATTATGATATTAGTAGAAACATATACTGATGCTATAGTGTAATTACCAATTACTACTGTAATCGGTTGCTAATCTCAAGTATCCACAGGTCGGACAGGGACACTTCCTGTTACCAAATCACCTCATTTTACACTGCTGTTGATTTACATAGCATTTGGATGATGTACTGGTGGTGTAGCTACTTCTGGGAGTGCCATTGTGGTGTAGCTACTTCTGTGGCTGCTATCTCCGAGATAGCACTTTAAATTTTGTGGGCTAGTACAAGGTAACACTACACACAAAAATTGGTAATAGTCACACTGTGTTACTCATTACTGTTAACCAAATATGATCTGTCTGGAGCTAAAACTAGTGTGTCAATGCTATACTCAGAATAAGTCCAGTAGTACATTCACATAGATGATAGAATGGAACAAATATTACAAGGACAATCATTTAAAAACCGTAAGTCTATAAATCAATATGCTCATTTATGGATTTTGCTGAATCTAACAGCAGAGTTAATTGAAATATCAATGATACCAGCTTTAAACGCATTTTCGTGATTTTTTAATCCAACGGATATCAAAAGTCTATTTGTACTATTACATAATTTGTGCAACATGATTTTAGTGATCTAGCACTACAAATCAAACTGGGTCAAAACTCATTAGCATAGAGCACGTTGTGGGTGAATATTCACTATGTAAACATCGTATATTATTCACAGCCATTAAAACAACACGTCTCTGTTTGAAATATCGGCAAAATTTACCCGTAAAACCCTGGACAATCTTCACATGTGCTTTTGATCCCATTTTCTTATTTTGATACAGGTCATTTAGACTCTTGCAGACGCAATGAATTAGCCTGTCTCTGACAAACGTTTTGGTGATAACACTAAAAAAATATATTCACACATGCGCAACAAATGTTATGATTTATTTCCTGAAGAGCAGTGTTGTTTACATTGTGGTACCAAAGAATTTTATTTCGATTTAAGGTAAATCAGTTGTTCTGAACGGATATCAACTGAATAAATATGCATTTGAATATTTTATTTATACAGTTTCTTCAGAAAGTATATCAGATATCCTGATTTAAGGATAGAAAACCGTCTTGTTCTGTCAAATTATGTGATCATCATTGATGATCATGTCATCACCTGTCAGGTGATCAGCATCATTTCATGGCTTTAGATTCCATCAACTGATCTAGTATCATAATATATAACGGACACGGTCCATTGAACTTGTTTGTCACTTTCTGTCTACAATTTCTGTTGGGTTCCTCTTGTAATTTAGATTTGATAGTAAAGAAACTACTGTGGTTCCTGAATTAGTTTGAAAGTTTATCATTTTTTGTAATTTTTTTACCAATACTAATTTTACTATGCAAATTCATCAGTGACAAGAAACCACTAGTTAATCAAGCTTTTGGTTACAAAATCCAATAAATTTGGCATGTCATATTGTATTGATGTTGCTACGTGGTTTTAATATGTAAGTACAGACTACTGTAGGAACCACTGTGACTGTGACAGTGAAATTCTCTTTATACCCATAGAAAATCAAATAAATTTGAATAAAGATCGATATTTTTCACTTACTTGTACCTAGTCGTAACAGAAAATCTGTATGCGCATCCGCGATTAGCCCAAAATATATCTGCATAGGGAAAAACGTTGGTGTTATGGGGATTTAACATGTTGAAAAACCATGCAAATGACGGCTTCTGTTGCGCATATGACGTAAAACGTCACCAAGGACGTCACTTCCGGTGTCTCACCTCTCACCTATCCTCTTCGTGCCCATTGGCACATAAGGTCCCAAAGCTTCTGGTGTAAACATTGTCAATTTCGCATGTGTAAAATCCCCATACTGCCAACATTTTCCTTTTTACAGACATACTTTATGACAATCGCGGATGCGCATACAGATTTCCTGTTACGACTAGGTACAAGTAAGTGAAAAATATCAAACTTTATTTAAATTAATTTGATTTTCTATGGATATAAAGATAATTTCACTGTCACAGCCACAGTGGTTCTTACAGTAAGTCATTTTATTACATGAACACCAATTGCTGTTTAATGCATCTGTGGTGTAGCACATTTTTTTCTATCTAAAATTTTTTTTTATTATGTCATATGATATGCCTGTGTGACGCATTTTGTCGTAATTAATGAATTCCAAAGTACATAAATCTCTATCAGAAAAAAAGCAAAGCGTTTTAAAATCTTTACGGGGATTTACTATGGAACCAGATGACCGGAAATATCAAACATTCGGATAGTGATAAGTATATCCTGGATTTGCCCATTCATCATGGTACCACGCGTCATTGGAATCATGTACAATGTGTATAAAAGTTGTGGAATAATGGGAACTTAATGTCAGACATTGCTTTAACAAGGGGAAACTACTCCTACAATTTGTTATACCTAAATGCTAATAACTATGAAACAAGAAATGCATTTGAAAAATCAATATTTCGCAATTCCATGTGGATCAGATCATCTACTTCCTGGGTCACAAGTGTAACACTACCCAAGAAGAAGATCCACATGGATTAGCGAAATATCGATTTTTGGAATGCATTTCTTGTTTCATAGTTATTTTGTAGAAAAGTAGTATTGTCTTTGTAAAAAATGGCAGGTACATCAGATTATTACAGTTTAAATATTAAGGGTCCCAATGTAAAATCAATAGGTCCTGAACCTCTGACCTGGGGAATTTTGAACCCCTTGAAAACCAAAATATATGTACATTTTAGTATAAGAAACAAAATAAAATGCAGAGCTTTTTGAAATTCTTATGGACTGAGGAAATTTATTATGGAAAACGACAGCTAGGCCTACTCTTAATCCAGAAATATGTTGCTGAAAAATCATTCTGTTTAGGATTCTGCTTTTGGTGAGATCACTCTAGGCAAGGGAACTACGGGTACTTGTATAATTGCAACTGCTGTTGTCTTGCTTATGTCTGGCAATTTCAATCTGGACAGCATGCAAAAATGGATCTGTGGATTAATGGTTTAATTTTCCAAGCTCACATGATTTTTCAACTTTGTTGAGGTAACACGGTTGATAGCTTCAATATATTCTGGCATTGTTTTTTTTTTTTTGTCTTAAGGAATGGATAAACACCCCAATTCACATTCTGTGTGCTTTAGTGTCCAAACCCATCTTATATGATATACATGTATTATTAAATGGCAGTAGATCTTTGGACCAATTTTGATTTATCTTTCAGATTGGACACTAACAACATCCAAAGTGAGTAGTCCAACACTGACAATATTGTGAGAAATTAAAAACTGTCTGGTGTCCATTTTAACATGTTATACATTCACTGTTTTGACACTTCGATCAAAGTGATATGTATCGCTGCATGCTTTATGATATTTATTCAAGAGTTGAATAAATAATAACATGTATAATTCTAATAGTGGCAGTACTCTAGTCTCTATGGTACCTAGGATTTGCATGGTAGTTTTGTGTTTGGCAGTTTTCCATTATGAAAAAACTCAAAGAAGTGAAAATACATAAGTTTATTCTAGTTCATTAGATTTTCAATGAATCTTGTGCAAAATTTGCCTTCACAGTCACACAGTGAAACAGATAGTACATGTAGTTTCTTCTCTAAAGCCTATACATGCTACAGACATAGAATAGATCAAGCAAGTTGTACTTGATGGGCAGAGTTCACCACTTTTGAAATATGTGTATTGATGATAAATCTGTTAAAATCCACACATACCCATCTGTAAAATTTAACATTTTCATTGAATGCTGACTTCTGTCAGTTCTTGTTCTTCTTGTTGGTGAGTATCTACCAAATTTTAAAGAATTTGCACAACAACAAAAATTACATACCGGGTAAGTTTGTTATGTTCAAAATCTTTATCCATTAGACCACAGATAGTGTTATTTAAGCATTAAACATTATCCTTGTATAGGATTACCTGTAATTGATAATGAAAAATGCAATCAATAGTATATATACTGTTAGTGTAGTATATATAGTTGAAGGAATGACAAACATGTTGATATTAATGTATTATTTTCTGTTTTTAGATGTGAATATAATAAGTGGAAAACTAACATGTACACCATGTAAAGACAAAAATCCAGAATACTTGAACAACATCAGACAGTTTTTATATGGATAAAAGAAGATATTATATATAGGATGATATTATGGTACAAATAAGCAGGACATGAGCCAGGCATTGTCCTTTAGCGTTCAACGGGAAGTCCAATTACGATTTCTCTGTCCAGATGACATTCAAGAGGTCAAAAGGTTATGTACAGAGTGGTTTCCTATCGAGTAAGTTACTGGTATATGAATAATCATAGAATATCAACAATACATAGGCATGCTACCACATATACTTCAATAATCATTCATGTAACAGACAAGAGACATTTCTATAGTTAACGATCAAACTGTTTTAAGATCAAGATACATTTTGGACAATTTTTTTAGCAAATACAAAATCAATTTAGCTATCATTTATTGTAGTCTACCGGTGTATTTTGTATATTACAAACAATTTAAAATGTGATTTTTTGACAGTAATGAAAAAGTTTTGGCATAAAACCAATCTCACCAAAAGTTGTCTCCCTTAGTTTTAGTCTTCTGTGTCTACATAAAGATTTTGATCAAAATTGATACAAATTTAAACCGATTTGAGAGGACGTTTAGCATACAAAATTCAGTGTCTGTTTTTTTATCGACTATGTTGTCCATCCCAATATTGTGTCTACTTCATTTCTTCCATGTCTGAATGAGTTAAGTTGAGTACGTAATGGTGTTTAAAGTCCCAGTTAAGAATATTTTACTTATATTGAGATGTCGCCAGCTATAGGGGAAGGTGCAGAAATTTTGCCTGTGCATTGTGCTGATGGATTTATACAGCAGGATTCCTTATCATGCTAAGCCTATTGTGACACTGGCCCCGTTTATTTTAAGTTCCCATGCCAAAGAACCGGGACTTTCATTTCATAACGCAGAATGCATGCGAAAGAACAGTCACTACCCACTTTTAAGTCTTGGGTCAGACCTGGATGGGGCTCGAACCCACGACCTCCCACTTACCAAGTGAGCACTCTATGAATGGATTTTGATCAAACTTGACACAATTATTAACCAACATGAAACAATGTACACATACTAAATTCAGGTGTATAGGTCAAGAGTCAAGGTTACAGGGTCAAATCAAGTAACAACTTGGCAATGTAGGAGACTGGGTACTTGACTCTCAAGAGACCAGTCTAGGCTTAAGACAGGCTCTGTTGTACAATGAAATACATTCACATGAAATGTTCATATGCATATATTTGTAATTCAGAAGTTGAGTTTGGATACCTGGGAAAGAGATGGATATTGAAGAAGTTAGTGAGTCACTGTCATTTATAATTTACAGGTATCCAGACAGTTGGTATGAAGACATTACCTCCAGTCGCAGATTTTACTCCTTGGCAGCTACTTACCATTCCAGAATTATTGGTATTATTGTGACAGAGATAAAACTTAGATCTGTGATGAACAAGGAGGTATATCAGAGTTTTATTATATCTACCTGTTAAACTTTTTCATAGTGTTTGTATTACTTAGCAATTTTAAATTTATCAAGGCACTCAGAAAGTTTTATGGTCATCATCACAATATTGTTGATAAGTATGATGTCTCCTTATTCAAAATTACACTAGATTTATCTGACGTCCCATAGTTCCATTTTCTTTCAATTTCAATTTTGATGTTACATGTGGCAGGAGCTAGCTATACAGGAGGTGCTTACCCTTCCCTTTCTTAAGCATCCTGACTCAGTTCCCTGGTGGAAGTTTGCATTGTTTAACATGCAAAGTTTCAAAGTTTTTGCTTTGTTTTTGGGATTGTGATTTAGACATGGATTGTAGGTATGTTTATGATATTTTTGGATTGTTTATGATATTTTCTAATTCATTTAAAATGGAATGTCAAATGGAAGAGTGCTTTATTTCTCAAAAAGTAAACATCAATTTCATTCCTGTGTCAGATAAATAGCCAATCTTTGTCTTTGCAGAGAAGTCAGAAATTTTAAGTGCAGGGGTAAAATTCTGTTTGACAAAGCAGAGGACTTGAAAAAAGAAAATTTTAACCCCCCCTTTCCCCTACCATGTTATGATATTCCTGTGTATACACTACAGAGCAGGGATTGGTTGCATAAATGGTATACTCTATTTACAGGATTCTGACATTTTAGCCAAACATTTTCCTTCAACTGTACAAGTGGCATATATACTAAGTCTTGGAGTTGTGATTGACTTCCGCAGACATGGTATAGGTAAGATAATAACTTTTTAACTTGATCAACATGCTTTAGGTACATTACATTTCTTTGTGGCTTTTCAAGAATACCTATCAATATATAATTATTAATGTGCATGTTTTTGTTGGATGGAAACATAGAATGTTTTTGCTTACAGAATGTAAACTTTTTTCACCCATCTTTTTCTGTGGCACTCATATGTAATACATAAAATACATACCAGTAATATTTATTTCATCAGTTGTTTTTGATGATAAATGGGTTCTTTGTTTCTATAAGTAATGAGAAAATGTACTACAGATGTTTGTATTCTGTTGTTATATTGCATATTGTTTTTTGTATTTCAGCATCATTACTCCTGGACAGTCTGATATCATATTTGACCTCTAAGGAGAGTTATAACTGTAAGGCATTATACTTACATGTGTTATCATCCAATCAAATTGCAATAAATTTTACGAAAAAAGACGATTTCAAGCGCACAGCTTTTTGCCTTACTATTACTCAATTCAGGGCAAACCAAGAGATGGATACCTGTATGTGTTATATGTCAATGGAGGAAAGCCGCCATGGTCGCCATTATATCCTTTATTATTAATCTTTAAGATTAAAGTTTTCAGTGCCAGGATTAATTCTCTCAGTATTAGGTTCTTATTATAAGACCTTAAAACCCTGCCAGTGTTTCAGGCAATGTTACAATAGGAGTGGCACATATATTCCTACCCCTTGTCATAGGAGTGGCATGGAAAATAACCATCCGGGTCAGTGTACAGTAGGAGTTATACAGAAAAGAACCTCATCCTCATGTCACAATAGAATTGGCATTGAAATTAACCGTCCAGCCCCATGTCATAGAATGAGTGACACAGAAAAGAACCCCTAACTCCATGTCACAGTAGAAGTGGCATAAAAAAGAACCCCAGACCCCATGTCACAGAAGAATTGGCATGAAAAAGAACTCAAAGCCTCACGTCACAGCGATAGTGGCATAGAAAAGAACCCCCAGCCATACGTCACAGTAGAAGTGACACAGAAAAAACTCCAGTTCACAATAGGAGTTTCACAGAAAGAACCCCATACTTACCGATCGATGGACGAATGGCCTAGTGCAAATGCTGACAGATCACAGTGCCTCTCACTGCCTAGGTTTATATTCATATGTTCCACTCGAGGCAGATTCAAATGTGACAAAGTTTGTCAGTTCACTTGTCTACATTTGGTGTTTTTAGGCACTCTGGTTTCCTCCATCATTCCTGAATTGTCTCAAAAGAATTTTGACTGGGGTTTAAAACACTTACTCCTCTCAATTGGTGTTATTCTATTGCATTTGTACATTTACCAGCCAATCATATTTTCCTTTTGTACTAACTTTAATATAAACTTTAACTTTCAAGGGAGAAAGTTCTTCATTATTACACATTCTTAAAAATTTGCCAATCTATTTCTGGTGTACAATTAATATTACACTTGTTTTCCTTAACTTTATTTACTGATTATATTATGAATTGTGGTGAAGTGTTATCTAAGTTACAGCCGTGTGCGTTACCCAGACAGATTGTGTGTTCTGTGAGGAGTTGGTTCTGTCGACTACTAGCCAGCATCACTACAAACTACACAAGTTAAATACCTAGTCATTCCTATAGCGTTTTGTCTCAGTGATGGAAGTACCTCTCTCTTTGTTGTCGTCGTTGTTAAAATCTCATTCCAAACCACACACCATTATTATTACACTGGCGGACAAGTAGCTTTAAATCCTTTGTGTTATGTTATTATAGTGCTATACTGATTTATATGTTTATGTTTTCAAACTGGTGTTTTTATGTGTTTCAAGTAAAGGTTTTAGGCTGTCCTCAGTATTTTGACAGAGTGTGTTTACTAGTTTTCCACAAATTTAAAATTATTAGTAGCCAAATTTTAAATTTTTAGAATTGTAGTTCTTGTAAAAAGTTTTTCCCCCCATAAATTTGCTAAAATAGGTTGATTCGATAAAGGATTTCTCACAAATTAGTTTCCAATTGTGATTTTGGCCACCAGGAATGGAAACAGATGTATTTAATCATGAAGAAGTCTACATTTCATGATTGAAATATCTATGACCAATTTTAAAAGTAAAAGTGGAATTGACATACTCCATAATCGTCAGAAACCCATGGCTGATTTTCATGCAGTAAACTTCGGTGATGAGTGAAGTATGCAAAGTGAATGTTAGCCATGGGTTTCCGAGGATGAATTGAAGTTGGATATGATGCTGGCTCTGTCAGGGTACTATGGATGTTCTTTATCTGCAGACATTTGTATTATATACATGTAGCCTTAAGTGTTCATTGTTTTTGTTAAAGTTAATATTTCTCAATTTAAGACTTTTGTATCCAAAGATTTCCCATGTTATGAAGTTAATATTTCTCAATATCCAAAGATTTTCAGATGTAAAAGTTAATATATCTCAACTCTAGACTTATATATCCAAAGATTTTCCTATGTGTTCATGAAGAAATACTAGGCATAATGCATTTGTTTTTTATTTGCCAGAATTATTTATTTGTTTGTCTATTGTTTATTTTTGCTGTTATGACAAATGTTTTCAAGTGGTTCCCAGCTATTTAGCTATGTTTTCTGACAAAGTAAGTTTGAAAGTTTGTAACTTAAATTATTTCAACCATCATATGTTTAATTGAAATGTCACAATTTGTATTGCAATACTGTAATTTGGTTTGATCAGTTATAAATGCCAAACTTTTATGATTTCTTTAAGAGTAGATGACATTACCAGTATAAACATGTACGGACAAATACATTATATGCATGTAATGGAGAAAAAAAATTAAACATAAATATTTGATTTTTGGTGACCGGTAGAAACAATATCTCAGCAATATTTCACTTTACTATTATAATCTTGTACAATTAATATTGTACAATTTTAATTTTCGTTTTTCATTGGTCATCACAGACATTTAAATAAATGTCCATAAATATACACTAATATTTAAACATGCCTAATTATGTTTTTCAAATTATTATTAATGGTACATTTAGTTTTTATATTACATATTTGTTTGGTAAGTTAATCAATGGCCAAGTTATTTGAAGTTCAGTTAGTTTAACTAGTTGGATAGTGAAAAGTTAACTCTTGTACCGTTCAACATTTAACATCAACTAATAGCAGTAGGGTCTGCAAGCTTTGTCTTAATTCTTTTTATTTTGAAACCAGACATGAAAATGTTCTCCACATTTGATGTCAAAGAATAAACATTGTTGGTTACATCAATTTTTGCATGGTGTCATTTAAAAAAACTGTTTTCAATCACATTGATTGTTCTTGTACCCCCCAAAAAATCACAAACTCATGTTGATCACTAGACAGGACTCTATGACCGACTTCGATTTGTCTAAGTTGTGTTAATCGTGTTAAGGGAGTTAACTCGAATCCAAACCGAACAAATGGGGTAAGTCACGGGTAGGCGTTTCTCGTGTTAACCCGATTAATAGTACCTTCTAGGCTAGTTTAGTCGAGTTTAATCAGAGAACAACATGGCGGGTGCAAATGTGAGTTAAGGAATTGTTGATTAAAAGTTTGATTGATATTGTTTTAATAACAATTATATTCACAACCATGTACATTGTACTTGAACAAGCACAAAAATGACTACCAAAATAATCAGTATCGGCTATAGGCTATTGGCACATATTTTTTTCGGTATAGTATAACGGCTATTTACTGGTATTTTTTCTACGATGACTCCAATGCTATTTCAAAAGTGCCACGGTCAAGCTTAAATTGTTGCTTTAAACAGATAAATCATCAGATGAATATGTAGGGACCGTATGGTCAACAAATGTTTTACTCTTGGAACAAATTGCCTAGGGAAAATGTTAAATTTAACACAACTAACTTGTTTTCCGTTCGATTTAGACAGAATTTTGCGCATGCTCATTGCATTACCCGAGAAACATGATTTGGACAAATCAAAGTCGGCCTATCAGTGTACCCTATGAATTGTTGTTTTGTTTTTTCTACAATGAAATCTGATGAGACCATTTTGAAAATTTGAAAACCATCTGGTTAAACTAGCAAAGTTTAGAACATCTGGACACAGAACAAATTTTTATAAAGACTACCAGTACATTTAAAATATATAGAGCATCAAGATCAAATATTAAATATACTATATATTAGATGTTCATACTACATCAGATACTAGTATACCATACTTGAGGATCATACTACATCAAATAATTATACATCTCATCTTTATGTTGTAGTTTTAACTTGTATTTTATGTTGCGTTTAATCAAGTAACCTCAATCCACCAGTAATCAATGTATATTACTTTTATGACATTCTTAATAGCCTTCATGTTTTTAGTAATCTTGCTCACCTAAATCACCATCTAAACCAGTTTCACATCTTTTTTCCAGAATGAACAAATTTGTACCAAGTTTCCAGCATTTCATTTTTTGCCAATTTCTAACGAATTATGTTTATGTCATATAACATGCATGTACATGTACTATTTTACTATACTTATTGTTTCAACAGACTTTATTTTCAAAATTCTCACATGTACCAAGTACATTGAAAATTAACTACCAGCAGAAAAATGAGATTTTAAGTTCATCAAAAGGAATACCTTATTTCAAATCTGAAACTCCATTGAAGTTATTTTACTCCTACTACAGTCAAACCTGTATAAAGGCCATCCAAGGGAACTTGTAAAAGTGGCCTTTATATTTACAGGTTTAAATAGTATGAATAAAGAACAATTAGGTTACAATTCTACTGGTCTTTTTAAGCAGGTGGCTGTTATATAGAGGTGGCCTTTAAGGCAGGTTGGACTTATATTATATTTTATATTAATGTCTTGGTACATTTTTTCAACAACATTCAACACCTTGATATAAGTGTACATTCACACATTAAGATCTATATTGCCATCTTGGTTAACAAGTTTTACCAAGGTAATTTTTTACCACCTATTTAAATGTAATTTCATTTCTGTATAAAAGTATATATAGGATACACTTTTTAGTCATAATTATATCTATAAGTTACACTTTTTAATTATGTCTCAGAAATCCATACATAGTGAGATTAAAATTTAATGTTTAAATGTTTTACTGCATGAGAGGACATTAGAATTAATCTTAGCATGATAGAATAGGAGAAAGGATTAACTCAAAAATATGATATGTATTATGAGTGAGTGTAACAGTAAACACAATGTAAACCATGACACAATACAAGTTAATGATAGAAACAGCCTAACTGCTGACTTTGGACTGTCACTGTAGTAAATTATCAGTGATGTGGCTATAGTACCATTGTATGTCCATCAAACACCCCTTTATGTTATTTTCATTTGCAACTGTAACATTTAGCTTTTATTAATGCATTTAGTGACAGTTCACAAATGGCTGCAATAATGCTGATCCATAATTCACTCACCTACTCATTTTGTGGCAATTTCCATTTTAAGATGTTAAATTTTTTCTTAGGTTTTTGACACATTTAAAAGCAGAAAAAAACCTTTTCATTATATTTTCTATTTCCCCTATTTATACATTATTATGTTTTCCCAAGGGACCTATACTATAGTAGCACTGGTCCCGAAGGAAAACATAATAATGTATTTAGTACATCACATGACACTTTAATGCATAGTGCATTCTAACCATTGATCAATGACCTTTAAATTTAGACAGACATTCATATAGACATAAGGCAATTCTTATTGTGTAGTGTACAATCTGGTCAGAAATGAAATTGTCTGGGTCCTCGTTGCCAAATCTTGACGCCATGTTTGTTTACAAAATTGTGTTCTCGTTCCCAAGGTGGCGCGTGCAAAAAGTATAGTATCCGTCTGGAAAAACAATAGTACCTTGCTGTCAACAGTACTATACTCATTGCTAGGGACAGACAGAAACTATACAAAATAGAGTACATGTACATATCCAATCAATTTCCTACAATTTATCATGTGATGTACTAAAGTGACTTATTGTGTTCTGTGTACCATCATACTATGATATATTGAGAAAGGGGGATAACCACAACAAAGGGGAATAATCTTGTTTTTCTGCTACATATGTATTATCACAAGTTATGTAATTTCAATACACACACTAAAAAATTCCATTAATTTTATGAAATGTTTATAAGAATATGGAAAATATTTATTTTCATGGTGACTGAAAGATAATCATTTGTGCCAAATATGTCTAAATAAAATGGAAACAGATTATGAGATAAATGAAACAGAATTTCAGAAATAAACATTAATTTAACATTAAATGATTCAAGTTGCATGTTTGGAGTTTGTAATATATGTACTACATTGTAGTTTAAACAATATTTTTATTAGCTGATTTTTAATTTATCTCCAAAAATATCTGAAATCAATTTGATTTTTAGAAATAGTTTTGCATGCCTGCATTTAGAATGCTTTACTCGAAAAGTAATGTTAAGTTTAAAAAAAATATATATGGTTGTGAACGATGTTAAAATACACTATCAGCAAAAGGGTCTAAGATGTTTTATTTGCGGCAAGGTGTGTATGTGTGTGTTTGTGTTGGGTGACGTTAAGATAAGTTGGGTATATGTCAGTCTTGTTTTGTTTTTTCTAAGTTCACATACCTGTACATTGTATATTTCACTGTTGATTATGAGTTACGCGTGTTTTGTATGTCTGTGATTTCTTGGAGTGAGTTGTGATTATACTACCAAATCCCAGTATCACAATCATTCCTTGACCAAGATTTTCCTTCTAATTTTTGTTGATCTTTTAATTTATAATACCAAAATTAAAAGTTTCAACAAAGATAGAATAAAGGTGTTATAAGCTCAAAATTATCTTTAAAATGATACCTTAAATTCATGAAAACAAATAAAATTATTTAAATTTGTGTGATTTAAATGAAGGAAAGCTAAGAAATGATTGTAGAACCGGGGACTGTATATCCGACTTATCTATCTTTGTTACCTTATATATATATAACATTTTATCAGGATTGATATAGTTGTCTGTTTTTGTTAAAGATACTTTAATTGTTAAAAAATTACTGGATATTTATGTGCAATTCACATGATAAAGAAATCTTGTGTACAGGAGTTTACTATATAGATAATTCTTGTATGTGTGAGTCTACTATGTGTATATAGATTATGGTCTTGTGTATGCAATTCTACGATATAGGTTTTTTTGCATAATATTTCACATTATGTAGTGTTTTGAATACCGTAAACCAACTAGATAACTTCAACGATTTTTTAATAGAAAAAATGACTTCAATCAACGCCAGAGATTTTGTTCCAAAAAAAATAAATAATACATGTAGATTACATTAGTAGAATTGTCCTGTAGGCACTTTTATCACGGGGTTGACAATCTCTGTAACTACTGATTAAGATTTAT
Source organism: Anadara kagoshimensis (assembly GCA_021292105.1). NCBI lineage: Eukaryota > Metazoa > Mollusca > Bivalvia > Arcoida > Arcidae > Anadara > Anadara kagoshimensis. The sequence continues at coordinate 65,717,094 of CM037861.1, read as the reverse complement.
CAGTCTGTTTCAAATTATAGTAATTTTTATAGGGAACCAAGGATTTTTCACACAGAATATCATTAAATGAGGCAACATTTTTCTGGGAGAAAAGATTTTGAAAGACTTTGATAAAAATAGCAACTAATACTCATATTTGGTAAGGAAGATTCTTGATTCATGCAGGTTAAAAATTATTGCATCCAATATGGCAGACCAAAATCCAAGATGGCTGCAGTTACTATAAATAATTAAAATTGAAAATTAGAAGTAGCCATTACAGATTTATTTATGGTCAGATTTAATTCAAATTTATTATATAGAAAGTAAATTGGTGGCCATTCAACATGTTAGAAGTTTTTTACTGTAATTTTTAATTGACCTAATTTTTAGGGGTTATTCAAATTAGGTATTATTTTAAGCCAGTCTTGGAAAATATTCACCTCTGAAACTGCCAGGCCTATTTGAACCATATTTGGAAAAGAAAAATTCTTGGTTAATGCAAACTAAAAACTCACTTGCACAATTGCATGTTTTAATGAAGATTTTAAATCCAGCTATTGTAGTTGTATAATGAAGCTATTAATTTATTCATTTAAAATAATTTTTAAAGGTTTACATCATCTAAAGATGTCTATAAATCATCTTGTCAGTATGACTGGATGGTGTTTCTTCTATTGGACTATTGTTATTGTTGTATTGACTTGCACATGTATTTTTAATACGAAGTATTAGGAATACATTGTACTACCGGTAGTTAAAACTGAGTACACAAATTTTGAAATTACTTAGTGGACATGGTTTATAAGCATTAAAATACAGGATTTGTCTGTGTCATTCTTACTTTTTCATTACAGAACAGAGAAAAACAACATATTTTTCTTTTTTTTTAACCGAGATTGGTTGATTGCATGGGGTTTTACATCCCTCATGGATACTTCACTTATACATTGTATAAGCTATCACCAGCTATAGGTGAACTGACAGAAATTTTATCTTTGCAGTGTGCTCAGCACAATGTGCAGGAAGGGTTCTTAAACCGTTCTTTAAAATGCCACACCTGATGCAACACAGGGCATCTGTTTTTAAGGTCTCTTCGAAAGGCACTGTGACTGTATTTCTAAATGCCAAGTGCTTGGTCAGATCCAGCCTGGGTATGTTCCTTGACTTCCAATATACGGATACAACTGAGCTACTGTAGTTATGATAAATGGATGTATACTCACTCACTTAATGTACAGGTTTCTGTTACATATGATATCCTATGTTTAAATAGAAGAGTGGACTAATGGTGCAATCAAGTAAAGATTCTTTCACTTATATCAATGTTGTCTGTTCAGAGATGGGAGAGTACTCATAGCAGAGAAAACCGCCAATTGTTTATGTTTGGCAAGCAAATTGAACTATGCAAATTATGCAGTGTGCAAAATGTCTTTAATTTTTCCATAATAAGAAAAATTAATGTCATTTCTATAGTAATGATGTAAATCTTTTGTGTTGTGTGATTTGTGCATACGGAATACTTATTTGTAGCAGAATAATGTGTACTCTTCAATAGTTATTGCAGAACATGAAGAGTAGAGTAATATAGTTTTGTGACCCTATCAAAGTTTTTTCACTTATATTGAAGCAGTCAGTTGAGGAATGGTGGAGGAAACTTTCTCAAACTAGGATCTTTCCTGAGTGGGATTTGAATCTAAGTGATGATTGGCATTGTGATCTGTAAGCATGTGCTTTATATCACTTGTACTGAGGCCCTGTAGAACAAGTAGAAACAATATGAACAAAATGAATAATCTGGATAGCATAGGATCTACTGTGAAAACTTATCTAATGGTAAAGTTAACCACTTTCAGAGCCTATGTTCATGGTCAATTCAATTATTTGTGTCAAGATTTATAAAGTTTTGCAGATTGAGTCATAGCCTAAAACAATATCCAGACATATTTTTGAGGGGTATTTATATATAATCAACCCTGTCTATAAAGGCCAAAAGTAAAAAGAGTCCTTTATGGGCAGGTGGCCCTTGCATGCAGGTTCGAATAACATGAATAAAGAACATTTTGTTAAAATTTCATGACTATAAGCAGGTGGCCCTTATATAATGGTAGCATTTACTGTGGCAGGTTTGACTGTAAATACTTTGTTTGAAAGATGCAAATAATAAAACTTAATAACTTTGATTCTATAATTTCATGACAATTTATTAAATAATAGAAGCACTATGGGATAATTTTTACAAATGTTTTAGCAGAGTTCTCTAGTTGACAATCGGAGTTTTCTGTATGGGCCGTCGTCCTCCCAGACATTACAACAACTAACAAAGTTCCTGTCTTCAATGTCTTTATCACTTTACCTATCTTCTTATCTAGCTTTTTTAAATATTTCTGAAATATAACAATTATTATCAAACTTGACATTCTCATTGAAAAATATTTAGAATATACAATGATTTCTATACTTAGTGTAAAAAACAAGGAATTTTCCTTCTCAAAATACAATGTATAAAAATAATTTGAATCGATCATAGTGAAAATGAAATATTACTGCTGAATAAAGTGTACCATTATAAAATCTTGAATCACTATCTTCAAATTTAGTTCAGCTACTAGAAATGTAGAGTATGTACTATAGGTCATTTAGTGATTAAATCACCTCTAACAGATCAAGTGGCAGACTGAAACCTATACCTTCATAATTGGCTGATTGCAACCAGTGAAGATTTCTTTTTAATCCATCGTTATTTAGTGCTAGATGACATCAAAAATATCCATTCTTATGTTGATCCTCATATGAAGCCAGTTTTAAAGATTCCTTTTGGGTGACCTTTCATTGTCAAGTTACAAATCTCCCTCTAGCAAATTCTATAGCATGAGAAAAATTGTCACATGTCTTGCTGAAGACCAGTTGGTTTCTATGGACACTCATTTTCCTCCATCATTTTAGATGTAAGTGAAAGAATCCTAGCCGGGCATAAAACACCATACAACCCTCCTCTCCATGATAATTTTCATCATATGACTATACCTTGTATGTATCTTCATCTTTAGGCTCTGTATCTGTTAAAAGCTTATTAAAAGATGTAAATTTTGTAAAAACAAAATCATGATACTGCACATAAGATTTGGTTAATGACACACTGGTTTTATCACAGCTTGCTTCCATAGCAACAATATCTTCTTTACTAAAACAGTCTACAATTTCTTTTGACGAGAGAAGTGCAGCTGAAAAATAAAAGTCTTGGATGCATTTTTTGTGTTTGTTTTAAATATAATATATTATAATGACCATAAAAAGACACAATAAGGGCTGAAAATATAACTATTTTTAAAGTATATTTATAATGTGCCACCTCGTGACATATTCTTTTGCATGTAAACAACAGCCTGTGATTTATTTGAGGATATACCACAGGTACCGGTAGGTATTGATTATTTCTATTTTAACACTACTTAAATCAAAAGCATTGAAACGGACACTGCAAACTCTTTCCTTAGAAGTAAATTTTACTGTTCATTTGCAAAAGTTTCATTGATACAATTTAGTAGTTGAGATTACCTCCATTGAAATAAAATCATCACACCATTGGTTGTGACACATAGAATGACTTCACAAGGTGAATAAATGAGTATTTTAGTAGACCAGAACAGCAATGGTTATTTTGTTTACCATGGTTGGCTTTCTTCATGTTTAATATGAATAATAGGCTCAGGGTCTTGGCGCTCACCTGTGACCCTGACCTTTGAACCCATGCGCTTCATTCATATATCAAAATTACTTTAAGGCCAACACAGGTCTATATGTAAAGTTTACACACAACGCACGATGGACGGTGATAGATTGCAATAGCTCATCTGACCCTTTGGCTCAGGTGAGCTAAACATGTAGTCCATATTAGAATTATATTAATACTGCTTGTTAACAATCTGAAGATACCTATAACTGTGTTCTGTTTAGTTTGTTACACTTAATGGTTTATATTCTTCACTTGATGATCTACAAACTTACCTGTTTTACAACTTTGTCTGACTAATTGGAAGAAGTTTTGATATCTAAAATCACCCTCCCTCTGGAAATATACTCTATTTCTCCTTACTTCTGAATCGTCTGCTTTTGTTATAAACTTATTCCTACACATATCAGACTCTCTGTCATTCTCAGAACAATCTGTAAGTTTTTGTTTCACTGCATTTGAATTAATAGTGTTTTGTACACGTAGTCCTGAGGTATTTTGTTTATTTACATCAGTTTTTGTCACTGTTTTTGAATTATCATTGTTTAAAGCACTCCTTGGAGGACTGTGGGGTACATCTGATGTCTTTGTTTCTGTTCCTTGCTGATCTGATGATGTAGGATATATAACTCCACCCATAACAACATTACCAAATTCTATATCTGAAAACAAAAATTATACACGGTGACTGACATTGTTACATGTATATTTTCATTGCTGGTAATTAAAATCACCACTGACTACTGATTTGTGAGAGATTCTTACAAAGGAACTTGTTTTAGCAAATTAAACTATGTTTCTATAATTTTGGAACTTTGGCTATTAGTAATTTTCAATTTGTGGAAACCTAACATTGTTATTCAGAAATCTGTATAATCCTACATGTATAAAAATGTATAGGTACTTATGATGCATGGCTGGTTAAGACTACGGACTCAATGGTCATAGGAACAAACCCTAGCAGGACTCCATGCAGGAATTCCATGTTTTAACTTGGGAGATAACCTTGTGATGGATTGACATTCCATCTATGGGGGAAGTCTTGTACTTTCAGTCCTTTCACATACACCATGGAAACCAATATGTGCACTGGCCTCATTAGCCTAACATACATTGCCAAGCTTTGTTCTCAGGTTAAGGAAAATCTTAGTTAAGCAATAATTGTGCAACTTTGGTCCAGCTGAATGACAGTGACATAATACACTTACTATTCTTTAACTTGAGTAATACTAATTCCATTGTAGCCATAGCGTCTTCTATAGAACAATGTCCGTCTTCATTCTCCTGGATATCACGTCTGGAACAAAAACAAAATCATAAATCCAGGTTAAACACAAGTCTAATAAACATGTGTTCTGATCATAAGAAACAACATACACTGTATGTGTTCCACCACAATAACAATAAACTCATGTCCTGTAAAGCAAGCACATGTCTGTTTGCCAAGATATTATGACTTTGGTAAGAACTGATTTGTCAACTGAATGATGTAAGGCTGTGGTACAATAACATAAAATGTAATTTCGAATTATGAATGAAGACTAATAATGAATTCTGGTATATTATTTGTACTTAATAAGTTGATTTCCCAACATATTTTGTCTGACACAGTAATTTTCGGAGATCATTTTTTATTTTTAAACTAGTTAGTGAATCTCAATGATATACAGCCATTTTGAAAACATCATCAGAGAGGACAAGTGTCTTTGGAACAAGCCTCTGCATTAAGATTAGTTATTGTCAAGCATTGGATTATCTTCCTTACATGATAAACCTACCCTAGAAAATGTTGCGAGAGTTTCTTCAATCCTGTCTTTATACTACGTTGTCCTGATAGATTATATATCACACTGGTGTCTATAACATATGGATGAAATACCTACAAAATGTAAAACAACATGGTACATTGTATCGCATGTAGGAGCCTCAGTGGCTGAGTGTCTAAAACACCCACTGACTGACAACAATTTATATAAAATGGTGACATGCTTATAAAGAACAACTAAATATAAATTGTGAATGCATTTTTTTATATAAAATAATGCTATTCGAAACTTTACATGCACAGCTTCTATTTATAAAGACCATACTTACTGGTTTCCTTCGGGTGGCCAGAGCCTCCGTGACAGTAATATAAGTGACGGCTTAAAGCTCACAGTGTCTTTTACTGTCTTACTCTAAGTTCTATTCAGACAGATTTTAGTGTTATGTCAGTTCATTGGAAATACTTTGGTTTCCTGCACCATGCAAGAAAAAAAAACCATTTCAATATGCATGAAATAATCTTGACTGGGATTTAAAATGACATCCCTCCACATCCTAGTGTGTTCTTGACAGATACAACTTACTGATTCCAGAGAAAATCTGGTGGACTAAGTTAAACTCTGATGAAACAACATCATAATTATATTTATTGATACTTTCAGTTTATTTGTGATGATATTTACCTTAAGAGCATTTAAATCAAAGTTCAGAGACTGACCACACAGTATGGCATCAGCCGGTAAGATCCTCTTAAGTTCCCTGTGTACATCCTCCAGGCGGGTTGTAACTGGATCAAGTATAAACTTTGTTATACCACTCCACCTGTTAAAGAAGTATAAATAAAAATTATGGGACATAAAAAAGGCCCAGGGGCCTCAACACTCACCCAAGGATATGGCCTATATCTAATGCAGAAGTTCAATGGCCAATTACATTAATTACAAAAAACATCTAAATTTTCAGTAGTTAGGGGCCAAATGTAAGGCTATTTGTAAATTAACCATTTCAATTTTCAGCATCTGTTTGCAAGTGTAACCTTGACCTTTGAACCCATGACGTTCATTTATATATCAAATAATCATTATAGGAATGCCTACAATATTTGAATATACATGTACATGCCTATATAAAAAAGTTTATAGTTTTACATGTGATAAACCATTTCAGTATTACATGTAATTTGCATTTATGACCTTGACCTTTGACCCCATGACATTCATCTATATATCAAAATGATTGTTCTGTCAATATGTACAACATTCTATTATACATGTCTATACAAAAAGTTAATTTCCAAATAATCAACAGGTTAAGTATTCTTACACATCTGTGGAATGTGTATTCCTATGGGCCCCAATACACTTGTCCATGGGTATGAAGAAACCATATGAAGTTTTGGTGACCATTGATTCCTGTATATTGTACATACCTTGTAAGATAGTCCTTTATTTTGTTATGTGGTTTAACAAGTGTATCATAAACCACCTTCAGATGTTCATCAATTATAGAGACTCTTGTTAACTCTTGTTTCCCCACTACTGTCAGGCACTGAAATAAAAATATCAGGCATGTAATTTATATACATGTAATGGCTTTATATTTTCTAAATGTCAATGATAGGTTGTCAGAAAATAAAGATCTACATTTTTGCTGTATTTTAATTTCAAGTATTTGGGTATACTGGCACAAATTCTGTACTAATTGGCTGATAAAATTGTAGGAATTTACTGACAGAGTGGATGCTTGTCAAGTTTTAATAAAGACCTTAGAAAAGATTTAATATGAGACTGTGCAATTTAAGAGCGAGTACTCTATCCACTGAGCAAAAGAATTGAGAAGATTATGGTACTATTAAAACAAGAGGTCATAATACAAAGAAACAATTTGCTTCCCCTTTTATTATTCTTTCTTTTTGTAAATTTGGTACATTATTTTCTGTCAGTTATTTTTGTATTACAATATTATTACCAATATCCAAATTTCTTGCCAAATGGCACATTTTGTCTAAAAAGTGTTATTTCTAAAGGCTTTGTCATAAATGAAAGTATAAGGATACATCTACTTACCATCTCACAATCGAGAGCAAACAATGGACTGGTATCAGACACTGGTTTAAACTCATCAGTCAAATGTGTAAAATCTTTACATCTATCTAAAGTCACAAACAAAACTAGTCATAGCATTAACATCTAATACAAGATAATAAGAGGGTTGGTTAGGGTGTTATAACATACTAATGTCATATCACTACATAATATATGGACCATTAATTCAGTTGAGAGTGTTACACTGAGTCCTTTCAATATCGGTTTATTCTGAATCTTGTATACATGTATTTGTTACGAGTATGTTTTTGATTGTGCATTTGCTATTGCAAGGTACCGTACATTAACATTTCTACTTTCTATTAGATCTAATAATCATTTAAGCGAGTCTATTTACTGTATAAATCACGAGGTAATTTAAGCTATTAAATTCAATTTTTTTTAAATAATTGCTAAAATCTATAAACTTAGTATAATGTAAAAATAATTTGATCCAGAATGTTGCTGTCTGTGGATTTTCAACTAAATCTATTGTACAGGTTTCCAATGTTACTTTAAGGAACAAATTATTAATACTGAAAAATACATACCATTATTACTTAAACTCATCGGTAATGGGTACCCATCATGCATCATCTGAGCTGTATCTAACAGAAGATGGTTCCGAGGAAATCTGTCACTGACATGTGACTTAACCGATTCATCTGATTGGTTAATGTTGTTAACTTCTAGTGTGACTGGTTCATCTGATTGGTTAACAGCTACAGATTCTGCTGGTGTAGTATCTTCATTTTTAGACTTTGATTTTTTAAATTCTGAAAATAATTTTGAACTAATAAATGTTTCTCCTTAAGTGATTAATATAGCTTGTGGTATGCTTGTCTGCATCTTGCTGACTCTGAGCTAACACCTTAAAGTTAACCCTAGTAAGTGCTAGTACAAGGAAGACCATAAAACATAATTACACATCTGTAGACTTGTTCTGAAATCAATCCTTAAAAATTGATAAAGTTGTTCTTTTTGTGAATAGCTAAAAAATTGCTGAGCAATGTTATAAACCTCAACCAATCTATTGAGCATTTAAAATGGACTACATATATATACAATTACCTCTTGACTTCATGTATGTTATTCATAAACCTACAATATACTTCCCTAAATATACAATGAACTCTTTTTTATGTAAAGTATACATCTGAATCTAGACAAGATTTGCAGTTTAATGTGGCAATAGCTTACCTTTTAACTTTTTTAATTTACCATTAGGAATCGGTACATAGAATATATCTTCTTCTACAGAACTACCATACTTAGCAGGACATATCATATCTACTGACTTAAAATATAAATAAAATAATCAGTGACTTATAATAAAATATATAAAAGATCTTCTGTGAATGTTTCCATTGTGTTTTTGTCTTATTTTCTTGATGAGAAATTAACAATGACTGTACCACACAGTAATCTCAATGGAACCTCACATGTAATTGTATGTTATGGTGAGAATTCAGTTGTCATGTTAATGGAAGGTTGAGAATATCTATTTCATTACTATTAATTTTGAGAAATCATATAATTTTCTGTTATAAAGCTGATAATATGGACATTTAGATATGACATTCATTCAATATTGGATTTTCAATTTCATCAATGACAATATGAACTACAGAAATACGAAAAATATAAAAACTACCTTCAATATTAATCAATATATTCCCTCTACCCAGAACAAAATACATTGTAGTTGATATTATTGTAAACAAGTTATAAATGAAATGGAATGCCATTTTAAAAATGTCCTCAAATATTAATAGTAAATGACACACCTACTCCACCAAAAGATTGTTCCCATTAAGTTTCATAAAGATCTGTTAAACAGTTTTCGAGAGCAACTGACCAAAAAATGGTGGTGGAAGAAATGGAGTAAATACTATATGTCCCCCTACTTTGTTTAGGGAACATAAAACAAAGTCTCTAAAATGGAGGCTTTCTTGAAAATTCTTTTTTTCTTACCATTTCAAAATGTTCTTTAACCTTTGGGAAGCAGTCTGGGTACTTAGTATAATCACTACTGCTAACGGAATCCATCTCCAGCACTACAACACCTTTAACTTTCTGAACCCGTAGTAATCTGCACCATCTAAAATCACAAATATATAACAAAAACATGTACAGTCAAACCTATTTAATCCAATATCCAATAATCGTATATATTGGAAAATGATTTTTAAATCCAAAACCATTTCCTAAATATTCTATTGAAAAACACCTACCCATGGTAATTGCATAGCCAAAACTGTCAATCAAAGTTAAAAATTCCCTGACCTGATCTGCTAAGTTTTCGTAACTTTTCTTCAAAACACAATGTACACATTTTAAACATTAAATGGTCAATCTAATTTTGATATCTTTATTTCCATAAATTTTATGAAGCAATATGTCATGAGTTTTAGCAATATTCTATAAAAGATCCAAAGACCTAACTTATTTACCATTTTATTAACATTTTGTGAAAATTAACAATGCAAGAAAAATAGAATCTTACCTCAATTGTGGTACAGAAGGGCAAGAAATCTTTTCCATAAAAGATCAAAAGACCTAATTTATTTACCATTTTATCATCTTTGACTTGGTAATTCACAATGCAAGACAAATAGAATCTATCCCCACTTGTGGTGCAGAAGGGCAGGTAACCCAATCTTGGATAACATAATCTCTATAGCAAGCAATAAAGGGCAGTAACTCTTACCTTGGTTTATAACTGGATATATTGCCCTGTATAGCAAACAACAGTAGATGCTGTAGGTCAAGCATAAAAAGGGCAGGCAACTCTTTCGTATTTATGTCATGTGAAATCATTCTTCCATGTTGGCTTGCAAGTTCATCTAGTGTAAGGTATATTTTGGGTCGCTCCTGTTAAAATTAAAATATAAAAGCCATGTTAATTGAACTGCTAAGCCAGTTGTGGTAAATGTATATAACTACAGAAGTTATAATTGTGTGATTTATAGGTTGCATCATCTAGCTGTGAGGTGAAATGCTAACTTCTTTGCACTTAGTAGTGGCCTCAGTGGCCAAGTGGTCTGAAGTGCAACCTTACAGATCACAGCACTTTTCACCACCTAGGTTCAAATCTCACTAGGGAGTAGGGACAGATGCTAGTGTGAGAAAGTTTGTCAGTTCACTTGCTGAAGGGGGTGGTTTTCTCCATGCACAACTCTTGTTTCCTCCACCATCCCTGAAATGGCTACGACACAACAGGATTTCTCCATACCATATACCTACCATACTAGCTTTTTGTCTTTCCTTGATAGCCTGTCTCAGTTTTTGTAAATCGTCTTCCATAGATTTAGTAGATTGCTTTAATACAGTAGTTAAATCAATAGCCTCCTCTACCCCAGCCTCCAAGGGAGTTAATTTTGCTTTCTTTTCTGTCGATTCTGGGTTTGTCTCTGTGTCTTCTTCGAGTGATTTGTCTGTCTTCCGCTTCATTGTCTGAAATAACGGAGAGGATAAATAATTATACTGACAGAGATGATCAAAATAATATTGACAAAATCAATATATATATTTCTGCACATCAGATAAGGAAATTCGCAAGAAGATTCGCTAAATTTCATAATCAAGAACATGCCTCAGACTCAGCTCCGGATATCAGCCAGATTTTCAGACAATTTAGATTTTGTGCTAAGCTGGTATCTTGTTACTAGCTTGATAACCTCCCTCTATCACATTATAGTACAGTCATCCATTGGAGTATGTAACATTGTTGTAGCACTACCAGTTTATGAATAATTGACATGTTTATCAAAAATTGAACTGATCGACCTTCTCTGTACCGCTCCCAGCTTGTATAATTTGTTGTGAAGGTTCCACATAGTGCACACATGCCTTGTCCGACTAATCAGACCACTAAACCCCCATTTTGATTTTTGACTAGTTGGGGGTTAGTCAAATATCAAAAAGGGGCTGATTAGTCCGACTAGTTAACATGTCCCACTAAATTTGACATGGTCACATTATGGTGTCAGATCAATGTGGTAGTTCCAATCCAGCTGATCATGAAGTGTTACTCCAAGATAACCTAATGTCTTCAAAATAAAATGTTCATTAAATAAACAAAGGACACTGAACTGACAAAATAACGATACATAACTTTGTGGGGGGGGGGGTGTAACTGTAAACGCGCACCTGCCATATCGTTTAGAAACGCTGAAAATCTGTGTATATAAATTATTTATTTTTCAAATCTTACCTTGGTTAAATCAGATTTCGCTAATTCTAAAAAGGCAATAGCTTTTTTCTTCTTTGACATCTTCCTCTTTTCACTTTTTGATAACTTTCCGTCATCCATGTGGTAGTGTTAAAATGACAACATTAACATGTGCGATTCCGACGAAAACTACTTGCTCCTTAGAAATATCAAAGCAATAAGCACAGGGGACATAAGAAACCGGATACAACCTTACCTCTATCAGTAAAGAGCAGTCTCGCGTAGTTTCTTCTATAATTTGGAGACCCCTTACTGTCACAAACATGAGAATATAGAAGATATATTTATTACATATATAGAGAGAATATAGAAGATAGAGTACAGGGGAAAATAAATAAATAAATAAATAAAATAAATAAATGAATGAATGAATAATCTCAGTAAATATTTTTATACAGTATCTGGATGTCCAATTGACAATACATTAGCCTCATTTAGAAAAAATGCTTTAATGGTAATTTGTCAAAACTGACATTGTTATCCAATCTAGTTAGGGATGTTGAACTTATTACAGAAAATGTGTGGTCTCATTTTTTAATGCCATATAATGGACTTATAATAATTATGTGTATTGAAATTTTAAGTATCAAACTAGATGCTAACCTTGTGGTTTACATTATTACGTATTTGATATTGTGATCCTGGTCCATCTTTTTTCTTTCCCTTATTTTTTTTATCTTGGCTTACTGTTGTGGTGATCAGACTTGATTGATTCCTGAGTAGCTTAGTCAGCAGAGCATTCCGTTGGTATTGTAAAGGCCCTGGATTTTAGTCCTGGTTTGGCCGCTGCATTTACCCTGTTCCTGTTAACTTGTGTTACAGGTTGGTTCTATTTCATTTGTTTTGTTGTGTTGGTTTTCTTTGACTGTTGTTATATTATTCAGGTGATATCTTAATTGAGTCTTTAAATTATAATGGTGATCTTATTTGCTAGGTCAACTATGTTAATTGAGGTGGACTTCATATTTCCAAAATAGCAATTTCTATCTCATTGATATGACAATTAATACCAGCTTGCTCCTCAAGAGTAATCCAAGTAATTTTTACTAGCCATACAAAAGTACTTACACCGTTCTTACTAAAACCATTTTACTTTTGTTCTTAGTGCTTGTCCAAAGTAAAATGTTAATGTTTATAAAATATATTCTTTATCAGTCCTTTTTTGAAAAAAGTACTCCCATTTTTAACATTTTACCAGTTGCCGTTGAAACTAATCCCTCTTTTTTATGAAATGATTACAAAACTGGCCCCGATTTCACAATCAGTTCTTAGCTAAGATTTTCCTTAACTCAATTCTTTTTAATTTTTTTAAATTTTCAAGATATTGAGGAATTTAAGGTGTCATTTTTAAGATCACTTCTAGATTAAAACATTTGTATTTAGTTTTGACAGAAATATTCACCAGTAGTTCCAAAGAGAGATTACAAAAATTTGCTAAATTAAAGTTAAGGAAAATCATAGCTAAGGAATGATTGTGAAACTGAGGCCAGTTAAGTAATTATCTAGTGGCATTAAAATATTTGATTTGTATAGAATACACTGATGACAACTGTTGAGACAACTGTCAACACACTGGTCAACAATTTCCAAGATTAGCAATACTAACCTCACCATACATCATATTACATATACATCATTAACCAGTAAAGTTCAATTACAAAAAAACCATGCCACCTCTATTCAACCAATCACTGGTAGAAGTAGAGTATGACAATTAATACCATTTATGATTATTTCACTAATGTCAAGGTAGCCAGTTCTGGGATGGAGGAAACAGAAATACCGAGAGGAAACCACACACCTTCAGCATCAAACTTTCTCACACTATGATCTGTCAGAGTGGGATGTGAGATAGTCTACGTCAAAAATATGCAATATTAACCTGTCTTCACATTGTTATGGAATATGAACCATAGTGTCAAAGCTTTTTATATATTGTAAGAATGTTTCTAGACCATGAACAGTGGTGAGAGACCTATATACTCACCAATACACAGCAGATATAATAGTTCTAGAGCTTTTCTTTTGAAACCTTTTTTTCAAATAGGGTTTTATGACACAGTTTAGAATTTTTCACTTGTAGTGAGGCAGTCAGGTTCGGAATAGTGGAGGAAACTGGAGAATCTGAAGAAGACCATCGACCTTTGGCAGCAAAATGACAAACTTTCTCACACTAGGATCTGTCCTGAGTGGGATTTGAAGCTAGGCAGCGAGCCGGTGTGGTCTGTGTACACAAGCTTTAAACCAAATGTCAGCTACCGAGGCCCCTAAAAACTTTCTAGATCCTCCATGATGGTAACTGTAACTTTGTGTTCATATTCAACTTTCAATTTAATTTCATTTAAATTGACAATAATCAAATCATTTTCAAAATAAAACTAACACAGTTCTTAAATATTCATATTTATTTATTACTGGGTGATTTCATGACATCTCTGTTATGACATGACCTAATTTTTATCAATATCACATCATACATTCTACAAAATGACAACATCAAACAGTAAATAAATACACTATAAAATCTTCCAAGATGCAACAAATTTCTATGTGTATCCTTTAGAAGCCAAAAACAGAACTATCACCAATAATGCATGATAATTACAGCCATTTTGATCAAAACAAGGGCAATAACTCTGTAATGCATTGAAATGAAACACCCATAATTTTGGAATAAACATGGGACTTTCACACAACAAGCAAGTACTGGAAACAAAAACATGATATTATGATTCAAGTATAATAGCATAACTGATAATTGCACTGAATAAAAGATACTCTCTTTCCAACTTTGAGCCAAGTGGTGTAAGCATTTAGATAAAGTATTGTGTAAAATACTGCTCACAAATAAATGCCATTTTCCTTTTAGGCATGATATGTAATGCAAAAATGAATGATAAAATGAAGAGACATTTTGTGGACATTTTAATTAACCAGTGTACTGGGTATTTCTACTTAACAGTTGTCAGAAGAAAAACATAGTTCACTTGCACATAAAATCCATCCTTGACATTGGAAATCACACTGAAGCATGGAGTGGAAGGGAGTAATGGTGTCTTATGTCCCAGTTAAGATTCTTTTAATGACATCTGTGTGATGGAGGAAATTGGAGTGCCTGGAGAAAAACCAATGACCTTCAATAAGCAAATTGAACTTTCTCACACTGGGATCTGCCCGAGTGGGATTCCAAAATAAGCATTACGAGCTAATTTATTAAAATTGCTTTAAATGATGACAAGTTTGTTGTTATAAATTTGATTCTCACCTCTGTAAATAAGTGTAACAAGGAAATACCTCAATCTAACAACTTGTATATAAATTTGTAAATCATCAATGTCATATAAATAAAATTTAATTTTGCTAAATGAGTTTCAAAAGATGACAAGTTTGTTTTTATAAATTTGATTCTCTTAGGAAAGCAATAAATACTAGTAATACTTGTAACTAAAGTAAAATGTGATGATGTAAATATGTTTGTACAACCATTCAATGTTTATAAATGATTGAGCAAAGCTACAAGTTACAGAGTACACATATTCCAGTTACAAAACTGAAAGTGACTAAAAATACAAATGTATGATGTAATGATGACCCACACAAAAATGATGTTATGATGTTGTCATAAACATGTTCTATCAATTATAGGTTGCACACAATCTGATGGCAGACTGGTTATTTTTTGGACCAGTTTATTATTGTAAATAGGGGACTGACAACTATCAACAACAGGTGACATATCAATTACGATATATCATTACGAATGTTTGTATACCTGTCACACCTATAATGCTACATAGACTGGTTTTTTACTGTGACATCAGATTGTGCATGACCTAACGTAATAATTCTGCTTATATATATATGATTGATTTAGTGATAAACCTTGAATCTACAAACAATGGAAACGAAATGACTAGCTTACATAAGAGCTTAATCAGATATCATAAACCAATATTCTGTACTACTGCAAGCTTCAACACAATGTCTTAATAAAATATGGGCATTTTCAGCTCAACAATAAGTTTTTGCATGATGTTTTTTAATTTAAATATTATTATGGAAAATATTAAAAAGTACAAATTATTTTTTGCTTGATGAACAGTTCCAAACAAGCTTGAATGATTTCTGTGTATGTTTTTTGGCTTTAGCCAGGTCACAAGAAATAAGACAAAATAGGAACACAACAAACAAGACAAACATTTTCAAACTATTTATGTTTGACTTTTAAACAAGTACCTACACTTAAATTTGAAATTAACATACATGTATATGTCTTACTAGGTTTTTTTCAGGTGAAGATTAGATGAACAGTTCCAACCAAACCATAGTGTATATGAAGACATTTTAAATAAGAATTTATCTTTGAAATTAATATTGGAACCTTTATTTTTAATTAATCATGAATTCATCATTATTATCCTTATCTGATATTATAAGGCTGAATAGACAAGTAACAACAGTATGGAAGATGGGTGAAGGATGGATGAAGATTAAAACTTGCAATAGTTCAAAACAATTTATGACTGAAAAAATATTTTGATGCAAGGTTTAATGATGGACAATACCACACACATTTATAATTTCAAAATGGCTCCTCAAGTTTTTCAAAATTCCTCTCAATGATGGCATCTAATGCATGAAATTTACATTGCCATTTAGTGACACAAATGTCATAAATACTGCTTTGCATTGTCTATGAACATCAGCAGACAACAGTAGAAAACAGGAAGTCACATTTCTGTAGCAGACAGGAAGTCACATGTCTTTGGCAACAGGAAGTGATGTGTCTGTAGCAGACAACAGTAGCAGATAATTCACATATGTCCATCATTCTTGTCCCAATGTCAAAATATGGTAAAGTTCAATTACTTCTTTTCTGTTATAAAATATTTCATTATTTTTGTACAATCTCTCTCAAATTTCTTCTTTAAAAATTTAAGATAACTCCACAAACACGAAAACACTTAACTGGAATAAAACTGTAAAACAAGATTCCAAAGAATCTTCTTCTGTTCCCTGTTGTGTCTAAAAGGCATTTTTCAAATTAAGAAATAAAAAAAGCCTTTTTCGAAAATTTAATTATAAAATTCTAATTGATAAATTAAGAGCCTATTTTCGTTATCTTTTTTGTGACTTGTAGATTCCATATACAAGCAATCCAACTCCAGCTATAGCAGCTATTCCCAGGCCAATTTTAAGATATGCATATTCCCCTTGTAGCACTGCATCTGTCATGTGACTGTAAAATATAAAATTTAAAATATTTCATTAATAAGGGAAATTACTAGGTCTGTAACATTACATCTATATCATTAACTTAATAATTATACTATGATCTATTAAACATTATTTGAAAGACTCTTTTTTTATATCTAGGAATAGTAATATATATTTTTTTAAATACTCAAAACCATTTCCGATGCTTAATCCTTAATAAATATCTGACATTGGTCTAATACCCAATGATGAATCTCCCCATCTCTCTCTATAAATGGTGAATCTCTCTCCCTCTCTCTCTCTCTCTCTCTCTCTTACAAACACACATATTCTATACACTTCTATACTTAAACCTTTAAAAAATTAATAAAAAAATAAAAAATCAACATTAAACAAGAGGCCCATGGGCCTTAACGCTCACCTGAGGAAGAGTACATATCTTATGCAGAGGTTCAATGGTCAATGACATTAATAAAAGAGAATATCAAAATTTTCAGCAGTAAGGGCCAATAATATGCAAGTATTTTTGCAAATTAATTATAATAATTATTAAATAAGGATGCTATATAGAACATATTTAAAGTCTAGCTACAATATATAATATAAACAGCTAAAACATCTGTATTTTAAAATGTGCATTAGGTTAATACCTACAATATTCCAATATACATGCCTATACAAAGAGTTTATAGTTTTTGAGATAATTAACCATTGAAGTATTCATTTGCATCTATGACCTTGACCTTTGAACCTATGACCTTCATTCATATATCAAAATGATCGATAGGCCAATACCTACAATATTCTAAAATACATGCCTATACAAAAAGTTTATAGTTTCTGAGATAATTAACCATTTAAGTAGTAGTTTGCATCTATGACCTTGACCTTTGAACCTATGAACTTCATTCATATATCAAAATGATCTTGTGCAAATGCCTACAATATTCTAATATACATGCCTATACAAAAAGTTTATAGTTTCTGAGATAATTAACCTTTTAAATATTCGTTCGCAGCTATGACCTTGACCTTTGAACCTATGACCTTCATTCATATATCAAAATGATCATTAGGCCAATACCTACAATATTCCAATATACATGCCTATATAAAAAGTCAATAGTTTTTGAAATAATTAACCATTTAAGTATTCATTTGCATCTATGACCTTGACCTTTGAACCTATGACCTTCATTCATATATCAAAATGATCATTAGGCCAATACCTACAATATTCCAATATACATGCCTATACAAAAAGTTTATAGTTTTTGAGATAATTAACCATTTAAGTATTCGTTCGCATCTTTGACCTTGACCTTTGAACCTATGACCTTCATTCATATATCAAAATGATTGTTAGGCCAATACCTACAATATTCCAATATACATGCCTATACAAAAAGTTTATAGTTTTTGAGATAATTAACCATTT
The DNA here is from genome assembly GCA_021292105.1 of Anadara kagoshimensis. Lineage (NCBI taxonomy): Eukaryota > Metazoa > Mollusca > Bivalvia > Arcoida > Arcidae > Anadara > Anadara kagoshimensis. The sequence continues at coordinate 65,698,645 of CM037861.1, read as the reverse complement.
CAGTACTTGTTTACATCTGTGACCTTGACCTTTGAACCCATGACCTTTATTCATATATCAAAATGACCATTGTGCCATTACCTACAATATTCTGATATACATGCCTATACAAACAAGAGGCCCATGGGCCTTAACGCTCACCTGAGGAAGAGTACATATCTTATGCAGAGGTTCAATGGTCAGTGACATTAATAAAAGAGAATATCAAAATTTTCAGCAGTAAGGGCCAATAATATGCAAGTATTTTTGCAAATTATTATAATAATTATTATATAAGTATGCTATATATAACATATTTAAAGTCTAGCTACAATATATTATTTATAAACAGCTAAAACATCTGTATATTAAAATGTGCATTAGGCTAATACCTACAATATTCCAATATACATGCCTATACAAAGAGTTTATAGTTTTTGAGATAATTAACCATTTAAGTATTCGTTTGCATCTATGACCTTGACCTTTGAACCTATGACCTTCATTCATATATCAAAATGACTGTTGTGCAAATGGCTCCAATATTCCAATATACATGCCTATACAAAAAGTTTATAGTTTTTGAGATAATTAACCACTTAAGTATTCATTTGCATCTATGACCTTGACCTTTAAACCTATGACCTTCATTCATATATCATAATGATCGATAGGCCAATACCTACAATATTCTAATATACATGCCTATACAAAAAGTTTATAGTTTTTGAGATAATTAACCATTTAAGTATTCATTTGCATCTATGACCTTGACCTTTGAACCTATGACCTTCATTTATATATCAAAATGACTGTTGTGCAAATGGCTCCAATATTCCAATATACATGCCTATACAAAAAGTTTATAGTTTTTGAGATAATTAACCACTTAAGTATTCATTTGCATCTATGACCTTGACCTTTAAACCTATGACCTTCATTCATATATCATAATGATCGATAGGCCAATACCTACAATATTCTAATATACATGCCTATACAAAAAGTTTTTAGTTTCTGAGATAATTAACCATTTAAGTATTAGTTTGCATCTATGACCTTGACCTTTGAACCTATTAACTTCATTCATATATCAAAATGATTGTTGTGAAAATGCCTACAATATTCTAATATACATGCCTATACAAAAAATTTAGTTTTTGAGATAATTAACCAGTTAAATATTCGTTCACAGCTATGACCTTGGCCTTTGAACCTATGACCTTCATTCATATATCAAAATGATCATTAGGCCAATACCTACAATATTTTAATATACATGCCTATACAAAAAGTTTATAGTTTTTGAGATAATTAACCATTTCAGTACTTGTTTACATCTGCAACCTTGACCTTTGAACCCATGACCTTTATTCATATATCTAAATGACCATTGTGCCATTACCTACAATATTCTGATATACATGCCCATACAAAAACATAGCACTGTCGTGCTGTTGTACAGCGTATTGGGAAAATTGTGTTGTGGCAAGACAGAATATAACCGAAAATTCGGGGGGGGGGGGGGGGGGGGGGGGGGGGTTCGATCTATGCATAGTCCGACGGATGGTTTTTTTTGAAAAGGAAACAATGTACCAAAACCATGTATTGCTGAATTAAATGGTAGAAAATAATAATTTCATAAATATATGAAAAAGACAATCGGTAATTAAAATTTAAAAAATTGTACGCGATCGTTTTGTCATTTCGGATAGAGAGAAAGTAGAGTTTTGCAGATCCTACCGTCGCTATGAGGGGGTACATTCTAGCGGTTGTATGTAACTGGATCATTTGCTGTTAATCTGGGTTTTAATAACTGCTGATTATCACTCACAATATTCCCGTTCATGTTAACTGGTAATGGTGAAGTATTTAAAATCCACACACAACACTGTACGAATTATCCCTTTCACGAAAGTGAAATCTAATCGATAATTTTAAAATATGACACAATTGCCTCAACATCAAAATACGTAATCATAACCTTCAAAATAAATTTAAATTTCTGTAGATTTCACGAAGAATTAATTAAATCAACCTGCCGTTGCTGTTCATTCATAAAAAGTTATGATTTTACACATAGCTTGTAGATTTAGAAGTGAGTAACGGTTACCTTTGAAATTTATTGCTTTTTATTTAGTTCTTCGATCCACATCAGCATTTGTAGTTGACACGGACGCTGGTAGTGAAAAACATGAGCGTAATGCGAATTTTAAGCTACTTTTACATGGACGGGCTTAGCTACATCGGACAAAATTACACTGTTTTTCTGTGTTTTCCGTTTGAACATTTTATTTAGATTTTGAATTTTGTCCAAAAGTTGAATGCCAACTTAAAGAATATTTATCTGGGAACAAAATGACACCAAGATCACGATGATCGGACACAAAATAAAAAAGTAATGTAGAGTTTTGTCGGAGCACCTACACTTGAAAGATCCGATTCGTTGTTCCCCTTTACTCTTTTTTATATACTTATCGGTATTTTTTAATTTTTATTATGAAACTGGTCCCTGTGATTTTACATAGTAGGACGCAAACTTCTCGGACTACTTTTTATTGTAAACATGAGATCAGTTCGCCAAATTGCAGAAATTATTAGATGCATCCCGTCGCAATATTTTACTACATTCCTAAATGTATTCCGAAAATTTATTCCAAATGTGCATATGTAACCAAATGCATTACCCGTCTCAGAATACATATCTCACGATAAAACAGATATATACTTCTTTCACGCTCATTTACCGGGCGCACTATTTCCAGGTGTACTCATATCTTATAATTTCATAGCAAAGAAGCTCGATATCTTGGAAGAAAGCGACAGCATAGTACACGCGTTCACTATCGTGAACGCTGTACAAAAATTCATAGTTTTGCAGATAATTAACTATTTTGGTATTCTTGGACATCTGTGACCTTGACCTTTGAACCCATGACCCTGATCTATGTATCAAAATGATCGCCATGTCAATACCTACAAATAACTGAAAATCCTACACCATTATCACAAGAAATGTTAAAAAAAATAGCATTTTTTTCAAAGGTCAAAAACTGGGACATGACCTTGACCTTCGACCTTGACATCAATTGAAAGAAAATCGCAAGACAAGATCAACAGTGAAAACTCCATACAATTATCTTCAGCCGTTATGAAGTTATAACAATAAATGTCTCATTTTAAAAATTACGCAATTTTACGCAAAAAACGCGTAACCTATTTTTCGTCCAATTTTCATGAAAAACACAATTTTAATGTTCCCAGGTATGCTGAATCCAAATATCCAATCAAAATTTGCCTGCACCTTTTGGTTTCAGAGAAGAAGATTTTTTTGTCTTTTTGCTATTTTTAGTAACAGCGGCCATCTTGCTGGGCGTGGCCAAACCCCGAACACAATTTTGAAAGGCTGTTACCTAGGCATGATAATCACCAAGTTTCATCAAATATGGCCCAGTAGTTTCAGAGGAGAAGATTGAAATGTAAAGTTAACACACGACGGACGATGCACGACGGACGACGGACGACGCACGACGGACGAAGATAGATTGCAATAGCTCATCTGAGCCTTCGGCTCAGGTGAGCTAAAAATTCATAGTTTTGCAGATAATTAACTATTTTGGTATTCTTGGACAGCTGTGACCTTGACCTTTGAACCATGACCCTGATCTATGTATCAAAATGATCGTCATGTCAATACCTACAAATAACTGAAAATCCTACGCCATTATCACAAGAAATGTTAAAAAAATAGCATTTTTATCAAAGGTCAAAAACTGGGACATGACCTTGACCTTCGACCTTGACATCAATTGAAAGAAAATCGCAAGACAAGATCAACAGTGAAAACTCCATACAATTATCTTCAGCCGTTATGAAGTATAACAATAAATGTCTCATTTAAAAATTACGTAATTTTACGCAAAAAACGCGTAACCCATTTTTCGTCTAATTTTCATGAAAAACACAATTTTAATGTTCCCAGGTATGCTGAATCCAAATATCCAATCAAAATTTGCCTGCACCTTTTGGTTTCAGAGAAGAAGATTTTTTTGTCTTTTTGCTATTTTTAGTAACAGCGGCCATCTTGTTGGGCGTGGCCAAACCCGAACACAATTTGAAAGGCTGTTACCTAGGCATGATAGTCACCGAGTTTCATCAAATATGGCCCAGTAGTTTTGGAGGAGAAGATTAAAATGTAAAGTTTACACACGACGCACGACGGACGACGGACGACGGACGGTGATAGATTGCAATAGCTCATCTGAGCCTTTGGCTCAGGTGAGCTAAAAATAAAATAAACAATGCCAGAGTAAAATGGAAGAGGTGGAAAAGTGATTTTCCAATACAGACTATACCGACTAGATGAACAGTAAGAACATTTTAATATAAAGGGAGATAACTGTTAGTCATATAACACAATTAGTTCTATTTCCTCTTGATTACATTTTGAACTAAAATGTTAATACTACAAGATATTATGTAAACTATTATTCCTGTTTAACTATTAAACAACAAAATAATCACTGCAAACAAGCACCAATGTACACAACAAAATGTTTAAAGTGTATTGCCCAAGTGTTAAACATACAGGTTTGTACAAACTCTTTGTTTACCCCGATAGCAGTACATACATAAATTAGCACATAGAATATGTTATCTTATTGATGACAATCTGCAAAACTTCCAAAATTAGTTATCAAGAGTCAATTAGTTTTCAAGGGCAATAACTCTAATATTTGTCCAATTTCCAAATTCAATCTTGACCTATATATTTGATATGAAATAAGAACAAGCACACAAGCCTTATCCATAATCTCAAGGACATGTTCAATATCTCTTGAAATTTAAAAAAGTCATCTTAAAGTTTTTTTTTCTATTGGGGCCCAACAGCCAAGATTATGACTTAAATACCAGTACCACTTGTAAACATATAAGGTCTAGACATTGCTTGCTGATTAAATAGTTTAAAGGGGTCCCTTCTACAGAGTCTCCAATTGAAGCCTAGATTTTGAATGTTTTAATAATTCATTGACTCAAATAAACCTGTTAAAGACTTTGAATGATTGATTTTTATGTCTCGGTCAAGAACATTTAACTTATATTGAGATAGAAATTTTGAGTGCAGGGCAATATGCGGAGTGGGTTCTTTAATGTGTCATGCCTACTGTGACACAGAGCATCATCTTTAAAGGTCTTTTCCAAAGGATCCTGTGACTTTCATTTCTAAATGCAGAGTGCTTGGCAAAAGGATGGCCACAACCTACCTATTTTCTAGTCTCGGTCAAACCATGCTAGGGTTTGAACCCAGACCTCCAACTAAGCAAGCACTCTCCTAAACTAAGCTATCGTAGTGGTTAAGTTCATGAAGGTGACAGATGACTTAATATTTAAATATGACAAAAATGCACCACACTAGCCAAAACGTGAACTGTAAAATGCACTACAACTACTGACAGCAGCATTCAAATAACATACCCAAATAGGACTGGATTTCTTGAATGAAATGTACAATAAATATTTAATGTATACATGTAAAGAACCTGTTTTATCTTGTTGAAAAACTACATTTAACACCTTGGTTAATAATAAGTAAGCTACATTACACAGTGAAATCTGTCATAACAGAACTCTGAGTCAACCAAAAAACTTAAGGAACTATCTATGTCTTTGGAGTGGAGCAATAGAGTTTAACACCCCAGCCAAAATTCTTTCACTTAAATCAAGATGGACAGTTCGTGGGTGTTGAAGTAATGTGTACCCGGAGGAACTATTTATTAAAAAATCATTGCTTTTGTACGATAATCGATCCTGTGTAATCATCTGACAACCTGTTCATCTATTCTAACATTTTTCAATATTCTTCCATCTAAAAAAAGGGGCCTTGATGGCTGAGTGGTCTGAAACATGCGCTTATGGATCACAGCCCCTCACACTGCCTGGGTTTAAAACCCACTGAGGTAGCCACTCCAGTTGTCTCTACTATCCCTCAACTGACCAACTTAATATGTGAAAGAATCTTGACTGGAGTGTACAACAACATTACTTCGCTCCACTCCATCCAGAGTTGACAGAGTGCTACCATACATATATCTTGATATACATGTATACACTTACAATCAAGCTTTAATTACTGGTAGTAAGAGAAGTATTTAAATTATTATTCTACTGATATCATTAGATACTTGAAATTGGAAAGAGTGATTGTTAGTAATTAACTACTGATAAAGTATTGACCTACTACCAGACACCACAGATATTACAAAGATGTTCTATCAAATAATCAATTTGATTAATAAATTTGACTAGAGTAATTCTGAAATGTTAAACTAGAGCTGTCAGAAAAACAATGTTAAGTACTACTAGCCTGAACATCAAATTTATCCAAAAATTTTGACAAAAAAAATTAAAATTGGTTGTGGTGGTTGGTTCTTCTGGAAAATTTTAACAAGCAAAAGTTGTGGTGTATCGGTCAGGCCTTTTTTTTTTTTTTACTGTTATTTACAATGGAATAAACACATCCTACTGGGGAAATGTTTTGGTATTGCTGGTATTTCAACAAAGTTTTTATAAACACATTAACTTGTAAATTTGACAAATTACTCAACATGTGCAAAGTAAAAATGTCCACAACAAAAGCACAATCTTCAATCAATATTAAATATAAATTAAAAACAAAATAATAAGAAAACTCTATATGTACTGGTGAAAAAAATTGAACTTAATAACATCAAAATGCAGACTGAAAAACAATATCAAAATGCAATACTGATATAAGCAGACAAAATGCTGGTCTGGTTTGAAGATTTAAGGTCTCTAATACTGCCAAACTACCCAATATATACCTCAAAACTAAACTTAACTCAGAGAATATATCTATACTTATTGGTGGAAAATTAACACATTAAGCATTACAAAAATAAATTCATTCAAAGCTCCTATTACAGAGAATTTAATGAGTTGTGGGTTAAATAAACCGCTCAATTAAAGGAAAATTATATTAAATGACACTTTTTTTGTTTTCCAAACTAAAAGCTGACTTTTTGAAATTTTTGTTAACCTAAGTAGCAATTAAATTTTACCACATTAAAATTAAAATTAAGAAGTAAATGTACTATTATAGCACAGAGATTTATATTGCTTAAGAAAAAGGATGAGAACCACCCACCAAAAATCTTTATACAATTAAACTAGATATATGTTTATCTCTTTCTGATGACTTGAATGACAGTTTATAGCTTTATACTTTTGTAAATTTTAATAGATTATTTTTACAGATTTTGTTGAGTTAGAAAAAAAGCAGTAACAGACTTTAACAAAGTGCATCCAAAATAACCCATATTAATAATACTTTTACAGTGTTAAACCCAGTTAGGAAATTTTAGAAGAAAGTGAAATAAAAATAATAGTTTAACTAAACAAAATTCCTTGTCCCATGCATTTAGAATACAACGATGGTTAACAAAAGCTAAAGAGGACTTTATAAATAAATATTAAATTATAAGAACGGTGCAGATAGATATACTATAAGTAAAGTAGGACATGCGTTTATATACACTTAGAGGCAGCTATGTCACAGATAGACAGACAGTATGTTGTAATAAAGAGACCTTAATTTCTCTTGTAACCATATTGGATTTTGTTGAACCAACAGCATGTGTACCAGCCTTTTAAGATTGCTGTAAAATATGAAAACAGCACTACAACAGCAACATTATCACAAAAGTTAACTTAATAGAAAATAACAGCAATTGATTGGGTTTTATCTAATCTCAAAATAAAAAAAATATAATAATAATAATTAAAAGCATGTGTAGGCCTATTCTCAGATAATATAATGTAAGTATGGATTGAAATATTAGGTATCACATGAATTAAGATTTCCATTACATTACAAGTGACAAATATCAAAAGTCTAAAAAAAAATAGTTTAAAATTGATAGTTTTGCTTACATTAGAAACATAATAACGTAATAAGAACATGTAACAAAATTATGAGATGAGATGTTATTTTTAGTTTAAGGCACTCAGGAAAAATTAGTTCTAATTCAAGGATCAGGTGATTGTTGATATATCTCTCCAAGTTAAAAAGTGTTGATAAAATGTAACTTTTTTGATGCAAAGTTTTGTGTTCAGCTATGCAATAAAATTTTACTCTGCAAAACACTAAACTAATTCACATTTAAACTTTTTTATCGATTGCTATAACACTAAAGTTTTATGTGCTGAATAAAATACAGAGTTAAGTGATCAATTTACAATTTCACTTACCCTTTAAACATTGTTTAAGAACGAATTTCAATTTTTACAAAGCATTGATGTTTTATATGAACTTTCTGCAATTCACCCTGCAATTTACTGGTGATACTAATACGAACCATCTTGAAGCAGCCTATTGTGACTGGAAATAGTGTTGTTAAAAATATGTACCAGCTTATACTTGTATCAAAGCTGGTAGATAGATGGAATACCCAAGGAAGTTTAGCCAAGAAGAGAGAGGCCCTTAGTGACAGCAAAGTTTAGTAGCACAAAGGTAAAACAGTAGACGATACAGTGATGTGTTATTGATTCTGACCACCAAGCACAGAATAATGTCAGAAGTTAATTATAGTCTGCAAATTTAGAGCCGAAATGTATCCAAAGTAGAGCTAGTGGTACAATCCAAGACTAATCTAAGACAAGGGTTAATAGTACATGTACTTTTAAATTTTAACCAAGTCCAAGACCATTCTAAGACGGGGGTTAGAAGTATGTGTTGCAATAGTGTAACTTTTGGTAAGACCTGAAGCATTAAGATGGAAGTTCAAACAATTTCCTGTTATAACTTTTTTTAAAAGTAAGGTGAAACAAGCCATTGTTGTATACTTTTTTACCAGTTGTGAAAAATAATACAAAGTATTGCCTAAACCCAGGTACTACCCTCTACTTATCCTACTTTAAATTTGATTCTACTGATAATATGATTTAATTCATACAATAAATTTTAACAGTGCCTCAAATTCCTATTACTAAATCAAAAACAGACCTGTGTTCTACAAAAATGAATTCTTATTCAAAGTCAGAAAGGAGCATATATGATAAGGGTCTTAATTGGCCACCAAATGTAAATGGTATCAAACTAATTTTAAACATAGTCAAAAATGTACATCAGTATCTTACTTTATTTTGTCAATATAATGTAAGTAGAGTAAAGATGTCACATTTTAATGATCATTATATTCTATGTCAGTTTTTACTTTGTGAATATAAAGTGCAATTGATTTGTGTTTGTAAAGGGCTGTAAAATGTTGATACATGCTTCAGTGTTATATTTGAGATGTACATGTAATTAGTCATGAAACATTAAAATTGACAGAAATAGTCTCAACTCAAATTTCCAATCCAAATTCCTTACAATTTCAATATAATTTTGGGGCATTATTTGACCTTTTCATGTAAACTCCTTTTTCTAATTATAATATAGAATTATATACTGTACATCAAGATATTTTCATGATATTTTCATGAGAAAATTAATTTACACTTGTTTATTTTTCCATCTATAGACAATAGCCTCTGAAAAGTACAATTAAAATACTCCAGATATCTTTTTGTTAGTTTCTACTTTCACAAGAATTTCCTGATAACCAAGAAAATTTGTAGATGAATATGACAATTTCTTGATGAATATCATATTTCTTGCTGAAAATAACAACTTTTTGATGAACATGAAAATTTTCTGATGAACATGAGAATTTCCCAATGAACAGTATTATGAGTACAAACAATAACTTTCCGAGTACATGGGTGGGAGAAGATACTTACGGATAAGCTGCCATTGTAGTTAGTTTGACATATACATCTTTATTTACTCTGTCTATACTGTAGAAGTTTTGTGGTGGAGGTAATTTAAACTTGGTACAGAACTGAGCAGGTGTCATGTCGTAATCCTGTCTAACAGCCGTGTGCTCTGTTTTACAGGCAACAATCAAGGTTGGCACTCGGGAATTAACAAAATGTTTCTACAAATAATATATACAATAATTGTCATCAACATAAAAATATATTGTTCATTTATGCATTAGAGTTGATATCTTTCTGAAAATGTTAATTTTAAAAATTATCTTAAAACAGACAAAACTCTGAAATGAAATTCTTGGTCTCATACATAAATGTGTGCAAGTTCTATAATTATCAGAGAGAAAGAGAGCGAGAATGAGAGAAAGAGAGAGAGGATAAATGATATTGATGCATTGTTTCTCTCAAGAATGTCTTAATAAAAGCCTGTAGGCCAAGCATAAACCAGAAATCTGTGTTAAATGTTTAATATGATTACTACAAATTAGTGACAAACTTTCTAACCTTGATTTTTTTTTAGTGACTTTATACCTTTACCTTAACAGTGATGCTGACTTACCAAATACATTTTAGCACAGAATTCAAAAGACCTGGGATTGGTAACATCATACATCAGACAAGCAACATCACAATTTGTCTCTGTCGGACTCAACATATCACAAACAGCTACATCTATCTCATGTAACTAAAACAATCAATAAACAATTATTCAATACAAAAAATATCAAAAATTGTAACGCTTTCACTATAAGTTTACTTTTTAGGAAATAATCTTTGTAAAAGATTAGGAATTTTAGAAAACTAAATGATCACCAAATTTAAACTTCATGGAATATTTTATGCAGCACTAAATTCATGTTTTTAATCAGTAATAAACATGCACTTATACTTATAACTTTATTTTATACATGTACATGTACTTCAAACTGATAAACTGATTTTAGCTCTCTACAGAAACAATTTCTATATGTTACCATGATAGTAACATTTCTGAGCAAGGTGACATTTTGCTCATAATTCATAAATACCATACCATAAGATATTTTTCTTGTCCATATACTTGAACTGTGTTAATTGTGAATGTTGATAAATTTTCTTTATTTAATGTTGCTACATATCGTAAATTTCTGCCTAAGTGTCCTTGTAAAAATGAAGTCTGCAAGTAAAAATAAATAATAATCAAAGCACTGATACTGCTGAATGTAAGAAGTAGTGATTAAGCAGTCAGGTAAAGTGGATCAATACCCTGATGATTTGAAGTATAGGAAATAAATATTTTGGCCAATTTCTTTGCATATTTAATTTAACTAATAAATACATATTAAGTTTCCGTCTTCAATTTTTTTTTTCAAACCACAATGTTGGCTAAGTGGACAGTGTATTTTTAGATTCAAGTGGGTATGACATCAGTTCACTTTAAACCAAGCATTCTGTAATCAGAAATAAATGACAGTTTTTTTAATACCAATACCTCATGTCACAGAAGCCATGATGTGAAAATTCAACATTACCAATACATATGCAAGTTGGTGTCATCTAAGTAACAGTGAATCAATCAATCATGCATCTGATGAAGCTTTACATGTACTTGTCATTCTGTTGTATATATTTTTGTTACGTTTGTACATGTAAATCCCTATTATTCCCAACACTGCATATATAATGTAAAGTTTCTTATCTTGTAAATCTTGTAAATTCTGCTTGAATGAAAGAAATGAGAAGTACAAAGCACTGGATACTGACCTTTCCGACCGCTTTAGCACCAAACACATGACACCAGAACACATTTCTATTGGTCTGTTTTTTATCTAAATCTATTTTCTTATCTCTTGTTACTAAAATATAACAATTAAATACATCTCTTAATTTCATAAACAATTTTACAAATAAATGCTCACAATAATCTGACACTATACAGAAACAATATTTTTTCTTATAATATCCTGAAATCATCAACACACAACATAATAAAATTATCAGTCTACAATAATGCACATGTATATGTAAAGAGTATTGGATTTATTACCTGTTATAGCTCACACAATTCTGAGAATGCACAGAAACCATAATCTTTCTTATATTTTCCTAAAATTATTAGAATTTTTAAAATCACTTGAAAGAATAATTGTTCAACATAATAACATTATCACAGCCTACAATCATTTAAATGTGTAGGTTATTGAATTTATTTACCTGTAATAGCTGATAACTGGTCGTCATGGTTATAATGGTAACCTAAATAAGCTAACAGTTCTATTGTTCTAGGTACTTCTAAAAATGTAGTTAATCTGAAAATACATATTCACACACACATTATATTATACATTGTCTGTCATCATCAATATTTAATTTCTAGCTTACATTTTTGGAGTTTTTGGACCTTATGGTTTTAAAATCAAAGTTGGTTTGCTTTGCTATCAGACTTATTCTAAGGGTTCCATAGTTCATTCCACCTATTTACTCTTTTTAAGTCTTCATGGATACCCTTTATAATGACACTAATGATGACCTTATTGCAGGACTTACTTTTAGTTTAATCTCAAAATTAGCAATCTAAAAAGATGACACTCAAAATTGTATGACGTTGGTTTAATCTCAAAATTTTTATCCCCAAGTAGCACTCTAAAATATGGGTATTTGTAATTCTGATTACATGTATATATAATTTATGAATGAATGTTTGTCACAAAGTTTAAGAAAAAAATGTCATCAAAAAAAATCCAGAAAGAAAGTTGTAAGAAAAATTATTTCAAACATTACAAGTACTTACGCCCATTGTGCTAAATATCCCTGCATGGTAATCCAGCCATTATAATTTGTACACACTGTATTATTTACATCTGGACCCCACGGCATTAACGGACAAGTACTAAAGAGATTCTGTAATTCAGGTGGAGATAAACAACCATCTCTGTCCTGAAATCATCAAAATAATGACTAATACATGGCATTAAAGAACATACTAAAGAGGTTCTGTAATTCAGGGGGAGATAAACAACCATCTCTGTCCTGAAATCATCAAAATAATGACTAATATCATGGCATTAACAGACAAGTACTAAAGAGATTCTGTAATTCAGGAGATATAAACAACCATCTCTGTCCTGAAATCATCAAAATAATGACTAAATATCATGGCATTAACAGACAAGTACTAAAGAGGTTCTGTAATTCAGGAGATATAAACAACCATCTCTGTCCTGAAATCATCAAAATAATGACTAAATATCATGGCATTAAAGAACACATACTAAAGAGGTTCTGTAATTCAGGGGGAGATAAACAACCATCTCTGTCCTGAAATCATCAAAATAATGACTTAATACCATGGCATTAAAGAACACATACTAAAGAGGTTCTGTAATTCAGGGGGAGGTAAACAACCATCTCTGTCCTGAAATCATCAAAATAATGACTAAATATATATGCAACAAGATCATTCTAAGCTTGAGTTTTATTACACAGATAGATTATGGTAATAACTTTGTTACCTGAAGATACAGGATACTTCTAAGTAATCTAAATACGACAGTTGGACAATCACAGAGAAGAGCAGAAGTGAAAACTGATAACAAAAGAGCTGTATCTAGCAGGGACAACACAATTAAGACAACTCTCAACCGCCACTGATGCTTACAATATCAAGAATTTTTTCTATGACTTCCAAGAATTCCTTATCATTTATGTCTTACAAATGTACAAACCTCGTCATATTTGGTAAAAATTCCTTTAAGAAACTGTAAACCAAGGGGAGTTAACTCTGTAGTACAACCTGTCGGAACCTGAATTCTGAAAACAATAACAATAAAAATTTGTTAAATTGTAGGCATATAAAAATTACAATATAGATTCACAATTTCATTGATGCTATCAATTAAAACATCACCTGTGAATATTTTGTTGTCATTTCACAATATAACCTTTGTGTATATAATCTATACAGTACATTACAATATGTCTGATGATTTTCCAATCTGGATATATTATTTTTCTCAACTCTAATATAAATATTGCCCAGAATAAAAGCATAGATCTTAACAAAATTAAGGTAATGATTTGACAACATTATATTTATGTGTATATACTCTATTTAATTTATGGTGAAGTTTAATATAGTAATTGTTTGTGGTTCTGGATACAAATGAATATCTAATATATCTGTTTAAATAGAAAGTGAAATATATTGAGTGGGACATTAAACAAACTATACTTTACCTACTGATATATGTAAGTTTTTTATGATTTTATTGATTTTTAAAACTGGTATGAGTAAAATCTTGCCATAGTTTAAGTGATTTACCTTGGTGATAGAAAATCTTTGGTTAACTGAAGATTATCATCATAACCAAATGATCTTAATACTGTCCATGTAGTTTCGTGTCTTCCTCTCTGTATAAATAATGTGTGTAGAAAAAGAAAACCTGCAGAAAAAGAAACAATATCAATAAACTTATAAATAATCTGATGTATTTCTATCGAGATGACAAAAAAACATGATGTTAAAACCTATCATCTAGAAAATATCAAATTACAATTTTAATACATTATACAGTACATGTACATGTTGTTTACAGCATATTGCTGCAACTTTATTTTTGATGAAGCTTGAATACAAATAGATGTACTCCCACCAATAAACCAAGTGCTTAATAATTATTGTAATGTCAGATAATTCCTGTGCATTCTTAAAAACTGAAATGAATTCAACCATGTTAAGCCATATTTGTTGAGGAGGATTCGGGAAAGAAATCATATATGTCAGTGAAATTTCATTAACAGCTCTAAAACATAAAATGTTTCATACTACATTTTCTTTGTCCTATTAAAATTACAATAGTTTATATTATTTCATGTGTGTAAGTATATATATTTTGTAATAAATGTCATGTATAATGCTGATGTATACCTTTTAGTGTTAATGCATTGTCTTTGACTCCATCCGTTATATGTCTCTTCACTATAGATTTGACATCTTCTAACGCTTGAGGATGTAGCGGTGCATTGAAACATTTCCTCTAAAATAATACAGAAAACATTATATATTAAAAAGTACTGTGTCTTTCTGCTACACAATATAAAATCCTAAAAGTAATAAATTTTACAAATATAATATACATTCTGAATAAATCTATATAAACAAGTAAAGCTGTAGATTAACTGAAAATATCAGTTTTATGTATACAATATAAGCCTTCATTAATATTTACCATACTGCAAGATTAGAGAGTGAGTGGATTATAGTTTAAAGCCACATCAGCAGTATCACAGCTATTTGCGGCTAGCAAGATTAAAGATTGCACAAAGAGAAGACATAATTGGAAAAAATTCAAAATCACATACATTTAACTGGCAATAATTAAATTTTAATACTATCCAGTGTTGTAAATTTTTTATGATCCCATAGACAGAATTTTTTGACGTCATATTGTGCAGAAAATGTTCATGCAAGGCTAGCTACCGGCAGTTGCCACTGGCAATCAGTTGTGTTCCGCTTTTAGATTAATGTGCCATTTTTTGTTTTATTGCACTGGTTTTTTGTTTCATGTGTATAATTTAAAGATTACATGAATGTTTTGAGTATTGAACTTATTTAATTAAATTATAAGGAATGATTGTAATTTTTGTCTATCTATGGGGTCATAGATAAAATTATTTGGTGCACATGTATGCATAAACCACTTCACAGTTTTATGCCGCATGCACCAAATAATTTTATCTATGACCCCAAAGATAGAAAAAAAAATTACAATCATTCCTTAAATATTGATGGTATAAGTAAGATACATACACATATATTTGCTATTATTTACCATGTGTCAAAATACTGGTACATAGTAAGTCATTTACTGGATCAGGATTATTATTAAGTGGAAAAGGTTTTATTTTCTATGTAATCAAGTATAGTTTAAAATTATCTGAATATCTGATTATTTAGAGCAAGAAGAACAAGGTGGACAAAAAATTAATTTATGCTTTCAACTTTGTCATTACATAATTTAAATTTGTATAATCAATAAAAATTCTATTTTTTCCATTAATACTTGGTTAACTGTCATCATCAGACATATATAATCATTCTGTATTTTGATAATCAATATTTTTGTTGATACTAAAGTTTGAATTAATCAAATGTCATTCTACATTTCCAAAATTAATATTGGCTACTTATTTCCAAGAAATTCTTTCAAAAAGTAATATATTTAAGCAAATTTGTGAACAATTACTATAAAAGAGTATATTTTACAAATTTTGGAAATTTGGCCACTAATAATTTCAAAAATGTAGAAACCTATTCATCATTTTTTAATTTGACCCACAAATAATATCTTAACTTTAAATACCGGTAATTATAACAATATGATCCTTTAATAGGCAAAGATAGAGAGGACCCATAAAGCAATATATATATATATTAAAGATAATAAATAAAGGTCGTGACATCCTGTCACTATAGCATATTACATTTGAAATCCTAACAATCCTCAATATGACTGCAGAAAAATAGCATTTCAATCTTACATTCATGATTCAATGTATTTATAATCCAATTAACATTGTTACCTAAAGAGGATAAAGGAATGGTCTATTGATAACATATGTATGTTTAACAAGTCATAACTGAAATGAGATGACATATCAAAAGTGTCCCACAAACAAACCCCAACCCCAAACATGTCCATATATAATTGTTGTCTGTCTGACATAAACATATTTGACACTTGAAAAACTTTCATTCTAACCTTACATGCTTAAATCCCCTTTACTTCCTAACATATACATGTATGTATGTTTGCATTATAGACTTTAACTTAATCTGTATTTTCTTTTTCTTGTACACAATCTGAATTCTGTATCATGCAAATACCTTTCATCACATTTTACATGCAATCATTTCAATAAGTTCAACATACAACCCCCTATAACAAATAACCTCCATTTCATAGGTATGCTTACAGTACATGTATGGCCGTCAAGATAATTATGTAAATTAAACTGAAAAAATAACAATTATTACCTAGATATATTTAAACTTCAGGATGTTACTTCAACAATGAATATTCAACTCTATAAAAGGCCAATTTACATGCATGAAATTTAATATGTTCTTTTTAATTAAGTTCCTCTATTTTAGTGATTGATTCATGTTTCAAAGATTAAACTCTTGTTTTCATGCATGAAATATTCGGAAAAAGTCTTAATTTATTTTGGCAATGAAGTGATATATATGCTAATCTAATGCTGATTAAAGCTCTGTAATCTCTGAGAATCTGTGCTAGTTTAGCAGCAGCTAGAATGTGGCAAAGCTCTGGAGAACCTTACAGAAAACTGCAGACCCTGACCAAAGACAAAGCACACATCTATGTATCTATGCCGTTGTTATGGTAACATACCCCTAAACATTTGATTGTACTACTTCCTTGGTTGAAGTAATGGGCTGTAAAATGGTTCTATATAACATAAAACAACCAAGGTTAACAAACTTCCTAAAATATCATGACTTCAAGCACCTGTTTGACAGCTATTTCAGTAACCTGAGTTACAGCATATAATCGATTGAAACGAGACAAAATAATATCATAAAGTATGCAGAAATGTAAAAAAAAATTTCAACATGCAGTCTGTGGAAGCTCATTTACTGGTAAGACAAATAATGTCAAAAAGAACTGCAGTAAAATGATAGACAGCTAATTATTAAATTTTGTCAAATGTAAACAGTACATGTAGTTGATGTTTTGTGGACTGGATTTTGTGTAAAGGATTTGTTGACTTTTTTTCTTGGAATGACCACTTTTGTATGATGCTAGGTGGTTTTAAAATATTTATTGAAAATGTATAAATGTATAGTGATCATTTTAATAACACATTCTTGTCTTTAATATCATCCCAATGTTTACTTTGAAACAAACAAAGAAACTGTGTGTAACTTGCCAACACCAAAAGACACCAAAAGAACATGTATAAACTACAACAACTGTGTATGTGTGAATGGTAGATTATTGACATTTTTGGTTTATAGTATAGATGTGGTATTCTTAATCAATGCAGGTCTGTATAAAGTTTTCCCTTCTGCATCATCTAGATACACAAATTCTGTGTGTTAGTAAAAAGATAATTTGTTGGATAAATGATGGCAGAAATGTTAGAATATCATAGTAAAGTGTGTGTTGTGCCATAAAAAGTCTTTACAGACTATAAGATTACCTGGAACATGTGTACTTCATCATCATTTAATAACATATCATTGTCCATATCACAGATCTGTAATATAATATACAGTCAACAAATTACAGAGGATTACCATCACTAAAGACAAATATACATATAACAGTAAAACAAGGGATTTTTCCTATTTTTAAGAAAAACACACTTTTAGTGAAGTTGAATGGAAAGAGTTACCTTGTTTAAACGAGTTGTAATGTTTTTAAGATAATTGAAAATGCAAATGTTTCAATTTACATTTAAAATTTCACATTAATTTATAAATAAGGATCATTTTAAAATAATGACCAGAACATGACAGATTTTCTTGATTCAATAACTCTGTGTCAAAAATGTGGTGTTTACATAAAAATTTCTGAATTCTATGTATAAAAGTGCTACAAAATACTTTATACTCTACCTTGAATATTCTTGTTAATGCTTTCTTACATTGAGGTGTCAGCTGAAATAAATAGAAGTACCAATTAGAATTTTGAATGAAAATAATTTAAATTTAGTATAAACCAACTTTACATTTCTTTTGTGTTTGTGTGTGTTGATATGTATTAACATATGTTTAGTACCGGTATGATATATTTTCTATTTGGCATTATAAACTGGAGCTATTTTGGGTTCTGCCCATGTGTGAGTTGTGTCTGCATTGATGTGTATACATGTATACTGCAAACATATTTATTTTCACAATATAGGAAATTTAGACATGTCCACATAATTAAATTTTATGCGTTTTTTTAAATAGGCACTATAACATAATAAGCATAATAATATTTTCGCTCCGTATTAATTTTCGTGCAAAACAAACGACTGCGAAAATTAGTACACCACAAAAATAAATATGTTTACAGGATGTACGATATGATTGCATGTACCTCTTTCTCTTCAGCATTATAAACTGGAGCTGTTGGGTGAAGAACAGCTTTTTGTGCATAATAAAACATTTCTGTAATATTCTTCAAAGTTTTCGCTGAACACTGAAATTACATGACATAATATATTATTATAAAACAGAACTGTAAATAAGACTCCCCCTCATGTGATCACCTAATGTGCTGGCCTTTTCCATACATTCTTGTGGAGAACCTTTCAAGAAAATCTATCAGCGTATGAAGTTTCATGAAATTCCATTAAATCAAAGTGCAACAAATCATTATAGCATTTAAAGGTCACCGGTCACCAAATTTATCAATTTTGTATTTTGCATTCCAATGGGTAGAATAGTCAATATTGATGTGTCTGACGGTTTCCCACGTCTTAGATTTACCTGTAATACACTAAAACCTTACCTGAACGAACTGCTAATACTCGGTAGTTTCCGACACCGCTCGTAACTTTCCGGCGACCTAATTGATGACGTACATGGTGTTAAGCTGCTGAGGAAAGACACATTACCTATATATGTATCCATATATTACATGTGGGTTTGTTTGGCGTTTTGACGGGTTTTAAAGTTTGATTTCAAGTCAAAATGCTATATTTTGTGACGTTTGGAGATAATAAAATCACAATGACCGATAAACATGTTTTTTCCACAAATTTCAGAACCAATTAAAGCCAGATTTACACAAGTCCTTCATGCAGCTTTCTAATTGTTTTGAATGTATTCAGATTAAATATTACGAGATAAGTCAGGGAAATGTGAGTGGTATAATCATTTAAGACAATTCAATTTATTATGAATCAATTCAGTCAAATAAATAGATTTTAAACAATTTTAATTTTCAAAATTAATTTAATTCCATAATTCATTCAGTTCACACGTTCAAACAAAGTCTTGTATGCCCTGTTCAAATTAACCAATCTCATTTAACTTTAATTTATTCGATTTTCAGAATCCATCAAAAATGACAAATAGCATTTACTGGGTATATCATAAAGATAATCACACGTGTCAATTAATGTTGCATATTGTAAGGTAAATTGTTGATTACAGGTGGTAGATGTCTACTTCTAAACAGGATGTTTCCAAATTGACTGTAGCATATTGATAATCTCTTAATTACTGGTATCTGAGAGGTGTAAATCACGCTTTGAATGACATTAATTTATTGTGAATAAATGAAAGAAAGTTACACTCGAGTTTTGAGTCCTTAGTTAGTTGAGCATAATCTCACTGGTATCACATTTTGACAAAGTTCTTTTCATCCCATTAAAATTAAAGCGTAATAAAGTTATTATATGAAATTTTTATTATTATTTTTTATTTCATCATGAAAACAGTGAAAATAAATGAGAATTAGAATTCTGATCAGTACTCCATCGGAAAATATCAACAAATATTTTTTTTAAATTACCCACTGACGTAAACTTCAATTTCCATTATTATTATTATTATTATTATTATTATTATTATTATTATTATTAAACTTACTGCAAATAAGGAATAAGAAGCTATTGAATTGAAATTACTTTCATATTTAAGTAATCCTGGGATGAAATATTTTAATTGAGAGACAATACAGCAATAAGAAGTTATTTTTTAAACCTGTATTTTGATATTTTCGTTGTACAAAAAACTGCAGGTCTTGGATTAGATTCTATCCGAAAACGTGTTATTTTGATTAATTACATAGGTATATAATAATAATAATAATAATAATAATAATAATAATAAATCATTGATTTTAATCTAACTTGAAAGAAATTAAAAATGGGACACTTTCTAAAACAAATATAAATTAAAATCAATTTGAGGTCATAATATGGCTGTACTAGAGAGAAAAGATTTTTTAAAAAATAAAAAACAAAAAAATTGGGTTCTTTTTATTATTCCTTAGGATAAATAGATAAAAATAAATAAATAAATAACCTTATTAATTAATTAATTAATCAGAGATATGTAAAGATAATTAAAATGATATTAAATATTAATAAAAATTAATGTGAACAATATTTTAAATAAAAAACGGAAATTTGGGTTCTTTTATTATTTGTTGTGATAAATAGATATAAATAAATAAATAAATAAATAAATAAATAAATAAATAAATAAATAAATAAATAACTCAAAGAGATATGTAAAGATAATTAAAATGATATTAAATATTAATGAAAATTAATGTGAACACTACTTTAAATAAAAACGGAAATTTGGGTTCTTTAATTATTTGTTGTGATAAATAAATAAATAAATAAAAAAATAAATAAATAAATAAATAAATAAATAAATAACTCAGAGATATGTAAAGATTAAAATGATATTAAATATTAATGAAAATTAATATGAACAATATTTTAAATAAAAAACGGAAATTGGGGTTCTTTTATTATTTGTTGTGATAAATGGATATAAATAAATAAATAATAAATAAATATCAAAAGAAATGTAAAATTATGTTTTGTAAAAGTATTAGTAAATAGTATATCATACTTAGAGCAAACACAAATATAGTTTTCTTTTCTTATTTATTTCTTATTATTATGTTTATTTTTTATTAATTTTTTTTCTGCTGAAGTCAACTGAAATACCCAATGCTAAAAAATAAATAAATATATAAAAACACTAGAAGTTATTTCCGATAAATCTGGGTTATAAATGCAGTTCACTATACAAGCTTCATTTACTAAATAGCTGGGATAACACCTTCTGCGTCACTTCCGGTTTTGTGCCCTTTTACTACCAAAGGGAGATAACACAGTTTTTCAACAGTTTCAGGACTTTAATTTACGCTGTAGAAAAGGATAGAAAGAATTAAAAAATGTTATTTGTGGCTAAATCGACTTTTTATGATGTAATCTTTCGGAAAACAATACTAAAAAAAAATCGTTTTTTGGTGACCGGTGACCTTTAAGATAGACAAGCAGCCAAAAACTATGCCTTCCACAAAATATTTTGTGGCGGTACGAAAAACATTACTTGAAAGTAATGCTCTACTTTGAGAAATGATATCATGTATTTTATTATCAATAACCAAGTCAAACCTTTCTCTAAAACATTCTATTAACTCTATCAGGGGCTGAGTTGGGTTGAGTAATGATGTTTAACGTTCCAGCCAAGAATATTTCACTAATATTGAGACATCATTAGTTATAGACGAAGGTGCAGGAATTTTGCCTGGGAGTTGCACTGATGGCATTATACAGCAGGGTTCTTTCTCGTGCCACCTCTAACTTGACACATGATCTCATTTATTTTAAGTTTCCATCCGAACGAACCGTTACTTTCATTTAGTATTGCAGAGTGCATGATGAAAGAACAGTTACAACCCACTTTCAAGTCTTGGACCAGACCCCTTGGGGTTCGAACCCATGACCTGCCACTTGCAGAGCCAGCACTCTACCATCTGAGCTACCATAGTGGTTCTATCAAGGGTAGAAGTACATGTTCCATTTAAATGTTGATAAAACTTACCTCCACACATGTTTCTACTTCAGCAAAGTCATTCATAATAGGCATCATTGTCTGTAAGTAATACAATAGTAAATCAACAGATTGACAGAAACAAAAGATGAAATAGATCTTCTATGTTTCCATTCCTGTCAGCCAAAATCAACATTGGATACTAATTTCCAAGAAATTCTTTTAAAAAGTAACCTACTTTAGTAAATTTGAGAAGAAATACATTAAAAAATAGTAAACTTTCACAAATTTAAGTAATTCGGCTACTAATAATTTTGAAATTGTTGAAACTTAAAATCTTTGTAAATGTTGCTTGTTTCAAATACCATGGACAACCCAAGACATTATTTTACCCAGAGCAAGAATTTGTGATCTATCTAATTCTATAACTAAAAACTGACAATTTGAAGTCATCATTGTAGTCCTAAGCATTTTTTATTACATAAAAGTGAAACCAATCAGTACCATCATCAACATCAAATCTATGATAAACACTCCTAAATCCTAACAAATAATTTTACCAGACAAGCACTAGATACATACCTCCATTGTACTGAAGTCTAACATGTCTGTTTTACTTCCTACTAGTATAACTGGCCTTCTGTGATCCTCGCCTAAACAATTCCTTATGTATGGCAACCAGAAGGTTGTTATCTATAATATATACATGTATAACTTATAGCAGAGTAGACTGTAGGTACCTATCAATTACTTAGTAAACCAAAGACTATCGATACTAAATTACTTTATTAAGACAAACTGTATTAAAGTATTGTTTGTTAAATTAATCTGTATAAACCGAATAACTGTGTAAATATCAACAAAACCTAAGGTACAAACAGTCTACAGTTTAGATAGGTTCAACTGACTGTACACATACTTACCCTCTCAATAGAGTCTTCATCCACAACAGAATATACAACACATAACACATTTGCCTGCAATACAAAAATGCAAAATAGTTATCTATTATATACAGTAGAACTCTGATATCTTGAATACCACAGATAACTTGAGTTGAGTTGAGTAATGGTGTTTAACATCCAAGCCAAGAATATTTCACTTATATCGAGATGTCGCCAGCTATAGGCGAAGGTGCAGAAATTTTGCCTGTGCGTTGCGCTGATGGCATTATACAGCAGGGTTCTTTATCGTGCTAAGCCTACCAAGACACGGGACCTCGTTTATTTTAAGTTCACATCCGAAAGAACCGTGACTTTCATTTCGTGATGCCGAGTGTTTGGCGAAAGAACAGTCACTACCCACTTTTAAGTCTTGGGTCAGACCCGGTCGGGGTTCAAACTCCTGACCTCCCACTTACGGAGCGAGCACTCTACCAACTGAGCTACTGCATTGGTTAACTTGAAATTATTATTTTGTCCAGACCGTTTTTTTTATATAAACTCTATAAATACAACTTCTATATTGTGACGTCATCCTTCAGCTTTGAAAACTTCAACACCCTGATAACTCAAAGTCATCACCAAAGCCCGGTAGTTACATCAAAGTTCTACTACACATGTATTATAGTTTACACTGTATTTTGTTAGTTAGATGAAGTCATTACATAAAAGCAAGTAACAGAATCTAAAGACCAGGCCAGGTTTTAGTTTTTTTTATGTAATTAAAATTTTACTATACAATCACAGGTTAAACAAATATCACAAAAGTCATTATTTTGGAGTCAACATTTATTGAAGCCTTTTATATTCACTCAGCACTGAGGACCCTCTACCTTTTGCAAAGTTAAAAATGTACATTTTATACTTACTTTACATATTTCATCTTGAAGTGTCTCTTCATCTTGCTCTTGTGCTGAAACATAACAAGTCAAAGGATAAGTTAGGACAGAACCATCATTATTTAATGAGTTACAATGAAAAATACATTTAAACAGTAAAATCTTGATTCTTTGCCACCATTTGTTCAGTTAGATTTTGGTGTTATAAAGGGTTTTGGCAACAAATTGAGGGAGGCTGGTATGGAAAAAAAATATTTTGGGGCTTGAAAATTATGTGGTGATAAAAGAGAGGTGGTAAAGATATTGAGGGGCATTATAGAGAGGTACAGGTATTACCAGATACTGTATTTGATAACTGTGTACATGTTGTATTTCTGCTTTTGAAATTGATGAATTTTCTTCAGTCACAAATATAACAAATTCATCTTATAATTATTAGCAGCTACTCATTAAACCTATTTTCATATTTGGAGAGAGACTTACAGCTGTAATCCACTATATGTGTGGGAACTCTCTCTGGAGTAACATCAGCTGGTATTGTTATTTCTTCTGACTTTGATGGTACCTACAAGTACAAAAATACACACACTGAAAAAAGTTTTATTAACATCATTATTATTGTATTATAAAGTAGAGACATTTAAGTACATGTAATACAACATGCAAACAAATATGAAAACATAAGATACATTTTCAAGATTGAAGCTTTAACTTTTTTACGGATTAGTGACCCAGCATGTTTTAATAGACTCATACATATATTTCAAAATTTCCCAAAATTTTGGAACCTAGAAAAAAAAAGCTTATAAGCATGGAGTATCAGGCATGTGAAATGGGATTATGATTAACTTTTTTTGT
This sequence comes from Anadara kagoshimensis, assembly GCA_021292105.1. NCBI lineage: Eukaryota > Metazoa > Mollusca > Bivalvia > Arcoida > Arcidae > Anadara > Anadara kagoshimensis. Next base: position 65,673,677 of record CM037861.1, on the reverse strand, counting down.
AAAGTACTACAAATTATATTACCTCTTCTGGGAATTCTTCACTGACTAGAGACAGAATTAAGGATGTCTTGCCAACACCAGCTAAAATAAATCAAAAGTTACAATTTGTTACTTGTGATATAGTCATAGTGAATCTCCAAACTAATCAACACAAATCGTACCTCAATGGCTCATACATTCAATAGGGCTAGGGTGAAATACCCATTCATCTGCAGCCACAATATTTTTCACCACAATATAATTCAAATGTTCTGTATGGCAATTATCTGCAATTCGTTTTTATATTGGCTCATAGTGAATGAAAAGAATTGTGCTACAAATCCATGCTTTTACTAAATACATGATAAAACAAGTTTACATATTGATAATATATCATATTTTACAATATTCTGACCAAAGGTGTGTGGTGTGGTATATGTGTAATTAAGTAATTCCTCATTATAATTAATTTTCATAAAAAAGTTTATTTAATGAAAATATTTCATATTTTGCACATAATTTCTGATCACATATGATATTAACCTCATAATTCCTGTAAATTGTGAGATATAACGGATCATAGTGGAATGTATTAGATCCTAGTAAATACCTTGACCGTAAAATAGGTAGCGACTGTTCTTTCAACAAGCACTCAGTATTTAGAAATAAAAGCCCAGGGTTCTTTGGGAGAAACTTAAAATTCTATGCACTATGCCATGGCAGGTGTAGCATGTTACAGAACCCTCCCTGCACATTGCCCTGTGTACACTACAAAGGTAAAAAGTTCTGCCACTTTACCTATAGCTGGTGATGTCTAAATATAAGTGAAATATTCTTGACTGTGTGACGTAAAACTCCATTCACTCAATCAAAAGAATTTTAATCATAAAATGGTCATTCATACGGGAAATGTCCCGGCGCAAAGCGCCGGGAATTTCCCGTCTATAGGTAACACGTATGTATTATGACGTCATAGAAAATTGTGGAAAAATTCTATAGACCGTACGTCCAAATCATTTGACGCCGCGCGTGCACCACTTTTCTCACTTTTCTCAAGGCCATTGAAGGGGTCAAATCGACAGGAAGTGAGCTCCATATGGGGGGAAATCTCGCCCGTCTCGTACATCAGATATGAAACCAAAAATCGATTATCGTGAAAATAAAACAATGAAACAAGTAATAATTTAAATAGATTGATCGAATACCGAATATTTACGTTTCTTTCGCCATTCTCCAAGTGTAGCGTTTCAAGAGTCGCGATGACGTGATTTCTTTTGATCGGGTCAAAGTTCAATTCAGATCGATAACCACTGTAAGCCAATCAGCGACCGACTTTCCCACGTGCATTAACCATGATCACACAGTATACAATGCGGAAGATACAAAATTTGCCGATTTCAAGTTAGATAAATCGATAACCATAGTTACCTGACACAAAACTGTTACGAGGTTAGCATAACCACAGTATACGACTTCTACGGTAACTCTTTTTCACATATAATTACCTAATTGAATCAAAATTTTGAGTGCATCTGTGACCCTCGCTGAATGCAGTGTAAACAAAAATGGCGTTCGTCAGGACGGGAAAGACGTTTTCAAAAACGATCGATTTTTAAGAAAAATAATAAAATGCGTTTTTCAAAAGAATTAATTAACAGTTCGTCCCAATAATCATTTTTATGAAAATACAGATAAATTTATTGAATTTATTCCGAATTTAATGTAAAAATAAACAAATCCTCTTGTTTGTTTACATGTGATGTGGATATCATGATCAGCTGATCGGGCTGGACCAGGTGCTGACTAGAACTGACTTCAACTACAATGACTGCACTCATCAAAAATCTAACTTGGACATAACTGATGAGGAAACTGTACATGTTGTGCAATGAGATGGACCGCTGTCCCAAAAAGTTGTGATGAAAATAACAATAATAAAACATTCATGTTGAGTTTAGCAGCTGACTGTAGTTGAGATCCACTGGGGGTAAGGTCTGAATTGAATCATTGAAAACCTCCAGGGATGGCGACTGGACTACCGATGCTAGCAGGGGATTCCAATAATTTAGTTTTCGGAATGAATATAAAAATTTTAACTACGGTAAAATCAACATTACCTTCTTCAATATCCCAGACTTGGTTCTCGAAAAAAGTTGGTATAAGTGAATAAATGCCAATTTCCACTCCATCAACCACATAAGTTACCATTTCAATATAAATCTTAAAGCACCATCTTTGTAGTATATCATCCCAGAATGTTTCAATTCAATTTAGGCGAATAATGAATAATCTTGACTGGGGTAAAAAAAAAACTCCAACCCACCATCCTAGAATTAACCGTCTCGATATAAGTGAAACGCATTTTCAACTCTCCGGGGATGGGGCTCTTCATGCAGTGAAACTTAAAGGGGCTGGGCTAAAATTAACATTATTTTCGGTACAAGCCTGTCAAGTTTTAATCATATCATTTGTCAATTGCAATGGTCTGTGCTTTAGAAAATTCTCATCATGGTACTATATGCCTGTGAATGTTGAAGGTGCAAGAGGAGCTTACCCTCATACCACTGTATTAATATCGGGTTGTGGGTTAAAGGGGCTGCCTAACAGAGTCACAGACAAGCATTCCACTCCCAATTAATATTATTATATACCAGTCGATAATCTATCCTTTCGGCCAAATGTGGCTTGCAAAATGAGGAAGCAGTAACTCAAATTTTGAAGTATTGTCATGTATAACACAAGTCAGGTTGGAACCAAAAACCTTCCACTCTCCAAGAGGATGCTATACCGGTGTAGCTAGCTAACAGAAGGTGCTAACCCTTCCAGAAAACTCGGTCTCACTTCCCTGTGGAAGTTCGCGTGTTTAACCTAACTTGTCAGTTTCAAAGTTTTTTTTACTTTACTCCCGGATTGTGATTTGGACATGGATAAGTATGTTTTTTTTCATTGGTATAACTGCTTCATTAATTGAATGGGGCAATCTTGAACTGTGATATGATAAACATCTTGTTTTAAGAAACAGGAGTAGTTATTTATGCAATCATAAATCAGTAGATTAAATTATTCACATGGTATGGTAAACGGTGATTTAAGATGAGAAGACATTACAACGTGCGAATGTTGTCGTGGTATGGATTAGTATATTCACTATATTGGGTAATTGAATAGCCTTTTGTGTCCCTGGAAAGATCATACCAAAAGTCAGTTCTGAGTGACAGAAGATGATTGAAAGAACTCGGCGGTAGTTAACTATAGTCAGTCCCACTAGTATTTGGTGTGGAAGCGCGTGGCCTAGTGGTTAAGGCATTGGACTAATGATTCGAAGGTCGTGGGTTCGATCCCTGGACCGGGCGATGTGTTGTGTCCTTGAGCAAGACACTTAATTTCACGTTGTTCCAGTTCACTCAGCTGAAAAATAAACGAGTACCAGCAAAATGCTGGGGTTAACCCTGCGATGGACCGGCGTCCCATTCAGGGGAGAGTCTTGTACTCTCAGTCGCTTAACGCCACCGAAACCGGGATAAGCTCCGGCCTGATGGGCCTAATGGCTCGGGACAGACTTTAACTTTAAATTTATCTAGTATTTTGTGAGACAAAACAATGTGTGCCATCCCTTTTTTTGTGTGTGTGTGTGTGTGGTGTGCACAATAACCCGATAATAAATTTGGACATTTTCCGGGATAGGCAATGCCTATTTTCATATTAAAATAGCCTAAAGCCCATCTAAAAGCACTATTACATAACTTCACAAATAAAGCACTTACGATCTCCAATAACGAGGATACGGACATCTTTCTTTGTGGCCATATCTCACTGAATAAGTGTATCACAGCTGCATTTACATAATTTTACATCTTCAACATCAATCTCAAATCAAATTTTAAAGGTCAAATATTTTTGGGGCGATTTTCAATATGATCTACTGCTTTAGTTTAAATCTATTTTTGTTTTTTACGGAAATACAATACTGTTCTACATGAAAACTGTTTCCTTTTCATCTTATGAAATGATACAGGAGTGCAAGTTTGTTAAAAATAATTTTTGGCGTTATGAAATGTGCAAAATGCATTCAGACAAGGCAGTCGCCATTTTGCAAGTTGGATCGATATTCCTCGGGCGTTTTGATGGTACATCGTTGAGACATTCCGAAAGCTAAAGCAGGTACTTCCGAGTTTGCGCAGGAAGTTCCGAGGGTGTTAAAGAAGCGTCTGCAGCAACCGCACTTGTTTTTTCAACAACTTGGATAAGCTTAACTAAATACCAGTGATCTGCAGAACAACACCATACAACAAGCATATTCCAGGTAGTTATACTGTATTTCTTGAGTTTTGTCTGAATAAGTCATTCTTACGATCTGATATTCCACCCAAAAAACTGTAAAAACAAACCACTGATTTATTCTTGTTCGTGTAACTTCTTCCTACGCAATGAGCACTAACTAGAGTAAAAGCTGATAGTTCGATTTCTACATTCAATTTTTGAGTATTACCAAGCTGTCACCTTGTGGTGCAAGATCACAACTTTATTACCTCTGATGTAAGCCATCCATGACCATGTTGAGTAAATTATGTGTGCAAATTTTAGAAGCTTGCTAATCAACACAGCATTTGCATAATATACTGTCTGCCGGTCTAATATGAGTAAGCCATCAGCAGTATGTAATGAAGTCCTCTACTTCATGATATTGATGATGCTTCTTTACAAAGCACAGATGTTTGTTAGATTTAAGAGCTCAGCCAGGTTGTATCACCATAGAAGCACAGTGGGTGGAGTGCTTGCTTTGTATGTTGGAGGTCGGGATTTGAACCCTAGTTGGGTCTGACCAAGACATTGACAGCTTTTTCACCATGTACATGTACTTGGCATTTAAAAATTACTATCTCGGGTCCTTCTGGTGAGACCTTGAAAACCTGATGCCCTTTGTCACATGCTAACCCCCCTCCCATTCCCCCACATATTGCCCAAAGGACACTGCAAAGGTATGAATTTCAGGAACTTCACCTATAGCTGGTGACACCAAATGTGACTGGTATGTAAAACCACATTCAATGAATCAATGAACCAGGTTATGAATACTTTTCTCTATTGTATATACAATCCATCACTTTATGACATTGATGATACCCCTGTAATTTGGTGTTTACTAAACCTGGGTGTTTGTAAAATACAAGAGCTTAGCCAGAGTTTGGACTAGCTCTCTAGCCAATGTTTTATATAAAGCCCATCCCTAAATATAACATTGATGATGTCCCTGTAATTTGGTGTTTATTAAGCATGGGTGTTTGTTAAATACAAGAGCTTGACCAGAGTTTGGACCAGCTCTCTAGCCTATATTCTATATACAGCCCATCCCTAAATATGACATTGATGATGCCCCTGTAATTTGATGTTTACTAAGCATGGGGGTTTGTTAAATACAAGAGCTTAGCCAGAGTTTGGACTAGCTCTCTAGCATATATTTTATATACAGCCCATCCCTAAATATAACATTGATGATAGCCCTGTAATTTGATGTTTACTAAGCATGGGTGTTTGTAAGACACAAGAGCTTAGCCAGAAATTGAACTAGCTCTCTAGCCTATATTCTATATACACCCCTCCACTTTATGACATTGATGATGCCCCTGTAATTTGATATTTACTAAGCATGGATGTTTGTTACCTACAAGAGCTTAGCCAAGTTGTGACCAGTTCTCTTTATTCTGTACACATTTACTGCAAATTGGTGTATGGCATTGATGATGCTCCTGTAATTTGATGTTTGCTAAATACAACTGTTCCAGGTTTTGACCATATCCCTCTGTTTTGTGTGCAGCCAACCAATTCATGGCATTGATGATGTTCCTGTAATTTGATGTTTACTTATTCATGGGTGTTTGTTACATACAAGAGCCACGTTTTCAATAAAACCAGCAAGGTGACAAAAGTTGTCTGCTACTTGTTTGGATTTGATTTCAGTTTGTTGCCTACTTTCACCAAGTTTTCATTTTGTGAATATGTTTTGCAATATATATAATTTCATACTTGCTGCCAACTTTAAGACATTTGTCTTTTACCTCTTTTCTGTGTGCAGCCTACCAAATCATGGCATTGATGATGCTCCTGTAATTTGATGTTTACTTGCATGGGTGTCTGCTACATGAAGTTCACCCAAATTTATAAGATATTAGTATTGATTAATTAATAAAATAAAATCTTTTGGAGTTTCATGTTTTGACCAATTTACCAATAAAGAATCATTTAGCATTTAAATTTGAAAAAGTTTTGTTTTGAAATTTAAATGCTTGTGCTAAGCCACACTCTCAGCCCTGTTTACATTGCTTTTTTGGGTTGTGTAAATTGAATCAGTAGATAATATGTTTTATTTTCAAATACAACAAATAGTGGTTATATGAGCAGTATAATTGTTCTATAGTGGCATGAATGATGTAGCACTTTGCCCGTCCTATAAGATATTGTATGAGAACTCTTTAAATGTTCAGTAACATTATATTATGTACATACATGTATTAAAAGGTTTAAAGTGATTAGTTATGTTAAGTTGTCTAGTGATTAATTACTCTTAAAAAGAAAAAAATCTTTTTGTGATAAAATACATTGATTAATTTTTAATGATGTATTCACAAATTCACTTTAAACAAGTTCATGAATTTTTATTTGCTTTTAACCGATAAATGCTAGAATTGTCACGCAGTAGTCTTTTAAAAAAGTAAGGTCAGCTTTCAAAACAGTTTTACATTTTGTCAATAGTTTTGACATGTTGTGTACTGAAGGTATAATAGTATTGGTAAAACTAAGTGCAAGGCTTTCTTTATGTATTATTGTGTTTTAATTTATAAAGGGTATGTAATAAGATTTTGATTAAAATAGCAAGGTCATTATAAAGCTATTTTTAATGTTTGTAGAAATTAAATTAAAACTACCGGTAGTTGCAGTGTTTGGACTTGTCAAAATTTTGCAATTTTCAGTGTTTAGTTTTGTAAAGTATTGTGGTATATAGTATAGGAGAGTTATCCTGCCAAAACAAAATGATGGGATGTTCTTTTTGTAAGAGCAATAAGGCCTAAAAATAAGTGTTTTTCTGCTGACCTAACTGACCCTAATTTTTTATTCCTACCCTAAAGCTTTAAGTTGGCATCTTTGCCTCATATAGTCAACGTTATACAATGCATACCTACTCAGGCTACTGTATTCATATAAGTTAGAACAAAATTTTGAAAAACAACTGAAAAAAATCAGAATAAATCATAACTCAATGTTATATTATGAATTCAAGTCTATTTAAATTATAGCAAGCAAGATATCTTAGTTTGCATAATACCACCCATTCAAAAAAACATGTTTTCCTCACTGTTAAAGTAATCTAACAATAGCTTCGCATTTTAATTAGAATTTCATCGTTTAATACTAGACTTAAAAAATTGAACATAGGTAGACTGGTTTTTTTTTCTTTTTCAATAGGGAAGAAATGGAATTCACATTGGTTAAATAAATATGTACACATGAATTTTGCTGATAATAGTTAAAATTGAAATTATTTACACATGGACATATTAATTTTTGGCAATAACTAAAATCCAACTTTGTCAGATCGTATTGTGAGATGTGAGAAACATTTTCATTTCTTTTTATAGAAAATCAGTGGTGTTCTCCATGTACTCCAGTGTTCTCTACCATCCTGACCACCTTCATATAAATGAAAGAAACATGACTGTGATGAGAAGCACCATTTTTCCACTCACCTTCTCCACTCTCAAATTAACAAAAATTTTAATTTTTAATGCTAAGGATTAAATATATTAATTAAGGCACCAGGCCCCAGTTTCACAATCATTTCTTAGCTAAGATTTTCCTTAACTTAAATTTAGCAAATTTTGTTAATCTCTTATTGGAACTACTGATGAATATTTTTGTCAAAACTAAATACAGATGTTTTAATCTAGACGTGATCTTTAAAACAACACCTTAAATTCCTGAATACCTTGAAAATTAACAACATTATAAGGATTTGAAATTTTGCATGATATAAGTTAAGGAAAATCTTAGCTAATTAATGATTGTGAAACCGGAGCCAGTACCATAGGCAACCCAAAATTTTAACTGTGGTATATTTTGTAAGGTGTATATCTTAAAGACAATGCTGTCATGAATATGAGACTCTCTTCCATTTATTACAAAAATTAAAAATAACACCATTTTCATAAAGTTTTTGTTGTCAGAAACATGTGACCTGTCTGACTTAAACTTTGCATTTGAGGAGGAGAAACATTTAGGTGAAGGAATTTCTAGTTAAAGTCAAAAGCATGCACTTGTTTCCAAAGACAAACCTTGTATAAAGTAGGAGTATTGTAACTATTTTTTTTTTCAAAACAGCCTGTTTTAATTAAATTGGTATGCCACAAATTATGCAAACTGAAATTAAAGTTGTTTTTCCTTGTACATCAGAAATCAGAAAATTCTAGTTTTGGGATAAATCAGTGGCACCTTTCTGTACCTACTCCTTTCTCATTTAGATTTAATGAGCAAATAGAAATAAAATTCAAGTTGATGTGTTTTCTGATTTATTTCTTTCTATTTTATTGAAAAATGCTTCAATTATTTAAAACTCACTTTTGTCTTTCACAAATAAAACAATTATATTGAATATATAAATTGAGTTAATGTTTGGTAGATGTGATTTTAATTAAAAACAACAACTTTTTGAACCAATGATAAATTGTTAGCAGCGTGTTTGTACCACGGACTGGAATATAAATGTAATGAAATGAGAACTAAGAGTCTCAAACATCGTGTGTTACTCTGCAGTAGAACACATTAACTACAGGATCTAACTTTACATCACACCCCATTAATCACATGTAATTTTCTTTATATTGATTAGATAATTCTGTCACCTGGCTATTTCTTTTACAAGTTTACTGTAATGTTTTGTGTAAATGACTCAGTGTTTTATTTACATTTGTAATTTTTCATTTTGTATTAGTTTTTAATACACGTATAAAGATCACAGTTATTGATTTCACCAGGCTGTAATTTGGTTGCTAAAATTTACATTCAATTTATCTATTTATTTATTTTTTTAGGATTCATTTGTTTGCATTTCAAGTGCCTTCAAGGGCATAGATAGGAACAAATCATAACTGAAGCAAAAAATAAAAAAAGCGCCAATTATGCTTAAAATCTAGGGTTTGTTCTGGGTAACCTCCTGAAAATGTGAAAAATGGTGTTAAATGGTGCATTCTGGCAGCACCTGAACTTGATATTTGCTGTTGAATTATACTAGTACACTAATGAATCTAAATACAAACATATCATTCATATTCATAAACATTGTTAAAAGGCAATGCAAAACTTTAGGGAAATCAAACATTGCATATACATGTATAATATACAGTTGAAAAAAACATAGTAACTCAAGTTATACTGGTGATTTTCATTTACCGGTAGTCGTTGAAAAGACAGAAATTTATCAATAGTGGCTACCGTGTACCCTGTAGTGGTACCCTTTAACACAATTCTGAGCTAATAAAATAGGTAATGTTCTTCTGGAAAATGACCATCTAGTCAGTCACAGCTGATTCTTTTATTTAACAAAAACATCTTTTACAACAAATTAGTAACTCTTTGGTACCTTCAGCAGAATTCTATGCTTATAAAACAAAGATATAACCAACCTTTAATACATGTATTGGCATAGAAAAAACAAATTTCTTAACTTTCTTTGCTTAGGATTGCATTCTATTTTGATGGAAGGTTCAAAACGACAAGAAAAGAATAAATTGACTAATTGTTAAAACGAAAAGGGATGATATAATCAACATCCGCATCACAGTAAAAAACTGTCTGAATTATCAAGTCTGTACTACCGAGTTTATATTTATTCACTATAAATTATTTTTTACTCTTTTCTATTTTCTTTGTGTTTCTGTAAAGAAAAAAAAACTACTATCTGAATTTTACCAAGGCAGTTGCTTCAGTTGCCTCATAGTAAGCTACGCCACTGGCATTAATTTTTGTCTCACATGAAAGCATGTCATTATATATACCGGTAGTAATGGTAGTCATGTGGTCATGAATTTACTTGTTCATATTAATAGCTGCATTCTTTTTTTCAAACCATTTTCTTTACAAAAATGTCAAGGAATTTGAAAAATTAAGAAAATGCAAGGGTGTGTTACATTTCTTTCACATGAGTTGTTTCCCTTTCAAATTTCCTTTCCTGGCATACTCTTCTCACACTTACTGAACAGAGCAGGACATATTATAGAATAGAGTTTTAGTTGTTGTTTTTACTACTTAATATTTTATGTCCCTTTTGTACTTTGCCATCATTACCATCTTTACTAATAGCTTAATGGCAAAAATGTTAAAAGGCATATCAGGTATATCTTGCTTCGCCTAATGGCATTCTTGTTTTGAAGTGTGTTCAAATGTTGGGGAAAATGGAATTCTGTAATTTTTAATGAAGTCAATTGTAGAAACCATGGAAAAATAAACTTGATATTGTAGATATCATGCACAATGTGGTATTCATATGATCATGATAATGGTAATAGTAAATGTATACTTAAATCTATATTTTATATATACTGGTATACTGTAACTTTAATAAATTTGATAAAATTTGAATGATTTTATTGTCATTAAAAAGTAAAACTTTTTTGTTTTAACAAACTATTTGCAAAAAAGTCACATGAAAAATTTATAGCAATCAAGCATTTTATATAGCAGTTATTTAGCTTTAATAGAAACCATACTTAGGGAGCCTTTTATGGATATTTTTTAGCTCAACTGGCTATAGCCAGCTGAGCTTATGCCATGGTGAAGCGTGTGTCCGTGCGTCCGTGCGTCCGTGCGTCCGTGCGTGCGTCCGTGCGTAAACTTTAATCTTCTCCTCTGAAACCACTTGGCCAATTGGAACCAAATTTGGTGTGGAAAGTCCTAGGTGGAGTAGATTAAAGTTTGTACAAATTATATTCCTGCGGCATCCAAGATGGCCGCCATTGCTATAAATAGCAAAAACCTATAAATGGTCATTACATGTTTATTTTTGGACCGATTTATTAAAATTTGAGATTTAGAAAGTAGATGTCTAGCCATTTAATTATGTAACGGTTTTTCTGTAACTTTTTCTGTTTGCTCGTAATTAGCGGAATATGCAAATTAGATGCTAAATTTAGTCTATTCTTTGAAATCTTCTTCTCTGAAACCACATACCCAAATGATGCCAAATATGGTGTGGAAAGTCCCTAGGTGGAGTAGATTAAAGTTTGTACAAATCAACTTCGTGCGGCATCCAAGATGGCCGCCATTGCTATAAATAGCAAAAACCTATAAATGGTCATTACATGTTTATTTATGGACCGATTTAGTTCAAATTTGAGATTTAGAAAGTAGATGTCTAGCCATTTAATATATGTAACGGGTTTTTTTGTTACTTTTTCTGTTTGCTCGTAATTAGCGGAATATGCAAATTAGATGCTAAATTTAGGCAATTCTTTGAAAATCTTCTTCTCTGAAACCACATACCCAAATGATGCCAAATTTGTTGTGGAAAGTCCCTAGGTGGAGTAGATTAAAGTTTGTACAAATTATATTCCTGCGGCATCCAAGATGGCCGCCATTGCTATAAATAGCAAAAACCTATAAATGGTCATTACATGTTTATTTATGGACCGATTTAGTTCAAATTTGAGATTTAGAAAGTAGATGTCTAGCCATTTAATATTTATAACGGGTTTTTCTGTAACTTTTTCTGTTTGCTCGTAATTAGCGGAATATGCAAATTAGATGCTAAATTTAGTCGATTCTTTGAAAATCTTCTTCTCTGAAACCATATACCCAAATGATGCCAAATATGGTGTGGAAAGTCCCTAGGTGGAGTAGATTAAAGTTTATACAAATCAACTTCGTGCGGCATCCAAGATGGCCGCCATTGCTATAAATAGCAAAAACCTATAAATGGTCATTACATGTTTTTATGGAACGATTTAGTTCAAATTTGAGATTTAGAAAGTAGATGTCTAGCCATTTAATATATGTTACAGGTTTTTATGTAACTTTTTCTGTTTGCTCGTAATTAGCGGAATATGCAAATTAGATGCTAAATTTAGTCGATTCTTTGAAAATCTTCTTCTCTGAAACCACATACCCAAATGATGCCAAATATGGTGTGGAAAGTCCCTAGGTGGAGTAGATTAAAGTTTGTACAAATCAACTTCGTGTGGCATCCAAGATGGCCGCCATTGCTATAAATAGCAAAAACCTATAAATGGTCATTACATGTTTATTTATGGACCGATTTAGTTCAAATTTGAGATTTAGAAAGTAGATGTCTAGCCATTTAATATATGTAACAGGTTTTTATGTAACTTTTATTGTTTGCTCGTAATTAGCGGAATATTCAAATTAGATGCTAAATTTAGGCAATTCTTTGAAAATCTTCTTCTCTGAAACCACATACCCAAATGATGCCAAATTTGGTGTGGAAAGTCCCTAGGTGGAGTAGATTAAAGTTTGTACAAATTATATTCCTGCGGCATCCAAGATGGCCGCCATTGCTATAAATAGCAAAAACCTATAAATGGTCATTACATGTTTATTTTTGGACCGATTTAGTTCAAATTTGAGATTTAGAAAGTAGATGTCTAGCCATTTAATAATATAACGGGGTTTTCTGTAACTTTTTCTGTTTGCTCGTAATTAGCGGAATATGCAAATTAGATGCTAAATTTAGTCGATTCTTTGAAAATCTTCTTCTCTGAAACCACATACCCAAATGATGCCAAATATGGTGTGGAAAGTCCCTAGGTGGAGTAGATTAAAGTTTGTACAAATTATATTCCTGCGGCATCCAAGATGGCCGCCATTGCTATAAATAGCAAAAACCTATAAATGGTCATTACATGTTTATTTATGGACCGATTTAGTTAAAATTTGAGTTTTAGAAAGTAGATGTCTAGCCATTTATTATATGTAACGGGTTTTTCTGTAACTTTTTCTGTTTGCTCGTAATTAGCGGAATATGCAAATTAGATGCTAAATTTAAGCAATTCTTTGAAAATCTTCTTCTCTGAAACCACATACCCAAATGATGCCAAATTTGGTGTGGAAAGTCCCGAGGTGGAGTAGATTAAAGTTTGTACAAATAATATTCCTGCGGCATCCAAGATGGCCGCCATTGCTATAAATAGCAAAAACCTATAAATGGTCATTACATGTTTAGTTATGGACCGATTTAGTTCAAATTTGAGAATTAGAAAGTAGATGTCTAGTTATTTAATATATATAACAGATTTTTCTGTAACTTTTTCTGTTTGCTTGTAATTAGCCGAATATGCAAATTAGATGCTAAATTTAAGCGATTCTTTGAAAATCATCTTCTTTGAAACTACAAAGCCAAATGAAGCCAAATTTGTAACAGGTTTCCTGAGAAGGTTTTGTTGCCACAATTTTCAAGAATTTTGTAAATCAGGTGATATATCATCAATATTTTGAAAATCTTCTTTGAAACCACTAGGCTAATTTAAATTAAATTTGTCTTGCCAGACAAGCCAATGTTACATCCAAGATGGCTCCGTTTCTATAATGAGAAACACATAAATAGCCATTGTGGATTCATTTTTCAAGCTGGCTTCTGTTCCTATACATAGCAATAACATGAAAAACCAATGCAGATTTGGTTTCCAACCATTTTGGTTCCAGTTGCAATTGTAAAAAGAAGGGGGAATGCCATTTCACAAGGTTTGCATGTTATTTATCAAAAATGTAAATAAGCTGCCAGTTGAGCATCACAGGCCCTATTGGGCCTCTTGTTGTTCTTGCAAAAGAAAAGGAAAACTGATATTTTACCGTTTCACAGAGATTGATGTCAGCATTTGACATAGTGTATAATTCATGCTATATATGTCACATCATCATTTTTCTCAAAAATGTTGCTGAAACATGATTTAAGCTTGATTATCATATCTGATATTCTGTTCTGTTGTAAATCAATATAAACTTGTTATCCTGGAGTTGGATATTTGTGTTCTTGCAAAACAGTGTCATTTTGTGACAAAGGCATAAAATATTTCTAAATATAATGTACAAGAAAAGAAAGGTAGAATTGATGTCAGCATTAGACATCCTGCACTATTCATGTTATATATCACATCATCATTTTTTAAGAAATGTTGCTGAAACATGATTTTAGCTTAATTATCTGATATTCTGTATTGTTGTAAATCAATATATGTTTTATCCTGGAGTCCGATAACAGGCAATATCTTGTACATGTAGTATAATTTTCTAAATTGTTTTAATGGCTAATGCCTTTTGTTTGATTGTTGTATAAATTATTCATTATTTATTTATCAGATTTTGTGCAGACACTTTACACAATACAAACAACATTATACCCTTGATGTGTATTATATGAACATAATTTTTAATGTAATCAGATTTCTGCTAAGAATTTACAAATATTCTCAAGGATAAGTGATTAATTGCAGATATTTTATTTAGCTTTCACTTGTGCAGTCACGAACAGTGATAAGTGTTTGGTGTAAATAAGATAAGATCTATTGTATGGTTTTAAAAGGTATCCAGCTAAAACTTGATGCCAAGTGGTTCAGTCATCTCTAAATCGAGAGTTTGGCCTGATACTCTGGCCAATCCAGGCCCATTATCCATGTGGGGGCCTATTTGGCTGACTCCGGCCCATTATCAGTATTTATTGGGGCTTCTGTGACTGACTCAGGCCCATTATCTTTGGGGGCGTTTGTGGCTTAAAAAAGTAACCAGGTAAACCCTGATGCAAATTAGTTACACTAGTCTCTTAACCAGAGTTTGTCTATATACATGTACTTGGATTATCAATGGGGGCTTCTGTGACTGATTCAGACCCATTATCCTTGGGGGCGTCTGTGGCTTACTTAGGCCACTTTCATTTCAAGGGTCTACTTTTACCAGGTACTCTGGTTTCTTCCACAAAGAAAGTAAATCACTGGCTAATATTTTTACAATCTATTGAATACAATAGAAAAGTAGAATGCTCTATTTCACAAACATACCAGTCCAAATTACAATCCAAAAAATTGAACCTTTGAAAACTGGCAAATTAAGTTCCCATACTTTCTTTGTCTATGTAGATTAACAAATTTAAACTTGATTACCAATATTTATAATTGCAGTATAGAGCATTCTACTTTCTTATTGTATTCAGCAGCAGGTAGAGCTAGTCCCCTGTGATTGATGGGTTTTGGCTACTATTTTCCTACTTTCATTTTCTTTATCCAGTATAACAATTACCACTGGTTTTACAATTTTAGACTTGATTTTTAATACTGATAATTGTCCAGTTTTTTCAGTGTTTATCCGCTATTATATTATTTTCTATTTTAATGGTTATTGATAGTGCTGAGAATTGTGTATACTTTACAGATTATAATTGATAACCATGATCAATATATTGTATTTCATTGTATTAGATACTGTTGATTGCACACATACAAAAAGGTAGAATAGCCATCTATAGTTCTGATTATAAGAACAATCGAACTTATTTATCATGTTATTGAAAATTTAGTTATTTTGCTTTTAAAACAGTTTACAGAGATAAATCACGGATCATTATGTACATAAAGTGTTCCTTTCATGTTTCATTGATTATTTGTTAATTCCAGTTATGATTAGAAAAAATCCTGAACTCTGTAACTGGTGGTAATGAGTAATAATGGTTCACTCTGGTTCGGTAAGAATCAAATCCTGACCTCTGTAACTGGTGGTACCAGACATTTATTGTTATATCTATTTTGGTTAGAATTAAACCTCAGCCTCCGTAATTAGCAGCATTATTTTACTTGCTTGATATTATTTTTTGCCGTAAGTGAATTTCATAAAATATATTTTGGTCCTTTATTTTCTCATTTCAACCTCTTAAAAATATCTGGATTTCCACAATTTTGGTCCGAGCATACTGATGAGGAATTTTATTCCAAGATTAAAATAGGTTTAGTAATAATTAAATATCTGAAATTTTTGACATAAGTTTAAACTCTGTAATATTTAACTATTTTGCATATTTAAAGACAAATAATAGACTGTCTCTGTAATCGAGTCAGATTGAAATTCAATTGCAGCCTGATAAATATCAAAAGAGCTTTATATATAATGACAAATAGAGCTGTAGGTTAAAAACATTGGCCTTGGTTGACAATTTTTTTTAATAATCCTTTGTATTTTAATTTTTTTCATGATAGTTGTTGAATGAGTAACCTACCCATTTTTATATTGTTTTGATTCAACAGAACACACACACACACACACACACACCACACACACACACACACACACACACACTGCACCATTATATATACTAGTATATAAGAATTTGCATGCAACTAAATTAATGTAAAATTATTCAAATTTTTAAAAATGTTTTTGTTTACAAATGCATAAATATAAACACGAAATCCAATACATTTATTTATTTTCTCAGTATTAATCCAGTCAAGTTGAGACATGAGTTTAAATGTACCGTTAACTTACTATAATACATTGTGTGTGTTTACCTTTCAAATAGCATAAACAAGGATTTAAATTCCTTTATAAATTCAAACATAATATAGGTATAAGGTCACACAAGGATAAACTATCTACAACATAATACAGTAAATTATCTAGATAATATACAATCAGGAATCGCTGTTTTCACAACACTGCGTAATTCTATAGACAGGACCATTACCCCACTGGCTAGGACAGTATCTAATACAGCTCATTATTGATAGTTTTACATTATACAAGTTGAGTTTTCATTTCATGATTGGTCATATTCTTCTATATATTGTGATAGACCAATAGTTGTTGACATTCCATCAGGAGTTACTAGTCAGAAAGGTAAGAAAAGTTTTAGCTTAAAATCTGGAAATTTTTAATTTAAATTACTGTATGGATAAATACATATATATTTTAGACATAATTTATAAATTTTCAACTTTTTTTTTTGATATCTATAGATCTTGAATTGATTAAGTATATTTTGGTATATATTGAATAGTATTACACTCGGTGTGATATCTTAAAAGACAGTTATATAGCATTATGTTTAAATGCAGTAAATCGTTATAAAAAATTGATTTACATTGTAAATGTATCATTTGAATAAAATAAAACCAAAAGTAATGTAAGTGCAGGTATAGTTTGTGCCTGTATGTACTGTAGTTATGATTTTAAATTGATAATTAAAAAGCACATTTGAATAAATGCCATCAAAAGTGTCAAAACAGCCTGATCATGCTGATACAGGGTACATGTTTACAACTCTGCAGCTACTGACTTAAATGTACTGGTATGTTTATGTTTTGTAACTAGTCTTAAGGTTTAAATGTTTAAAGCCATATTATTATAAGGAAGAAAGGGAGGGAGAATTACAGGTATGCATGTAACTTATTTATGATAGAAATTAAGAGTTCCCCTATTTTGTTGAATATACATGTACCAGTAGTAGAAAATTTATTAAATTGGTGAACATTGACTTTCATTATTTTGATACTGAGCACACAAACATTGTCTTATTTGAAGCTGCATATACAATCTTTATATGAATGAACTATAAAGTCTTTTTACTTTTGCAATAAATGACATTCTTTGCAAGTTATACAATTGTTTACTTTAATTGAAGACCATGCAGTGATATGTTTGTTATGTTTATAAAATACCACTCAAACTCTCATTTTTCAACCAAGACTATGCAGTGCCACATCTGCAGTGGAGACCATTCAAACTGCTTTCTGCTTTTAGTTTTCATTCAAGGCCATGCAGTGCCAAATTTGCAGTGGAAATCTTTCCAACTTTTTTTTTATTTAGTGATTTATAAAATTCTAAAACTAAAATATTTTTTGAGACTTTGAAGATGAATTGGGCTACAAAGATGTTAAAAAAAACCTTATTTAACACCATTTAAATACAGTCAACATTACCAATATGTTCATTTTTTATATTGATTATATCTTTAATATCTAATATTATACAGAACAACTACCACAGGTAAGTCTAAATAAATACTACGGGTATAATTTTCTGACTTATTGACTAGTTTTAATGAACTCATTGACATCATCATCTTGTATTAAGTCCTGGCAGGGGAGATATTTCTCTTCTTATTGCTATCTTTTTATAATTCCTCGGAGAATTAAGATGCTTAATACCAGCAACTTAATGATCAATAAATACACTGATAACAAAAGATTCATTTATTAAATATAGATTTTTTTTACTTAATGATATTTTTTCTATAGGGAATTTCCTCAGATGTATCTTTGTATATATTACCCTGACATACTTAGGACAAAAAATGAACAGGTATAAAGAATTTTAATGTTTATTGCTATTCATGTCAATATGATAATTATTGGATTATTTCTGGTTGACATATTAGAATTCTGTAGATCTGATAGGACATGAAACATATCGTGCTTACATGGTTTTACTTTCATTGTTATACTGTCAGCATATCACATATACTCATATGTTTGGGTCTATATGTGAGGAGAAGATATAATGGTCACTTTGTTGCATAGGTCAGGATCTTCAAGTCAGCCATTCATTCTGTTTATCTATTCGTCATATATTGGTTTTAGATCTGTTACTTTTGTCATCTTCAACTAGTGTTAAAAGGATAATATTGATAAGATACAGGTCAAGTTTGAATTTGAGTATTTTTGGTTGTTATTCACTCACTACTCACTCTATCAGACAACTTTAATAAGCCTTAGTCTTTTATATGCACATTCCAGGTTTCCATAAATTTAAAATAATTAGTGGCCAAATTTCCAAAATTTGTGAAAATATAGTCCTTTTTAAAGTATTTTTCCACAAATTTGCTAAAATAGGTTACTTTTTGAAAGAATTCCTCAGAAATTAGATGGCGATTTTTGCTACCAGGAATGGAAACATAGACATTTTAATCCTTGTACTGTAGTGTTGTTGTCAGCTAGATCACACTAGTCTATCCCAATATGACCATGACGGGCAGTGTGTATTATGTGTGTCTACTTGAACTAATGCACACTCTCAGGATGACTTTTAGGTGCTAACTCACCATCCATTATCCTGATACTGGGTAAGTCAATAGCAAGGTGAAATGAAGTAAAGGTATAGCATGCCCCTGTCAGGATTCAAACCCTTTATATCTGGAGTCTGATGCTCTACCAATGAGCCACCTGCTTCCACATGTATTTATTTGTTCAGCAAAACCCTATCAGGGTATTTGAGATGGTCTTTAATAATTTGTTTTATCTAACATTTACTTTCCTCATTAATTTAACACTTCTTCTCTCTGCTTTTGTGTCATTCACAACTGTGGAATACCGTTGTATGTATCTACTAATGTATACATGTGTTTTAGCAAACAGATTTTGTCTTTACCAGAACTTATATTAGAGAGTTCATCAGACAACTGGTTAATATCTTTAATCCACCTGTTACAGGTATTAAGTTTAGTGACTTGTCTAATCCCAAAGCCCATAAAAATTGAACCAGCTGATTTAAATGATAAGCAAAAAAAAAAAAAAAAAAAGAAAGATTTAACTACAATGTATATGTATACCGGTATATACTAGTGCATTTTTGTTGGATTTTTATTATATAACCACCTTTGTTTAAACATAACCCTCAAAATAGGCATTAGGTTATAAGGCAATGAAAAAATAAACTTGCATGCCAAAAAAGTTTAATATGTTTTTGAATTTTGTTTGAATAAGGATTACCGGTAAATACAGGGAGAACTTAAGATAACAGCAAGTCTTTTCAAGTCACAGTTGACCTTTTTAGTAATTGTGAGCAAGATCTTTAATTTCACAGCCTAAATTCAAGCCCTTAAATAAATGGGGACCCACGGAAATATCCAACTCAAAATATCAGCAGTTACCACTGCAATTGACTGATGTCCCATACAAAGTAGAGTTGTTTACCTTAAGTTGCTTCACACTTTGAGCCCAGTCAAACTTGTTGGCTTTTAAATGGTTTGTTTTTACACAAAATGTAATTGTCTGTAATACCTGTATTTATTTTACATATATAGTATGGGTAATACAGGTGTAAGTGTTTAAATGGTTTGTGTATTTAATGGTTTTCTAAAATGACCAGACATTGACTCCTCTAATTCAATATTTAATCTACTATCAGCTAGGTCTTTATCTGACAAATGGATTTATGTCATAACATGCCTCATAGATCGTCAATTTATAAAACATAAACACATATACATACTTAAATAGCTGTGTAATTATTGTATATATGGGTTTGTAATCAGTCAAATTGAACTGAAAAATATCAATCCATATGAATGTTTTTATAATTATATACATTTCTGTATAAGTAACATTATTGACATCTGATCTAGTTTCAAACCAAATAGGAAAGTGCTTTAAATATTGAAATTACTGTAGTTTATCATAGTTTACAAGTTTGATATTGTATATACAGAAGTTTTAATGTTCAGTTTAAAACTGACCAAACCATGCATGGAAGGGGATTAACTTGTATGAACTCTACATATGCTTTGGGCTGATGGCCAAATGTTTGGAGTATTAACTGTTCTTGCTACAAGTTGTATCAAGAATGGCTTTTGTGAAACTTGTTGTATGTTGTACCTTCTTATTTGGCTTAAATGTATTGCCACTTATTTATCTTCTTAATACTGTATAATAAAAGAATATGGGAGCAGGTAATTACTAAATATGTCCACAGTGTTTTCCATAAGAGGCGGCAACAGGCAGATTTGACCACCTAAAACTCAAAATTGGCCTGTTAGAATTCATAAAATTGCTTTCAGAAGACCTGAAAATTGTTTTCGGCCTGGGAGCCCCCCTTGACATTTGGCTACAAATTTTAGGGAAATGACTGTGTCTATGTCTGTAATCTACTGATTGTGGAATGATTTATCAACTGAACCTAGCTTTGAAATTCAGGGCACATGCCTAAGAAATGTAACTCTTCAGTCACACCTGTGTTTTTGTGAATTCTCATACATGTTTTTATAGAAAAAGTTTACTTTTTCGATTCAGACCAAATTTCAAACATGGGGAAACATTCAGAATGATGTTTGAGACCTGTGAAATAAGCCCTTCTGATCATACTGCTGTAGTGTACCTTGTGTTTATGTCCAGTATAGTACATATGATTTACTGCTAACACTTCATACTGCTATCAGATCAGACAGTTTAACATGATGACTTTTCTTCACCTCATATTGATATTGTATACTTCAACCTGTATTTACTAAAACTATAAACCTGTCTTATAACTACGGACCTTACAGATTATAGAACTCATAATGAGTTTACTGTTTAACACTTCTTATAAGTGGCTATATTAGACAAAGCTGTAAATTCCCTTGTTTCAATCTCATGCCAAGTCACAGTACAGAAAAGTCAAAAGTTTAACACTGAGCTACCAATTAGTGCTGAATCAGCAGCTTTTTACTTCATTTGTATAAGAAGGCAGCTGTAAATTCTAATATTACACTTTCATGCCAAGTTACAGTACATCTCTGTCATAGGTTTAGCATTTAGCTAACTAATTAGTGCTGAATCAGCATCTCAATTTGGCTCCTTACTTACCAGCTACTATATAATTCTTGCCTAGTGTTTTGGTTACTAGTTATCCATGTCTGTACCACTCAGCAGACCAGGTTTGACTCCATTTTAAACTTTTGACAGGTCTTAACTGTATGTATGTGAAAATGACAAGTGAGCAAGTTAGGACATTGCTCTTCTTGTCAACAGAAATACAATATGTTTGGTAAATAGATACAGTTGGTCTCAATCATTTCTTATTTTCTCATAACTTAACATCTGTCAAATGTCAAAACATTTAGCAGGCTGCTAGAATCTTTGAACAAATGTTTTCTGCAAAATTATTTGATTGAACATAAGGAGTCTGAACTCAAAATTGGCATAAATTTTAAACATTTTGATTTTTATACTTGAAACCATTGGCATTGCAGAGATTGGGAATAAAATACAGGCTAGCATACTCATGGACTGTTTGTCATGGACTTTCCATGTCAGTACCTTTTCTATCACCAATTGCAATTTGCTTGGGGATTGTAAACATGTACACTTAGAGCACAGCACCAATGATTTTTTGACACTGTATACCATATAAAGTCTTGTTTCAGTTCATGACTGGAGTACCTTCATGTACTGGTACATGTTGTTTCTAGTATAGTTAGGAAAGTACATTATACCTTGTTGGACAGAATATACAAGTATATATACATAAATACCGTTAAATTTGTCTCATATAAGTTATAAAGAAATTATTTCAATATAAACCTTTGTACTTTATCACTGAAGCAGAACTTATTACTACTGATACTGATCAGCTAAATTTACTATGAAAAAAGAAATTAGTTTTAAGCACTGAATATAGAATTAAATTTTGAAATTTATATTTTTATCTGGGAGATTAGAGGGAGAGATTTTATATCTTATTTTATGGTTGTATAACATAACACACAAATGTCATTCACGAATCCCTTTGTCCCCGTAGATGATACATAATCATTTTATTCACCAGTATGTAATAACTTCAAATTGGATTTAAGTCTCAGTTTTAGATATTTTTAACTTTAAATACAGTTAAGGTTGTGTTCTTTTATTTGTGATTTCTCTCTCAAAATTCTCAGCACAATTCTACTGAGTATTAGATTGAGTTTTATCTTTTTTAGCAATTCATTCTTCTTTTTAACTTCGGGAAAAATTTAAATTTTATAGTCACATTTATTTTAATTTTATTACCAGTATGTATTCTGTATCCTATTTCAAGTGCATTAAAGTTTTTTAATGGTGCACAAGGTGCATTACATTTTTAAAAAAGTTTTCATAGACTTGTAGTGTTAGCTGTTTATTTCTAAATTTTCTGATTCTATTCAGTGCTGGTCATTAGAATATTTATTTATTTATTATTTATTTATTTATTTATTTATTTATTTATTTATTTTAAAGCAAGTATAAATTAGAAAATGTTCATGTTCATTTTTTTTCACCTAAATTTGTGGGAATAACAAGACATGATTGAAAATAATACTTCCACAAATATTTAATTCACTTGTATTTAATTAACCATCTTCCAACAAAGGAAAATAAAAGTATGCTAATATCTAGAAATGAAAGTTTTCAAGAAAATTAATTGAATTGAAAATTACCCAATTTATAGAATTTTCTTATTTTTGTATACACTGTATATAAACAGAAATATTTGTTAAGAAAGAATGGGGTTTGCCGTTGTACCATATGATGTGATATCCCCTAACATTTATTTGGAATGATTATTTCCATTGGATATAGAATCATATCAGTTCACATTTCCCCTAAAAATTACATTATTTCAGAAATTCTTCATGTAAGTAAGCATTTTCTAAAACATCCCACACAAACATCAAGGTGTGTTGATCACATGATACAGAGGCAAACTTCATTGTCAAGATTTTAAGGAATTTGTGATATAAAAACTTTTTCCTAAAATATTTTAACAACTGTTAAACTGTGTGGATAAGGCAAGTTGCTAATAGATACAAAATGGCTAAAGAAATTTTCAGTGAACATTTCTGAATACACAATTTTGAAAACTTAGTTAAACCTTACGAACTTACCTTAATGAAGCAGCTGGTGGAAGTTCACACGTTTAATTTGAATTGCCAATTTCAAGGTCTTTGCTTTGTAATTGTGATTTGGACATGGATTGGTATGTTTGTTTTTGATTATATTTTACCTCACATTTTGTAATCATAGTACCCAGACATATTTATCACTGCAGTATCTTAACTGTGATTTGTTTTGTATATATTACAGATTGTGTCAGTAGGAAATGTTAATTGTTTAACTGGATACATAGAAGTAGTAAGTCAGCCATCATAGAAATATCACCTGTCTTTACTGTGTAACACCATAATGGCAAGAAGAAATCTGGAGAATGCTCTGAGAGCTGGACAGCTTATAGAAAAAGGTAAGATTATAAGCTAGTTTATGTACAAATGTCACTGTATTCAGTAGAGCCTGTGTGGTCTGAACACTTTCTGGACTGGGGTGCAGATCATGTTGACGAGACTGAATAGAATTGGTTTGAACCAGCTAATTTACCAAATGATTTTGATTATATATGTTCTAGTGAATAAGTTTGTTCAAGATTTGTTGTCTAGTTGAATAAGGATTGGTTAAGACATGTGTCCAGTTTACTAAAGTCCAGTTAAGACAGATGTCCAGTTTATTGAGGTTCTGTTTAGACCAGAGTAAAATTACCTACAGCAAACTTGTCTTAAAGGCCTCTCCATATAAGGGCCACCAGCTTTAAAGACAAGTAAAATTTATCCCTATTGCCTTGATTTATGATATTTCATCAACATGTGCATAGGAATACTGCCCATAAAAGCTACATTTACTGGTTCCCTTAAGTAGTCTTGATAGACATGTTTGACTGTAATCACTTCAGTTTTACATACAAGTGTGCAGTTTACTAAGGTCTGTTTAGACAGGTGTCATTTTTTTGAGTTCCAGTCAAAACAGGTTACACTGCAATGCATCATATGTTTTGCTAAAAATCATTGATGGTAATTTACAAGAGAAATGTTGTTTAGTTGCATCAGGCAGGATCTAGATTTTATTGATCAGAAGTTAATGGGCAAATATATTTTTGCATTTTAATTCATAGGCAATAAATAAACATGAAAATTAAATAGAAAATGCTAATAAGTTTGTTAGTTGTCAGAATTTATGATATTTTAAAGAACAGTTAAAGCATTCAAATTTCAGTCCATATTTTAGGCTGGGTAAATATTGATTGTTATAAATGAGGTAGGATTTGATAGGTGAATAAGTAATTAGTTCTGGTTTTAATTTATTAGAACATTTATATTCATAACACAGTGGTTGGAAATTATAAATGAATAAAATCATTAAAATAAAAATAACATAAAAAAGTTATTTAAAATTTAAATCTGAGATTGGTTATGGAACTGAGGAGTCAAGTCAAGTAATTATGTAAATTTTATTCTGCCCTTAATGTTACAATAGTGGATCCAAAAGTGGGACGGAGTTCCAGCGTTGAAAATCTCCCTTTAATTCTGTCCATGATATTGTGTATGTCTGTATCACTTGCTTAAGTTGCAGGATTTTATGCTACATTTAAAACATTTCTGGGAGAGCATGTCATCAAACCTCCCCAGCTTGTACTTCAACATAAAAAAAAATAAAAATAATGGCCCCCCTCCCCTGTTGTCTCTACCAGGATCTCTGACATCTGGGATTAAAAATTTTTGTGTTAGGACAAATTTTCTAAATTTTAAACATGTATATTTAAGGAATGCTATCTGTAAAATAAGTTAGACGGTACTACAGAAGTACTCTATCCACACCACTATTTATCATCGTTTCCAGTTTACATTCACATTTGGGAAGTTTACAATCAGTTTGTCAGTATTAATCTTGGCATTAAAATATTTTGTTTGTATTTCCTCCATTTATGCTATTGTAATTAGGATCATGTGTTTCAGGTACATGTTACTTTTTTCCGTTTTATACTAAAATAACCGATATGCATATTACATGATACTCTGATCTTAGTTCTCCCTGTGTGACATCACATTATACATCACATTATACATTTATTACAGTTCAATCAATATTCTTTATTCTTTAAAAAAAAGTCAGAATCAGTTTTCAATCTTGATTCAACTATAAATTTCTGATCAATCTTGATGCAGTGTTTAATCATAAATCAATTTTCATATAAAACATAAAATCAATTAGCCCTTATTTCAATACATTTTAACTTCTCTGTATTTTTTCTGTTTCTTTATTAACTTCATGGACAATTTAACACAGCCATTATATCGTAATAAATTTCACAATTATCAGTTATCCAACCATTAAAGAGAAAATAAACCTTCATGTTTTAGTTTGAATAACTATACCTGAGAAACTTGTAACATTGACATCAGATCTGCTTTATTAGCTGTCATATAACAGAAAATTTAACCAAAATCAAAGCTATAGCTAAAGACAGTAATACTATGGCAAGTTTTGCAGTGTTCAATGTAGGATTTTTTTAGGGGGGGGATTTTCAAAATCTTTCCTCTAAAACACCATGATATAACGCTACAGTATGTGGGAGGTCATGGGTTCAAAACCTGGCTGGGTCTGACAGAGACTTGAAAATAGGTAGTGACCTTTCTCCTAGCACGGCATTTAGAAATAAAAGTCACAGGGTCCTTTAGATGAGACCTTAAAAACCTATGCCCTGTGACTTGGTAGGCATGACATGTTAAAGATCCTCCCTGCATATTGCCCTGAGTGCACTGCAAAGGTCAAATTAAATTTCTGCCAATTCACCTACAGCTAATGATATCTAAATATAACTGAAATATTCTTGACTGGAATGCTTAACCCCGTCCATTCAATCAATCAATCTAAAACACCATAGCATCAATATTTTTGCATTCATGCTAAATATTGCCCATTAAGGCCTTAACAATGGGGTCATTTGGCAAAATAAAGGATAAGTACCCCATAGGGCCCCTTCTAGATGAACACTGGTTTTGTATGTCAATGGCCAAACAAAAACTTGGGCATATAAGACCATGTTGATTCTTTGTATACAAATCTGTGTCATAAAAACAAGGTCATGATAAAATTAATAGGTATTCAATCAACAGTTCAACTAGATGTTAAATTTAATTTCATGGTGACTTGCATTTAAAATCAATATTGTTATAATTTGTTAATGAAAGCCATCTATGTTAATCAACTGAGGCAGAATTTTGATTATATTAATTTTCACTGGGAACCGTATCCATTTGTATGTGCTTTGATATAGGTAAATTCAGGTATTTGTGTATGCAAGAAACACCCAAATGACAAGTTGTTTGTTTGTTTTTCTGTTTCACTAAGATTATAAATACAGCAGGTCTATATTGTTATATATTGAACTTTATAATAACTGGCTCCAGTTTCACAATAATTCCTTAAAATTTCTTTAACTTGAATCAGGTAAATTTTGACTTTATGTTACTGTACTACAAATAAAAAATCAAGGATGTAATAAACAAAAGAGTGATCTTCAATTTTACACCTTAAGTTCATGAATGGTTTGAAAACTGAAAATCATTCAGATTTCAAATTTGTCAGATTTAAGTTAAGAAAAATCTTAGTTAAAAATGATTGTAAACTGGGGCCAGTAACCAGTTTCTTGTATATACCAAATAGCATGTACAATCAAACTCATGCTTGGTAAAACCAACCTTTTGGGACATTCATATTGGGACACTTTCTCAACCAAAACTTTTTAAAAACCAATGTATTTTACACTACATGTATTTATTGAACTGTTTTTGTTTTTTCAGGGGTGGAGTTGCCAGACAAGTTTACAAAGTTAAAGATTATAAATCAACATAAATTTGATCATACATATGGAATGGTTATATCATTACAGTATTCCTTTGCAAAATCAATATCAGATGTTATATTAGCTGTAGGATTTGAAAATAGTGCCATCAGGGTTAGTATTGCAACTGTATCTACATGTACTATGTCATTACAAGCACTCCAGCTCATGTTCAAATCACAATCCAAAAGCAAATAAAAACTTTGAAGACTAGATACAATTAATGTAATTAAGTAAAACATGTAAACTTCCACCAGGGATTTTAGGCTTGATGTTCCAAAACGTTAAGCACCTCCTATTAAGCTACCTTAATTGCACTCGCACATGTGTAATCAAAAATGAAAGAAACATTGAACTATGGGATGTCAAATACATTCATGTTGGTTTTGAATACGGAGACATCATACTTATCCATAATATTGTGAGGATGTGTAAATGATTAGTAATAAACACCTAAACTATTTGATTTCAAAGATTATCACATGACATTAAGTAAAAGTCATTCCTGAATCAGGCTTCTACTTATCCTTGTTCTGTTATTGGCTTTAAATGGATGAGAAACCAGCTCATCTCAAGGTTAACCCCTGGTATTTCTAACATTGCCTATTCAATTTAGTTGTGTTGATATAAAAAACTAATTTTTTGCTTAAAAGATGTCACACAAGATGATAGGGGCTCAAACCCACAACACCAGTACCTTTGCTTTATAAATCCAATGGTGGAAAATGATATAGGGAAGCATTTTGCTTCCAATTACAATGTTATGAAAAATAAAGACTTATTGAATGTTTGACATTTTATCAAGTGACAGTCGCAAATGTATTCTAAAATAGGCCGTTTCCGGGATAGTCCGGAATTCCGTTTTGTGTAGTATAATATCGGGTCACATGATTAAATTTTTAGGCATCCTTACTTCCGGTTTACTTCCGTGTTTACACGATTTTGCAAGGGTGGAGTGCATGGGATTAGTTTAATATTGACTTGAAAATATTCAGGCCTTTTCATGTCTACTTAAACGTTTGGTTTGAAATTTGACTATAAATTTAAGTTGATCTTACAACAATGGCATGATGTACCTTCTGTATTATCACCCATGTCTTTGGGTTCCTGGCGGTTTCTTTTAAAATTGAAGTGGCAGCCCTAGTTGGTGTATCATCACCGTAAATATTCCACGGGAGTAGTTCTTGATAATCCGATCCACCGAAATTCCGACTACACATTCTGTGCCAGGGTTTGGAATCGTATTCGAGAGGACGTCTAATGGCATTTAGCCATATTCCCCATTTTCTTGTGTCTGTCTTAGTTGGGAACAGTAAAAAATAATATCTTTATATGAAAGGATATTTTCTGGGGCCTTTCCTTTTATCGGAATTGCATCCCGGTACCGCACACCAATATTTTGCTCTCTGCATAATATGATAATCAACCGAATTTCCCGGTATTTGCGACTATGCGTCCTTGACAACAAAAACCGGAAGTAGGTATGCCTAAAATTTATTCCCGGAAGTGTATTATAAAATACAGAACCGGACAGGATATAAAGTAACCCAGAAACGTCCTATTGGAAGTACTTGTTTCTCCACTAATTTATTATCAGAGGACAACTTCAAACTTTACATGTTTTATATACTATTGCAGTAGATTTATGTTTTTGCTTTACCATCTTGTTTTAAATTATTTCTATGTGTTTTGTAGTTCTATGAAGGATTAACTGGTAACTTTATCAGGGAAGTCAGAAAACCTCGTTATGGAGGAGAAATGCACATCATGTGTCTTAGATTCCATCCACATGAAGGAAAGAATCACCTTCTATATGCTTCTACAGCACATGGTAGAATTTATTGTATTGATACAAGAGATCCAGATATAACAGACATAAATGAGGAAATAATCATAGGTAAACCTAGTTATTTAATTACATTATGAGTCCACTCCTGGCGAAACCAGAAGGATACTATAGGTTTTCCCTCTGTTCGTCTGTCTGTCTATCCGTCCATCTTTCTGTCTATATTTTTGACATACAAGTCAAGTTTGAAATGAACACAATTTTAATTCGATTTGACAGTTATGGCTTTTTGAAATATTCACTTTTGTCAGTTTTTCAAGCTTCTTAGTGAACCAGTCAATTCTCAGTCTTCTTTATGCTTAGCACAAGAGGAGGAAATAATCTCAAATTTCAAAGTCTTATGTATGACCCAGCCAATGTTCATACCATCAGCCTTCTATTCTAGAGGTTGATGCTATAACCACTGAGCTACCACAGTGGTGACCAGGGAGTGGACCTAATTCATAGAAAATTTAATGAATTTGAATAATGTTTCTTATTGTTCACTAACTTGAAGCTGGTCGTAAATGATTATCGAAGAATATCTATGAAGACTAGTGTTTACACTGGAAGTAATGCTTTTGGTGATGCAATGCTTTTGTATGTGCAAAAGGAATTAGGAACTTTTTTCACCACAATTTTCAACATGTAAAATACTCATAACATTTTTCATGATACAGAATTTTCTATAGTAATCTAGGATTCACATAGTAACTTTCTGTTAAAATAAGGCTCATGCAAGTGAAAAAAACCCAAACCCAAACTTAATGCATGATTTTTTTGTTTTATTTGTTATAGAGGAAAACAATGCTATCTTAAATATGGATTTTACTGACAGAGGAATGGATTTAATTACCTGTGGGTCTGATTTAATTGTTAGGAGGTATAACGCTATAACCAATGAGGTAACTATAATGATAATATTCTACTAAAACTACTGAGGTTCCAGTTTTTGTCTTGTCTGCCACCATGATACAAGTATTAGGTTATTCTTTCCTCTAGTGCCGTTGTCTTTGTCAGGCTGTAAAAGTTGTATGTTTAAGTCAGTTTAAAATCCATGTTGTAACCTTACTGGATCTACAGGAGCTAGGGTGAGACATATAACTCTATGGAATCCTTGTTTACTTGTAGTTCAGATTTAGATGTTGAAAAGTATAACATCTTACACTAAAATTACAAGTTATCTCTTGAATTTAAAATGCAACATGATGATATAAGAATGTCAATCAAAGACACCTTTTGTTTGTTGTCCATATAACAATTGTTTGTCATCCAATTGACTATTGTTTTCTGTAGCTGTATGGTATTCATTATTTTATTAAGTTTATATATATTTTGTCTATCACAAGCTTGAGTCATGTTGGAAGGAGAGTACACAAACACAGAATCCAGAAGATTATGCAATAAGTTCTACCAGATTGTTTGCCATAAAATGTCATCCCCTAAATCCAGAAATCTTCCTCACTGGTGGATGGGACAATCTTGTCAAGGTATGATTAAGTAATAATCAACATTTATTTATAGTATATCATAGAATAATACATGGGGCGGAGTTTATATGCAGAAGAATATATCAGGAGGTTGATTACTTTGATTTTAATATGACTTAAATCATAAGCATCGAAATGAACGCTGCAATTATTTTTGTTGAAAGTACATTTTACTATTTATTTGAAAAAAAAGGTTATTGAACAATTAAGCAGTTAGGGTTACATCTAATAAAAATAAATGATTTTATGAATAAAAATTATGTCACAACCATTGTTTGTCACAAAGCATTACCTCACAAGTTGAGTAAGGGGTATGTCATTAAATCGGAATAGCCATGTTTGTTTTACTATGGTTTGACTTTCTTTCTGTTTCATACAAAGGAAAATACAGGTCATGTTAGAAAATATAAAAAGTAAACAGTAAGCATTATTTTTTCTGCTGTTAAAAAAGTATTAGATACAAGTAGTATGATATCTCTTGCAATCATGAACTAACTTTAGTCTTGATGACTGATGACAGAACACCTTTTTGTTTACTATGATGTATGGAACCTTTCATGGATTAATGTTATAAGTGATATTATCTCCTTTATATTACATATAGATTTGCAATATAAACAACACAATTGATGCAGTTAAGCGGGTAATACACGGTGTTAAGATAGCTGGTGAAGGCATTGATATAAAGGTATGTATGACAACAAAATCAGGCTCCTCATTGAATTATTTGGTTTAACAGATCAGGTAATTTTCAAATATTTATCCAGCAGAATAAAATTTTTATGAACGTCATCACGGTTTGATAAGTTTGATGTCTCCGTGTCCAGGATTGCCTTGGACATATATCACATCCCATTGTTCCATGATTCATTCACTCAATTTTGATTACACACATGGCAGATGTAGTTAGGTAAACAGGTGAGCTTACCCTGGTCTTGCTTTTCTAGTGGAAGTCCTTGTGTTTGACCTAGCTTGTTAGTTTCAAAGTTTTTACTTTGGTCTGAGTAGAGATGAATTGAATGTTATTTTGTCAAATACATGTACCATAGATGTAAGCTCAAAGACATTGTTATTTGTTGTTCTTTTGAATTTGATAACTCCTGGATAACTCAGTTCCAACACCTTGATAACTTCAGTGGAAAGTCAAAATCTTCAATAACTCCAAAACCCAGATAACATAAAAAATGTTAATTCAAAGTTTAAGTGTAACAAGTGACCTTAATTATGAAGTCAAAAAGATTGTTTCAGGGTTTATTAATAAAGTATATTTTGAATTATTTTCAGGGCAATGAGAAAACAAACCAGGCACAGATATTAACAGCATGTGATAGAGCTAAGGATGCCTTACAGATCTGGGATTATTCATCATTAGAGCTAGTGACAACGGTGCCATTTGATTACAGCTCTGCTGAACAAAATGGAGCGTATTTATTAACAGCACAGTTCTGTGATAATGATGTAGTGATTGCTGGTGGTAAAGGAACAAATAGTATGCAGGCAATCGATTATAAAGAGAGAAAGGTAATAATAATAAATGTGATTTTGACAGAATTATTAGTATTTTTATGTCATAAATTATAAGGCTGTTGACTATTAACTTTTTAAAAACTTGCAATGGAGGTTATTGCAGTATCTTAGTAACATAATGACAATTACTAATTCTGGACTAGTGTTTTTTAATTATTGAAAAAAGAAAGATTCTATAGAATGTTTTGTGATGGATCAGAATTCCACATTTACATAGCTTGATCTATGATCTGGTGATCTAGTTGATCTATTCAGATTTACAAATAACAGTCAACAAGCCTAGCACCCCTAAAATTTCATTCTGAACAATTATATTTTGTAAAGTCTCTTATATGTAAATTTCTATGGTAACAGTTCAAATTTGAGATTTGGATCTGTAAGAATTTCTTACATTCCAAAGGTAATTATTTTAATTCTTAGAAAAAAGTCTGTCTATAAAGTACAAAAATTCTAAAGTAAAAATCCAGGTGCAATTTATTTTTTAAATCAATTTTAGTAGGCACAAAAAATAGAAGAGTTTGAAGTTGTGATGTCATGTCATGTAACACAGAAAAGGAATGAGTTTTTTGGTAGACCTGTAAATGTTATCTTTTTGTAATTGTAGGTAATTGGAGAAATAAAATTTAAGCAACCAGTTTATTGTTTAGATAGTGTATTTGGAGGAAGACATTTTGCAGTCGGAAGTAAAGATGGAACAATTGTATGTGGAGAACTGTGTTGAAGTCAGTTTAAGAAAAACTTTATGAATTAACAAATCTTTGTGAGAAAGATAACCTGTATTACATGATATACAGCAGAGATACAGCAGTGCTTGTTTTTTAACCACTGAGTTATCGACATTTCGAGAATATTTATGACTAGATAAATTTTGATATTGCTATATGTGCTGAAATTGACAAGATTGTTTAAATGTTTTGTTATTATTTTCTTGGTGTTATAGAAACATCGAAGCCAAATACATTCCATTTACTTTGAAAAAAAACCTCATATTTTAAATTCAATTCTTTCAACACATTATGGACCTCAATCATCACTGTACAAGGTATCACCTCGTCTTCTCAAAACTAAAATTAACTAATTTTAGTCTAACTTACCACAAACTATGAAATAATATCAAAAGTACCTCCTTTAGAGCAAATCACAGATTAAGGATTAAACAGATGGTTTTGTCTTCATGTATTTTTTAAAATTAAATATTAACTATGACTTCAAAATTATTTTTACATTACCGACATTGATAACACTCTAAATGATTTTTACTTGCCAGATCTTAACTCATACATAATGTTAAAATGTTTCTCTAATCATTACTTACTCCTTAGTTTAAAGCCGTGGACAGCTAAAATAAGTCTCATGCAGCATAAAACAATAATTCACTAACTCACATGTTAGAGTTCAAGCTGGAGGCCATCTAAAATCTAAAAACATTTTTTCCATAAATGACAGACCACTTCATTTTTATGTGTTTTGAATGAATGGAGAGACTTGTAAATTTATTCAGTGTGTGTGTGTGTTCTTTATTTTCATAGGTCGAAAGTATGAAAGATGTTAAAATTTTGACTGGAATCAGATGTATTTTTATATTCATTTTTAGAGTGCCTACAGTATATAGTTTTGTGATAGTTATTTTTGCCAAATAAGCTTTTCTTAATAAAATGAATACAGATATATGTGTCAAATAACCCAGTGAAGTGCTATTATAAAAAGATAGAAGGAATTTATATAACCTGTGACTTGGTGCCAAATTACTTCTGATCTGATTGGAGTTGTCTCCCTTGTAGAATCGGACCAAAGCTTCTTACACCAGAATCTAATCAAAAAATTCCTCACTGTTGTCAACAGTTTGTATTTTGAACAGTTTGGGATCACCTCTCTGTAATATAGTACATGTGATGAGGTCCCAATACAATAGCCTATCCTGTCATTCCGTCCTTAATAGTTGTCAGTTTATGGTTGTGGTACTTTCCACATGTTCATGGTGTGCATTTTTTTAAAGCTGACTTTATATTTTGTACTGACAAAAAATTATGTATCTTATGATATATCTGTAAGATATTGTGAATAAGATTCTCTGTAATAAAATTACAAAAACATCGAACTTTTCCGAATTTCCTTTTTGCAAAACTTTTTAAAACAATTTTTTAAAACATAATAAACCTGAAGCCTGTAAATAAACCCTTATGAAACTAAAATAATTAATTTTTCACACCCTAATTCAGTATTTTACCAGTTTGTATTTAATATTTGATATGTTATAGATAAGAAGTATTAGTAAGGTAATCCGTCCATTTACATTTTGCTCATATTCAAAAGTTTTTGCATTTAGCTTGTTGTACAAATGTATTAAAATCTCAGGTTGATGATTAATCTTAAGGTCAGTCATTATACTTTAACTCAAGAAATATATAATATTGAGGTAAGCCAAGCAAAAAACCAGGCTTAGGGTGCAGAAATATGATTTTGAGATAAATATAGTGTCAAAGTGTGTTTGTTGTAGTTTCAAAAGATGTCAACGTTTTGGAAATATTTCATGTACATCTTATTTAAATTGTTTATTTAAACTATAGCCGATAATAAAAGATGCCAAAAGTAAGAGAAAATCTGGGATCTTTCAACATTATTTTTCTCGGTATATATATTATGTCATTGATGTTAAGCCCTGTTTATTTTTTCTTGGCACAAGCCTGTTTTTGGTGCTTTTTTTTCTATTGGCACCACTTAAATCACATTGGTAAAAAGAATACTAAAAACCAAAAACTGCTAGAAAATCTATGTCTCACTGGTGAAATGTTAAAGTATACTTTGTGACCTTAATGTTATATTTGTTACATGATCTACACTCTCTGTGTTTGTACATCATAACAGTGTTTGAGAGGATTTACTGTCTTGATTATCGTGGTTTGTATTACATCTGTGCCATGATTGGTTGATTTTGTATACAAGGACCTTTGTGTGTACTCTTATTGTTAACAAATCATTCTTACATTTATTGTGATTGTTCCATATATGCTACTAGTAACTTCATTTAAAAGGAATAACATTCAGACTGCTATCTGTCCATCAGGTACAGCTTACATTGATAAATTATTGTTATACAGTATGTAACAGGTAGTAATAACACAAAACATTTTGTTAAGTATGTATGTGAGAGTTGTTTTAGAAGAGTAAGCATCTACTAGTTTACTACCTGTGACTATCAAGTTTCATGAGCATCATTCCTTTTACAGAGCAGTGTTTCTATATGGTTGCAAGTAATACCTTATGATTGTGTGGAGCCTTTATCTCAGTTGTTGCAGAATTTAAAATAAGGTTAAACTATGACATAGTTTCAGAAATTAGCAACCAAGTGCTTTAAATAGACACCAATAACTCAAGTAGGCATGTATGATGTAGCTGAATCCTATTGTAAAGCATAGTATTAATGTATTACCGTGTGCAGCTATTGTCATTTGTTTATATGATAGTAATTGATTGAATTTTATCATTATAATCAATGTATTGCTCTGATGCATTTGGATGTTATTTTTATATAAATAATGCATCACTAAGTGCTCAATATTTGTCCGTCCATATTTAAATTTTACAAAATGTTTGAAACAAGGTTTATTATTTTAACCAAATGATTAGGGACATAATATGATAGCAAAAACACTTTGAACTTTGTTAAGACAAATTACTGCTGCTTCATTATACATAAATACTTTAGATTTTTACATTATATGTGTATGTATCATATCATAATACATGTGCTGTTGTTTTATTTTTCTGCAAAAAAAATCACTTATTTGTGTTCTATGAATAAAGATCATATCAATTTAGCTTTACCTTGTGTTTTTGATAACAAAGAAACTGACCCATATTTTAATAATCATTCATAAAGTAATTGGGCATAAATGATTTTGTTGTGAGAAAATGTTCTAAAATTTGGCATGGTTAAAACTCCCAAAATTTAATAAATTGCAGAGATCTCTTCCCAAACAATCCAGGCGTAAATGGCATTCTTGTGAAAAAATGCACAAAAAATTTGGCATGGTAAAAAATTCACATTTTAATAAATTGCAAAATTCCCACCTAAAGAAGCTTCATGAATGTGCACTGATAACCTGAAGTGCAAGTGGTGGTTTCATATACTAGTACTTTTGATAATAAGTATGCAATATGCTTTTATCAGTAATAACCTCATTCCTGTCAGAAGGTAAGCTAACTCCTAGAAATAATTCTATTCAGGGATATTATTCTGAAATTGTTTTTGCTCTTATCTATGGATTCTCAAAAAGCAAGTGCATCGTGAAATAAGGACATTGCATAAAAAGCCGCATGGCAAATTAAATTGAAATAGCAAAAAGTCTTTGTAAAAATTGGTAGGTCTAGAAGAGTTTTAACTTGCCCTTTTTAATCTTATCTACTGAAATGTCACATGCAATAATACAACAATGTATTAATATATTAATCAATATGTTAAACTATACATGTATATAGTGACCAATGATGATTAAACTCTTGACTTTAAGTAGTCTACTAGATACCATGACAATATGATGACCCAGTAGTGTGATCCAAGGTTTATCATCCATCTTATTTTGCAACCATTGGTCCCTAAAACAATACTTCACACGTCTAGTAGGTACACACCACCTACAACATGGATCCTGTAGATAGCTATGTTTGTTTTCGACACATAGTTTTTTGAAGTCATATCATCAGAAAAGACCTGTCTCTTTGAGTTAGAAAAATTTATTTATTATAAACGATTAATTAGTACATGTACTGGTATGTTAGTTTTTGATCAGTACTGTGAATAATATCTTCTAAAGAACTCTTCTTGTTGTAGTCTTTTCTTGTGTCGATCCCTTCAGAATATACAAAACAAAAAAAAAACAAATATAAAATGAATGGTTTATCACGAAAATGATAAAAAATACTTAAACTGCTACAATATAATCCATGTTTTATGATTTGGTATGTTTTGGTATCAGCATAATTCATCACTAAGCTAGATCTATTATACATATACAGTGTAGTGGAAATGACATGCAAATGCACAAGAACAAAAACCGTACCATAACAATGAAAATATAAAACAGGATTTATGTATACCGAGATCACTGATTATAAAACTCCCGACTTTGAATGGACACTGAATAATAAATTAATGATTAAGAAGGTTCAGACCCATAAATGACCATCTTTAAATTCTTAAAAGAAGCGTCATACCAACGAAAAAATTATGCACATTTTAACTAATCAACAATTTTTCTCTTAGGAATATCGTGAATTATACTCCCTTCTAATAAATACAATCAAGTACACTAACCTCAATTCTTTAACCCTAGGACAATCTGAAATAAACAATCAAAGCATCATTGAACTAACATAAACCATATCATTCTATTACCGGTATTCAATATGTAATATAACAAAACTTTAACTCGACAACAGTTAAAAGCATTAAGAATCCACAGCAAATATTAAAAGTTTTAATCTATGAAAACCTTTAATTTTTTCTACTCTTCAAATGCTATTTAAGGACAAGTTTTGGGAGTGTGTAATGAACCTTAATCTATTCTCACCTAAATCAGCATTTGGCCCATTTGTAATAATGCTAGTGATTTTATTAAATAATGCATTTTATGCATTCTTACTGATGAGGAATTGTATTCCGAAACAGCCGTCTAGTGCTGTAAAATTAGAACTAATTTAAACCACTGAGGCAGTATTTCTGCTGGTGGGTGTTGTACCGAGGATATCACAAACTCAGTAGGCAATAATGTGTGTATTATTGTCAAAAATATACTATCGTCTTAATATGCTGCTAGTTAAAATTT
Source organism: Anadara kagoshimensis (assembly GCA_021292105.1). Classification (NCBI taxonomy): domain Eukaryota; kingdom Metazoa; phylum Mollusca; class Bivalvia; order Arcoida; family Arcidae; genus Anadara; species Anadara kagoshimensis. The sequence continues at coordinate 65,635,605 of CM037861.1, read as the reverse complement.
AAGATTTCATAAAAAATTAAGGCATACTCCCTTATAAACAAAGTATTTTCTTAGCTAAATTTGGTAAAATATATTTTGGTCCTTTGGGTATCTTTTCAACATTGAAAACAATTTTGGTTTCATAATTTTGGTCAAAGCAATACTGATGAGGAATTGTATTCCGAAACGACCGTCTAGTGCTGTAAATTTAAAACTGGCCCCGGTTTCACAATCATTCCTTAGCTAAGATTTTCCTTAACTTAAATCTTGCAAAATTTCATTATAATTTTGTTAATTTTAAAGATATTGAGGAATTTAAGGTGTCATTTTTAAGATCACTTCTAGATTAAAACATTTGCATTTAGTTTTGACAAAAATATTCATCAATAGTTTCAAAAAGAGATTACAAAAATTTGCTAAATTCAAGTTAAGGAAAATCTTAGCTAAGGAACGATTGTGAAACTGGAGCCAGGTATGATATGTAATTTTATGAATCTGTACAATTTTTTCAAACAAGTTTGTTACTTCGTGTGCAATTCAGTTGTTATATAGCATACTTCGGTGTATTTTTAATATTGGTAAAATTTTGGCAATATCTTACCAGTAGTAGTATTTCTCTTGGAACAAATGCTGAAACATCGATCAAGCATAAAAAGTTTTATTGCTTTGGTACTTGCTTGCTTCACACACACACACACACACACACACACACACACACACACACACACACACTTTCTCTCTCATCCTGAGCTTATACACAAACCTATTCCCTGTCTAAGAAATCTTAAAGTTGTAGGATCTACACATAGAGATCTAGCCACATTTCTCGCCAGCTGTATGTCTCTTTGTCTAATGAACGGGGTAGTAGTTTCTACAATAAACCGACTTCTCTGACATGTCCCATCAGCTTGATTCAACACATCACAAAAATAAAACATTATATAATTCTCATAATCCGTAGCGGCTATATTCGTCGTAAATGTAACGGGCTCTACAAGAAAACAGAAGGTTCAATATTTAAAAAGGCCTTTTCAGTTCATGCCTTGTTTGAATAAAGGAAAATACATGTATAAGCTTCAAAATAAAACGACAAATGTTGTTTCTGTTCTTGGCTTGTATGATTGCAGGAAAATAAAAAGTTCAACCTTAAGAAGATAAGCGTTGTTTTAATTCTCAATTTATTTGTTTACAGAAAACAAAAGGTCAAAATTCAAAAGGTAGACGTTGTTTTAGTTTCTGACCCTTGCTTGACTAACGAAAATAAACGTTTGAAATAAATAAGAAAAAGGCGTTGTTTCGGTGTTGGCTTGTTTTATTGCATATAAAAGGTTCAATATTCAAAAGATGGGTGGTATTTCAATTCTTGGGTTCTTTGATTACGGGTGCATTACATTTGCACAAATTTTCATAACCCCTATATGTCATTTGCGCAAAGGGTGTATACTACTATTGCACAAATCTTAATTGCTCATGTTAAACTGTTAAATAAACAAAGCCTGACCAGTTTAAGTTCACGAATTGGATACACGGGCCACAGTCGGACGAAATGAAAAGGAGAAAATGGACTTTGTTATTTAGCAGTATGAGTATTGTACACAAGAGTCTATATTAGTCGTTCACAGTAAGACTTTTAATTGTGCTTTTATCTATCTTTGCTAACTAAAGGTGTAGTGTTTATTTAACATGTCAATAACGTTTTGCACAATCGTAATATAAGCCTTTGCGCAATTGTCATATTTTTCCGCAAAAGTGACTGATATGGATTTCCGCAAAAGTAATGCACCGTTGATTACAAGAAAATTAACGGTTTAAAAATCAAAAGACATGCATTGTTTTAGACCTTGGCTTGTTTGGTTATACATGGAGGAAAGCGTATTTAGCAATATGGCCAAAACAATTAAAACACGAAACAATAAATGAATATAGAATATATTGCATCTTTAGACCATCGAACATTGAAAGAAAATTCTTCATTTTGTTACACACCATGAAATTCTCTGTAAAATTTTCAGAAACAAAAATGTTTTGCAAAGAAATATTCAAAATGGCATCGTCATTTCTAGATTTTTTCAGCAAATATTTAAATTTTAGCGGAAGTTACACATGGAAGTCTTTCCAATGACAAAACGGTACCCAATGGTATGTGGATATGAAATACAACACTACCACTAAACAGTCATTAAACCATATCATTACATACAAGAAGAACAACAAGGGAATTATTTCCATCTTTTAATACATGAATATTTTAATATCAATCAGAAAAATTGAAGCCTTGTAGTGAATGATTTTATTTTAAGGGATAATGTTTTCTCATGGTTTTCTGTGCTTGATCAGGAAGAATTGCTAACTTACCCGGTTGATCTATTACTGTACGTCTATTGCCTATCTAAGTCACTGATTTCCCTCCCTTTAACTAGACGAATTGCTACCTTACCCTGTTGGCCTATTACTGTACGTCTATTGCCTAGCTAAGTTACTGATTTCCCTCCCTTTAACTAGACGAATTGCTACCTTACCCTGTTGGCCTATTACTGTACGTCTATTGCCTAGCTAAGTTACTGATTTCCCTCCCTTTAACTAGACGAATTGCTACCTTACCCTGTTGGCCTATTACTGTACGTCTATTGTCTAGCTAAGTCGCTGATTTCCCTCCCTTTAACTAGACGAACTCCTACCTTACCCTGTTGGCCTATTACTGTACGTCTATTGTCTAGCTAAGTCACTGATTTCCCTCCCTTTAACTAGACGAACTCCTACCTAACCCTGTTGGCCTATTACTGTACGTCTATTGTCTAGCTAAGTCACTGATTTCCCTCCCTTTAACTAGACGAACTCTACCTTACCCTGTTGGCCTATTACTGTACGTCTATTGTCTAGCTAAGTCACTGATTTCCCTCCCTTTAACTAGACGAACTCCTACCTAACCCTGTTGGCCTATTACTGTACGTCTATTGTCTAGCTAAGTCACTGATTTCCCTCCCTTTAACCAGACGAATTGCTACCTAACCCCGTTGGCCTATTACTGTACGTCTATTGTCTGTCTAAGTCACTGATTTCCCTCCCTTTAACTAGACGAATTGCTACCTTACCCTGTTGGCCTATTACTGTACGTCTATTGTCCATCTAAGTCACTGATTTCCCTCCCTTTAACCAGACGAAATGCTACCTTACCCGGTTGATCTATTACTGTAAGCCGTATAGCTGTACCTCCAATGTATCTACACGTTATGAGATCTCCATTACAGCTTCCATCGGGGTATCTAAAATGTTAACATTAAATTAAAGACATACATGTATCATTTACGGAGCTCACAAGGTGACATGTGTGAAAAAGTTATTTCGTTATTTGGACATGATATTTTGTATATTCGCAAAAGATATTTCCCAATTACGGAACATTTAATTCGTTTATTCACAAAAATGATTTAAAACATGCACATGCACAAAAACTGTGGTGTGCCTGAGCTTTTGAAAATATTTCATTTAAATGTATACTGTACATTATGTTGAATCCCCTTACCTAGTGTAACATTATGCACAATGCTGTTAAGAGTCTAAATCAAGAATTTTGGAGAGAATTGGACAATGCCTTATGGTCAGGATATTACAGAACAAAAAACACAAAAGTTGTGTAACATTGTTTGACGCAAATATCTGATTAACCAAAATATATTATACTCTGGAATATGATACAAAAAAGCTAAAACGTACCTGTGGCGAAACCAAACTGAAGTAGAAGCACCCGGTCTCACTTCCCTGGTGGAAGTTCTTTACTTTGCGTTGGGATTGAGATTTGGATATGTTTTATTTGTATGTTTGTATTTACTTTGCGTTAGGATTGTGATTTGGACATAGATTGGTATGTTTGTATTTACTTTGCTTTGGAATTGATGATTTGGACATGGATTGGTATATTTGTTTTTTACTTTGCGTTAGATTTCTGATTTGGACATGAATTGGTATGTTTGTTTTTTTACTATGCGTTGACACAGTGATTTGAACATGGATTGGTATGTTTGCTTTTTACTTTGCGTTGGGATTGTGATTTGAACATGGATTGGTATGTTTGTTTTTTAATTTGCGTTGGGATTGTGATTTGAACATGGATTGGTATGTTTGTTTTTTACTTTGCGTTGGCAGTGTGATTTGAACATGGATTGGTATGTTTGTTTTTTACTTTGCGTTGGGATTGTGATTTGGACATGGATTGGTATGTTTGCTTTTTAGATTGCGTTGGCAGTGTGATTTGGACATGGATTGGTATGTTTGCTTTTTACTTTGCATTGGGATTGTGATTTGTACATGGATTGGTATGTTTGCTTTTTACTTTGCGTTGGCACTGTGATTTGGACATGGATTGGTATGTTTGTTTTTTACTTTGCTTTGGGATTGTGTTTGGACATGGATTGGTATGTTTGCTTTTTACTTTGCATTGGGATTGTGATTTGGACATGGATTGGTATGTTTGCTTTTTACTTTGCGTTGGCACTGTGATTTGGACATGGATTGGTATGTTTGTTTTTTACTTTGCTTTCGGATTGTGATTTGGACATGGATTGGTATGTTTGCTTTTTACTTTGCATTGGGATTGTGATTTGGACATGGATTGGTATGTTTGTTTTTTAATTTGCGTTGGGATTGTGATTTGGACATGGATTGGTATGTTTGCTTTTTACTTTGCATTGGGATTGTGATTTGGACATGGATTGGTATGTTTGCTTTTTACTTTGCGTTGGGATTGTGATTTGAACATGGATTGGTATGTTTGTTTTTTAATTTGCGTTGGGATTGTGATTTGAACATGGATTGGTATGTTTGTTTTTTACTTTGCGTTGGCAGTGTGATTTGAACATGGATTGGTATGTTTGTTTTTTACTTTGCGTTGGGATTGTGATTTGGACATAGATTGGTATGTTTGCTTTTTAGATTGCGTTGGCAGTGTGATTTGGACATGGATTGGTATGTTTGCTTTTTACTTTGCATTGGGATTGTGATTTGTACATGGATTGGTATGTTTGCTTTTTACTTTGTGTTGGCACTGTGATTTGGACATGGATTGGTATGTTTGCTTTTTACTTTGCGTTGGGATTGTGATTTGGACATGGATTGGTATGTTTGCTTTTTACTTTGCGTTGGGATTGTGATTTGGACATGGATTGGTATGTTTGTTTTTTACTTTGCGTTGGCAGTGTGATTTGGACATGGATTGGTATGTTTGTTTTTTACTTTGCGTTGGGATTGTGATTTGGACATGGATTGGTATGTTTGCTTTTTAGATTGCGTTGGCAGTGTGATTTGGACATGGATTGGTATGTTTGTTTTTTACTTTGCTTTCGGATTGTGATTTGAACATGGATTGGTATGTTTGCTTTTTACTTTGCGTTGGCACTGTGATTTGAACATGGATTGGTATGTTTGCTTTTTACTTTGCGTTGGGATTGTGATTTGGACATGGATTGGTATGTTTGCTTTTTACTTTGCTTTCGGATTGTGATTTGGACATGGATTGGTATGTTTGCTTTTTACTTTGCATTGGGATTGTGATTTGGACATGGATTGGTATGTTTGTTTTTTACTTTGCTTTCGGATTGTGATTTGGACATGGATTGGTATGTTTGTTTTTTACTTTGCTTTCGGATTGTGATTTGGACATGGATTGGTATGTTTGCTTTTTACTTTGCGTTGGCACTGTGATTTGGACATGGATTGGTATGTTTGTTTTTTACTTTGCTTTGGGATTGTGTTTGGACATGGATTGGTATGTTTGCTTTTTACTTTGCATTGGGATTGTGATTTGGACATGGATTGGTATGTTGCTTTTTACTTTGCGTTGGCACTGTGATTTGGACATGGATTGGTATGTTTGTTTTTACTTTGCTTTCGGATTGTGATTTGGACATGGATTGGTATGTTTGCTTTTTACTTTGCATTGGGATTGTGATTTGGACATGGATTGGTATGTTTGTTTTTTAATTTGCGTTGGGATTGTGATTTGGACATGGATGGGTATGTTTGCTTTTTACTTTGCATTGGGATTGTGATTTGGACATGGATTGGTATGTTTGCTTTTTACTTTGCGTTGGGATTGTGATTTGAACATGGATTGGTATGTTTGTTTTTTAATTTGCGTTGGGATTGTGATTTGAACATGGATTGGTATGTTTGTTTTTTACTTTGCGTTGGCAGTGTGATTTGAACATGGATTGGTATGTTTGTTTTTTACTTTGCGTTGGGATTGTGATTTGGACATAGATTGGTATGTTTGCTTTTTAGATTGCGTTGGCAGTGTGATTTGGACATGGATTGGTATGTTTGCTTTTTACTTTGCATTGGGATTGTGATTTGTACATGGATTGGTATGTTTGCTTTTTACTTTGTGTTGGCACTGTGATTTGGACATGGATTGGTATGTTTGCTTTTTACTTTGCTTTCGGATTGTGATTTGGACATGGATTGGTATGTTTGCTTTTTACTTTGCATTGGGATTGTGATTTGGACATGGATTGGTATGTTTGTTTTTTACTTTGCTTTCGGATTGTGATTTGGACATGGATTGGTATGTTTGTTTTTTACTTTGCTTTCGGATTGTGATTTGGACATGGATTGGTATGTTTGCTTTTTACTTTGCGTTGGCACTGTGATTTGTACATGGATTGGTATGTTTGCTTTTTACTTTGCGTTGGGATTGTGATTTGGACATGGATTGGTATGTTTGCTTTTTACTTTGCGTTGGCACTGTGATTTGGACATGGATTGGTATGTTTGTTTTTTACTTTGCTTTCGGATTGTGATTTGGACATGGATTGGTATGCTTGCTTTTTACTTTGCGTTGGCAATGTGATTTGGACATGGATTGGTATGTTTGCTTTTTACTTTGCGTTGGCACTGTGATTTGTACATGGATTGGTATGTTTGCTTTTTACTTTGCGTTGGGATTGTGATTTGGACATGGATTGGTATGTTTGCTTTTTACTTTGCGTTGGGATTGTGATTTGGACATGGATTGGTATGTTTGTTTTTTACTTTGCTTTCGGATTGTGATTTGGACATGGATTGGTATGTTTGTTTTTTACTTTGCTTTCGGATTGTGATTTGGACATGGATTGGTATGTTTGTTTTTTACTTTGCTTTCGGATTGTGATTTGGACATGGATTGGTATGTTTGTTTTTTACTTTGCTTTCGGATTGTGATTTGGACATGGATTGGTATGTTTGCTTTTTACTTTGCGTTGGCAATGTGATTTGGACATGGATTGGTATGTTTGCTTTTTACTTTGCGTTGGCACTGTGATTTGGACATGGATTGGTATGTTTGCTTTTTACTTTGCATTGGGATTGTGATTTGTACATGGATTGGTATGTTTGCTTTTTACTTTGCGTTGGGATTGTGATTTGGACATGGATTGGTATGTTTGCTTTTTACTTTGCGTTGGGATAGTGATTTGGACATGGATTGGTATGTTTGTTTTTTACTTTGCTTTCGGATTGTGATTTGGACATGGATTGGTATGTTTGCTTTTTACTTTGCGTTGGCACTGTGATTTGGACATGGATTGGTATGTTTGTTTTTTACTTTGCTTTCGGATTGTGATTTGGACATGGATTGGTATGTTTGCTTTTTACTTTGCTTTCGGATTGAGATTTGGACATGGATTGGTATGTTTGTTTTTTACTTTGCTTTCGGATTGTGATTTGGACATGGATTGGTATGTTTGCTTTTTACTTTGCGTTGGCACTGTGATTTGTACATGGATTGGTATGTTTGTTTTTTACTTTGCTTTCGGATTGGGATTTGGACATGGATTGGTATGTTTGCTTTTTACTTTGCTTTCGGATTGTGATTTGGACATGGATTGGTATGTTTGTTTTTTACTTTGCTTTCGGATTGTGATTTGGACATGGATTGGTATGTTTGCTTTTTACTTTGCTTTCGGATTGTGATTTGGACATGGATTGGTATGTTTGCTTTTTACTTTGCTTTCGGATTGTGATTTAGACATGGATTGGTATGTTTGTTTTTTACTTTGCTTTCGGATTGTGATTTGGACATGGATTGGTATGTTTGCTTTTTACTTTGCTTTCGGATTGTGATTTGGACATGGATTGGTATGTTTGTTTTTTACTTTGCTTTGGGATTGTGATTTGGACATGGATTGGTATGTTTGCTTTTTACTTTGCGTTGGCACTGTGATTTGGACATGGATTGGTATGTTTGTTTTTTACTTTGCTTTCGGATTGTGATTTGGACATGGATTGGTATGTTTGCTTTTTACTTTGCGTTGGCACTGTGATTTGTACATGGATTGGTATGTTTGCTTTTTACTTTGCGTTGGGATTGTGATTTGGACATGGATTGGTATGTTTGCTTTTTACTTTGCGTTGGCACTGTGATTTGGACATGGATTGGTATGTTTGTTTTTTACTTTGCTTTCGGATTGTGATTTGGACATGGATTGGTATGTTTGCTTTTTACTTTGCGTTGGCACTGTGATTTGTACATGGATTGGTATGTTTGCTTTTTACTTTGCGTTGGGATTGTGATTTGGACATGGATTGGTATGTTTGCTTTTTACTTTGCGTTGGGATTGTGATTTGAACATGGATTGGTATGTTTGCTTTTTACTTTGCGTTAGAATTGTGATTTGAACATGGATTGGTATGTTTGTTTTTTACTTTGCTTTGGGATTGTGATTTGGACATGGATTGGTATGTTTGCTTTTTACTTTGCTTTGGGATTGTGATTTGAACATGGATTGGTATGTTTGTTTTTTAATTTGCGTTGGGATTGTGATTTGAACATGGATTGGTATGTTTGTTTTTTACTTTGCTTTGGGATTGTGATTTGGACATGGATTGGTATGTTTGCTTTTTAATTTGCGTTGGCACTGTGATTTGGACATGGATTGGTATGTTTGTTTTTTACTTTGCATTGGGATTGTGATTTGTGCATGGATTGGTATGTTTGCTTTTTACTTTGCGTTGGCACTGTGATTTGGACATGGATTGGTATGTTTGCTTTTTACTTTGCGTTGGGATTGTAATTTGGACATGGATTGGTATGTTTGTTTTTTACTTTGCATTGGGATTGTGATTTGTGCATGGATTGGTATGTTTGCTTTTTACTTTGCGTTGGCACTGTGATTTGGACATGGATTAGTATGTTTGTTTTTTACTTTGCATTGGGATTGTGATTTGGACATGGATTGGTATGTTTGCTTTTTACTTTGCGTTGGCACTGTGATTTCGACATGGATTGGTATGTTTGTTTTTTACTTTGCATTGGGATTGTGATTTGTGCATGGATTGGTATGTTTGCTTTTTACTTTGCGTTGGCACTGTGATTTGGACATGGATTGGTATGTTTGTTTTTTACTTTGCATTGGGATTGTGATTTGTACATGGATTGGTATGTTTGCTTTTTACTTTGCGTTGGCACTGTGATTTGGACATGGATTGGTATGTTTGTTTTTTACTTTGCATTGGGATTGTGATTTGTACATGGATTGGTATGTTTGCTTTTTACTTTGCGTTGGCAATGTGATTTGGACATGGATTGGTATGTTTGTTTTTTACTTTGCGTTTGCAATGTGATTTGGACATGGATTGGTATGTTTGTTTTTTACTATGCGTTGGCACTGTGATTTGAACATGGATTGGTATGTTTGTTTTTTACTTTGCGTTGGCACTGTGATTTGGACATGGATTGGTATGTTTGTTTTTTACTTTGCATTGGGATTGTGATTTGGACATGGATTGGTATGTTTGCTTTTTACTTTGCGTTGGCAATGTGATTTGGACATGGATTGATATGTTTGTTTTTTACTTTGCGTTGGCACTGTGATTTGAACATGGATTGGTATGTTTGCTTTTTACTTTGCGTTGGGATTGTGATTTGAACATGGATTGGTATTTTTGTTTTTTACTTTGCATTGGGATTGTGATTTGAACATGGATTGGTATGTTTGCTTTTTACTTTGCATTGGGATTGTGATTTGGACATGGATTGGTATGTTTGCTTTTTACTTTGCTTTCGGATTGTGATTTGAACATGGATTGGTATGTTTGCTTTTTACTTTGCGTTGGCACTGTGATTTGAACATGGATTGGTATGTTTGTTTTTTACTTTGCGTTGGGATTGTGATTTGAACATGGATTGGTATGTTTGCTTTTTACTTTGCGTTGGGATTGTGATTTGAACATGGATTGGTATGTTTGCTTTTTACTTTGCGTTGGCACTGTGATTTGAACATGGATTGGTATGTTTGCTTTTTAATTTGCGTTGGCACTGTGATTTGAACATGGATTGGTATGTTTGCTTTTTAATTTGCGTTGGGATTGTGATTTGGACATGGATTGGTATGTTTGCTTTTTACTTTGCGTTGGGATTGTGATTTGGACATGGATTGGTATGTTTGCTTTTTACTTTGCATTGGGATTGTGATTTGGACATGGATTGGTATGTTTGCTTTTTACTTTGCGTTGGGATTGTGATTTGAACATGGATTGGTATGTTTGCTTTTTACTTTGCATTGGGATTGTGATTTGGACATGGATTGGTATGTTTGCTTTTTACTTTGCGTTGGGATTGTGATTTGAACATGGATTGGTATGTTTGCTTTTTACTTTGCGTTGGCACTGTGATTTGAACATGGATTGGTATGTTTGCTTTTTAATTTGCGTTGGCACTGTGATTTGAACATGGATTGGTATGTTTGCTTTTTAATTTGCGTTGGGATTGTGATTTGGACATGGATTGGTATGTTTGCTTTTTACTTTGCGTTGGGATTGTGATTTGAACATGGATTGGTATGTTTGCTTTTTACTTTGCGTTGGGATTGTGATTTGGACATGGATTGGTATGTTTGCTTTTTAATTTGCGTTGGGATTGTGATTTGGACATGGATTGGTATGTTTGCTTTTTACTTTGCGTTGGGATTGTGATTTGAACATGGATTGGTATGTTTGCTTTTTTTTGCGTTGGGATTGTGATTTGGACATGGATTGGTATGTTTGCTTTTTAATTTGCGTTGGGATTGTGATTTGGACATGGATTGGTATGTTTGCTTTTTACTTTGCGTTGGCACTGTGATTTGAACATGGATTGGTATGTTTGCTTTTTACTTTGCGTTGGCACTGTGATTTGAACATGGATTGGTATGTTTGCTTTTTACTTTGCGTTGGGATTGTGATTTGGACATGGATTGGTATGTTTGCTTTTTACTTTGCGTTGACACTGTGATTTGTACATGGATTGGTATGTTTGCTTTTTACTTTGCGTTGGCACTGTGATTTGAACATGGATTGGTATGTTTGCTTTTTACTTTGCGTTGACACTGTGATTTGTACATGGATTGGTATGTTTGCTTTTTACTTTGCGTTGACACTGTGATTTGTACATGGATTGGTATGTTTGCTTTTTACTTTGCGTTGACACTGTGATTTGTACATGGATTGGTATGTTTGCTTTTTACTTTGCGTTGGCACTGTGATTTGAACATGGATTGGTATGTTTGCTTTTTACTTTGCGTTGGCACTGTGATTTGAACATGGATTGGTATGTTTGCTTTTTACTTTGCGTTGGGATTGTGATTTGGACATGGATTGGTATGTTTGTTTTTTACTTTGCGTTGGCAGTGTGATTTGAACATGGATTGGTATGTTTGTTTTTTACTTTGCGTTGGCAGTGTGATTTGGACATGGATTGGTATGTTTGTTTTTTACTTTGCTTTCGGATTGTGATTTGGACATGGATTGGTATGTTTGCTTTTTACTTTGCATTGGGATTGTGATTTGAACATGGATTGGTATGTTTGCTTTTTACTTTGCGTTGGCACTGTGATTTGAACATGGATTGGTATGTTTGCTTTTTACTTTGCGTTGACACTGTGATTTGTACATGGATTGGTATGTTTGCTTTTTACTTTGCGTTGGCACTGTGATTTGAACATGGATTGGTATGTTTGCTTTTTACTTTGCGTTGGCACTGTGATTTGAACATGGATTGGTATGTTTGCTTTTTACTTTGCGTTGGGATTGTGATTTGGACATGGATTGGTATGTTTGTTTTTTACTTTGCATTGGGATTGTGATTTGAACATGGATTGGTATGTTTGCTTTTTACTTTGCGTTGGGATTGTGATTTGGACATGGATTTGTATGTTTGTTTTTTACTTTGCTTTGGGATTGTGATTTGAACATGGATTGGTATGTTTGCTTTTTACTTTGCATTGGGATTGTGATTTGAACATGGATTGGTATGTTTGCTTTTTAATTTGCGTTGGGATTGTGATTTGGACATGGATTGGTATGTTTGCTTTTTACTTTGCGTTGGGATTGTGATTTGGACATGGATTGGTATGTTTGCTTTTTACTTTGCGTTGGGATTGTGATTTGAACATGAATTGGTATGTTTGCTTTTTACTTTGCTTTGGGACTGTGATTTGGACATGGATTGGTATGTTTGCTTTTTACTTTGCGTTGGCACTGTGATTTGGACATGGATTGGTATGTTTGTTTTTTACTTTGCGTTGGGATTGTGATTTGGACATGGATTGGTATGTTTGATGGGATTGTGATTTGGACATGGATTGGTATGTTTGTTTTTTACTTTGCGTTGGCACTGTGATTTGGACATGGATTGGTATGTTTGTTTTTTACTTTGCGTTGGGATTGTGATTTGGACATGGATTGGTATGTTTGATGGGATTGTGATTTGGACATGGATTGGTATGTTTGATGGGATTGTGATTTGGACATGGATTGGTATGTTTGTTTTTTACTTTGCGTTGGCACTGTGATTTGGACATGGATTGGTATGTTTGTTTTTTACTTTGCGTTGGGATTGTGATTTGGACATGGATTGGTATGTTTGATGGGATTGTGATTTGGACATGGATTGGTATGTTTGATGGGATTGTGATTTGGACATGGATTGGTATGTTTGTTTTTTACTTTGCGTTGGGATTGTGATTTGGACATGGATTGGTATGTTTGTTTTTTACTTTGCTTTCGGATTGTGATTTGGACATGGATTGGTATGTTTGCTTTTTACTTTGCGTTGGCACTGTGATTTGAACATGAATTGGTATGTTTGCTTTTTACTTTGCGTTGGGATTGTGATTTGGACATGGATTGGTATGTTTGATGGGATTGTGATTTGGACATGGATTGGTATGTTTGTTTTTGATTATTACAATGCTTAGTTCGTTTACCTAGATTCTACGACACTGGCCACTGTATCATTCCGTAGACGGATGGTAAAACTAACCCCACCTGTCGGCATGTTGGGATCTGTTGATATTTGGTGGTACAGCAAACCAGGGTACTAGACAAAATACAAAAATATTTAATATGAACACAGCAATAAAACAGTAAGAAAACAATACCACCGTATAACACTTTTCTTTATTACCGGCCTTAAAAACAACTGTTTTTCTCCATGGTAACCGGCCTTAAAAACAACTGTTTTTTCCTGGGGTTTTGTTGGTTTGTACAAATACCTTAACATTTGCACAGAGAAAGGCACATATAGTAAATATACTAGTATACTGTCTTCCGGCAAATCATTTTCATTTGTTTCTGTTAAAACTGAATGATTTTAATTAATTTAATTTTCAAGTCCAAAATCTTCATGCTAAATCTAAGCTAGTATCTGAAGTATGTGCATCTTTCATTTTGTCTTCATTTCTTTGATTTTTTTTTAATTTTCGTCGTTTGTTAAAAGCATGATAACGTTATATGACTGTCAAAGATTTTTTTAAAAAACGTGTCTAACCTAACTTGTCAGTTCCAAAGTTTTTACTTTGCTCCTGGATTTTGATTCGGACATGGACTAGTAAGTACATCTCTATTATTACAATATTTGTTGTGGTTTAAGAATAAAAAAATCTCTAATTTGTTTAATTACAAATCAACGAACATATTACCCTGCTGAAGTTGAAGTCTTTTTGAAATTTGAAGTTGGACACAACACAGTCATTCTGTTTACCATATAAAACAGCTAATGCCGAGGACAATATTAAAAGTGTTGATCTCATTTTGGCGATTATCAACCTGTAATAATAAATAATAATAAGTTATCTCACATTGATATAAACAATTAATGTAGTAGGCAATATCGAAAGTGTTGATCTCGTTTAAGTGATTTTCAACCTACACGGGTTCTTAGCGTTAGAGTTAAAATCTAAAATGGTTATAGTAAATCTATAACTTGCATTGTAATTCGGCGGAATGTAATCAAGATTGCAGTAATCCAATGAGCAATTATGTAAATGTTTAATAACTTTGATATATTAACACATTTATTTTGCGGTTTTTCCCCCTGAAGGATATATATAAATATAATTCTGATAGAGAGTTGTCTACATATTAAAAAAGAAGAAGAAAAAAAAGAGGATCGTAAATGTAGAAAATCTTTCAAATATTGCGCAATTCTTAAATTCTTAGGTTAGGGTTGTGACACCTGGCTTGCGTTTCCTTTTCTTTTATAAATAATGACAATGTCATATACCACTTTTTGAATTTAATCATAAAATACATTAAAAAGTGGTATATGACAACAATATGGTATAATATTTTACTCAAACCATGTATATTTTTAAATTAGTTAAAAACTCCATAACTTTTAAAGTCTCTCATGTTTCTTTTAACTGAAATGGCTACATTTGATGTACGTATTTTAAAATGCAGCATATGTTTGTCTTTAATGTAGGTGAGACCATACATTATGTACGAGTACTTTAAATGCAGACACACAAATTTTCAAAATTTAAAACATTTATTCTGCTGAAGAAGTTCAAGGAAAAGTAGTTCAAAATCAATGTATGAAAATGTAGACATATTCTACAAAGTAGCGCGTCTGCATTTTTTAAAACCATTTCTACTTGTATGTCATTTCTAAACAAACTCCTAATGGTTCAAATATTACAAGATGCATATTTTTATAGTTTTTTTTTTTTTTAAAAAAAGCTTAATGTCGACTCATACGTGCATGCATTTTTTATCACTATTACGCCTATATCTTGCATTATTTATAATGTAGATGTCACAGCTGACGATTTTACACGTATTAAAAATTATTCTACGCTTCATATAATTTGTTAGTTTTATTAAATTTTAAATTGAACTAAAAATGTGATCCATATGTTAGTGTAACTTATATCTGGTGTCATTTCGTCTTTTTACATTTGGCGGTTTTTCTACGATATGAAGAAATTTTAAGGGAAAAAAACCCAAAACGACAAAATGATGCAAGACAAAATTGACGTATCGCTGGCCACGCCCACAATGTTTCGTCACTGGCCGCCATCACGGCACCAAAGCAGCGTCACGGCAGCTGATGACGTTCTAGTGTCAGTGACGTCATTAAACCGCACAATTAAGGCCGAGTTTTCATTCTTTTTGCGTGTATATTCAAGCACGTCGACCCTTTGTCGGAACATAGTGGGCGTGGCCGGCGATCCATCAATTAGATCATGCTCCATGCTAAAAAAACCGCCACGCGAAACACAAAATAACGCGACGAGCCGCACAAAGTTACACAATAACGCCAAACGAGAAGGGACCGAATAACGCTACGTACCATGCAAAAAAGCGCATATCTTCTGATTATTTAGGTAACATTCATAAGTTGGCATAACTAGACTAGAATGAAATGGAAAAACTACGTTTAAAGCGATTTTAGTCAACGAAGACACTTTTAAAAAAGATTTCATGCAAATTTGTGTGAAAGTTGACCATTTTTTGTGTTAACCACATCACATATTCCATTAAATCTACAAACTTTATGTACTTATGTTTGAAAAAAAGGTTTAGTTTGCTTCCTCCACTGACATTGAATTTTATTTCAGACTAAAAAGGCAAAAATTGACGGAATAAAGCCACATATTTTTAATTCATGAAATACAACTTTAATAAACGAATAGTAGAACGTGCCAGAGACCAGGAACCAACAATGGCATTCCATTTATGGTATCACTTTTGTAGTTTTAATCAAACTTGAGTTATTCCTCTTGGCGTTGCAAGCAGCAAATTCAATCATAGTAAAATTGATTAATTTTTTAGATATTTTCCACATTTTCGCGTGCCTTGCCTTGCCTCAGAGTACTTCAAAATCCGAATCCCCCCACCGAAATAATAAATAAATAAATAAATAAATAAATAAATAAATAAATAAAAATCGCACGACTTTTTCTACAAAAACTGTTTCTGAAGGAAAAATTGGGAAAAAATGGCCTCGTTCACCGGATTTTAGTGCATGATCTCTTGGACTATGTATGCTACGGGGCCATTTTTGTTTTGATGCAGAGGTATGTGTTTATCTCAACAACTACATATTCCTTAAGTGTGGAAGTTATGGTGTCCGCTTAGGACCTATCTTTTTAGGGCCTATCACTTTTTTACTCTTTCAATCTAAAACAGTTGTCAAAAAGCGTAAAAGCCAAAGAGACTGAACGATTGAAGCTTAGATGCCTCGTCTTCGCAATGTAACACAAGGCACAAATTACGTTATCATAAATAAACACAGATGTTGCTGGATGCATATAGGTGTTTAACTAGCAATTTGTTACATTGTTAACAAACTCCACTACTGAATATTATTGAAGACAAGTTTGCAATACACAAAGAAATATCTGGTACAGTGTTCAATTGTGCAGTCGAAGTAGTTTTGTATGTCCACGCAAGTCGGTTGTCTGGCTAATTTTGCATTATGAAAGAGTTGATTTTGGAAATTTGTATGTAGTGTTAGTGTTTGAAAATTAATAACTTTATATCAACTACTTGTTACATATATATTGTCATTATTTTCATACTATAGGTATAATATGACACAATGCTGTTCTTGTTACAGACTATATAATTTTAATATGAAACAAAACTTAACGAATTCAAACACTTCATGAGTGTCAATGCCCTACCTTGGAATTGCATGTATATATAATTTCAAGAAAATTAAACACATGACTTGCATACCTTTGTTTTTAAGTAAGACTGAAAAATATGTATTTATCAATGGTGATATAGTAACCATGGAAACTATACAACAAACAAATGTAACAAAATAATTATATTGAACCAGCTGATTATAAGGAAATAAAAATAGTTGCTGTGTAACAACTTATGTGACCACAAAAAGACATCTATCAAGAAAACAAGATAGATAAGATTTAGATTACCTATTATGGAAGGAACGGAGCAATAGATTTTTACACTCTGTCAAGATTCTTTCACTTACATCGAGGCTGTCGATCCAGGGATGGCGGATCAAACCGGCCAGAATGCCCAGAGAAAACCAGTGATCTTCAACAAGAAACCGAGCAATACGCTTGCCAAAAAAAATTGTTAGGAAATAAAGGTAATACCTTTATGAGGTTTATATCATGAAACAACATTGCTTCGGGACCATATTATATAAATAAATAATAACGCAATACTATTAAAATCAGTGGTTCCTCAACGCACACACATGTAAAGTTGAAATAAAGTTTGTGAACGAACAATTCGTTAGTATACAATAAAACATAGTTATAATGTCCTTAATAATTTTGTCACCTTGTTGATCACCATGGTGTTTGAAATCCGAATAATCTTAAATCCATTTCTTCTTTGTTTTTTTTTAATAAGTCTCCGTTGATTTATTGATGTATTGCCAGGCCCCTATATACCACTAAAACTTGACATAACAATTTGAGAATTTACAGGGTATTATATAAAACGCCACAATAATTTTCAGGAAGGTGAATGAATTAATTAACTATTCAAAATAATATTGCACTTCTAATTAATTACAAGGAAAAACTGTGATATAATCTTGTACAAGTGCAAGGTAATTCGAATGTGACTTTGAATGAGTTATTCGAAGCTTGATTAGTTTAACAAATGAGTAACAGAAATTCAAAACTTCAATTAAAAATCAACATATCATTATTAAATTAATAGAGTTATAACAACGTGCTTCAGTTTGATCAAATTGCAAACTAATGAAGCTTCGAACAACTGACCCCTGTACTTGATAAAGGCTGAATTGCCAAACAATTGTAAGATAAGAGCAATAAATGAATACATCACAAATCTTTCACTTACCTTTCCTAGTATTATCCAGGGCAAATTTACTTATCTAATGAACTATATTGCTTGTACAGCTATGTTAAAAGTGAAATAGGATAAAAAGAAGAAAAGAAAAAGAAAAAAATAGAAAAAAGGAATGAAAAATGAGACTTAGTGGAATATGACAAAATGCAAAAAATCCTGTTATTAATCATCAAATATGCAAGTTGCATAATAATTGCTTTGTTTTAAAAGGTTGACTAAATTAGGTGAACATTTTCGTGGAATTAAAAACTGCTATAAATTATTCACACATGGACATTTTTTAAAATAGACAATATATGTATTAAAATGCACTTGTTAAGAAAATTAATTAAACTAAAATAACTTGTTGCTAAAACATATTACTTTGTACTAGAGTGATCCTAGAATATACCGATAATAAAGCACGGTTTGTTTTCTTAAATTTTGTTACTTCTGTTGAGGTTGAACTCTAAATTCATTAAGTAGCATCCTATCCAATTTTTATTTGAGTTTTAAAATGTGGTCTACGTTTTCCACTTGCATAAAATATTGGAGGTGAAATAATAATGTTAAAAGTGTGCTACAAATTGCTTGGCTGATAATCTATTTGGAGATTCTAGATACAGGTGTAATTCGCGGTAACCAAAAACCAGTAACAGAATTATGACATAATCGGTTACAAAGTGTGGTATTGACTTAATAATCGGTCAACAAATTCACATCTAATCCTGACATTTACTGACCATGTATTAACTATCATATTATGTCACCAACACATCGTATGAATATTACACCTTGTCGATTATCCGAAAAACTGTTATAAGCTCCACCCACTAAGTTATTGTTACTGCGATTCAAAAACATTAAGTAACTTAATCCTAGATTTTCTAATTATTGTGACTCGGGCGTTCCATAACCGCCATAGCATGCAATAAAGAAGATTTTAAGTTTAATACATTATGTTTACCAGGAAAATTATAGAAAAATTTCATTATGCTTAAATATTTTACACAGATATATTTATAATATAAAAAACATTAACTAAATAGATATTATAATAAAGTTAACATCCGAATTTATACACTTATTGTATATCTTTTAGTATCAGCATATTGTATATTTGTTTCAAATGTTCAAGTTGTTAAGTATGTGTTACAACTGATATATAAACGAAGATTGAATAAAAAACTTAAAAAAAATTTGAGTACAAAGAATATAAATAGATAAATAAATAAATAAAATGCTGGTTAGTTGGTTGCAGCGAAATGTACACACACAGACCACATAGTGTAGATAGAGAGAATCACGAATGACGTTTATAGTGTCATAACATCCATTGTCGTGCAAAGCAAACTGAAAAACACGTACTGGCATTATTTCACGTTTTGTAATCTCTTTTGGTTTTTAATCCTGTCATGTACGACATGCATTTCCAATCGCTGGAACGTCACGTATAGACATAAGCAAGAGATGAGTGACGTCAAATTAGCAATGATAATTATACTCATTTGTTTACATTTTTGATGTTTTTAATGTATTTATCTCTGTTTGAGACCAAATGGTAATTGTAGGAGTATAGTTGCCATTGCTAATGTGACATCGCTAATCTCTTGTTTACATGCCTATACGCGTGACGTCATTAATTAGCTGTTCTAGCGATTGGAAAAACATGCCGTACACGACAAGTTATTAAAGGATTAAAAAATCAAAAAAAGATTTTCAAAACAATGCGAAATAGTGCTAGCGCTATTCAGTTTGATTTGCGTGGCAATGGACGTTATAAAACTATAAACGCCATTTCTAGACAGTTTAATGGTTAAATAATTACATTTGGCCTCAAACAGATTTCAATACAATAAAGCATCACAAATGTTAATATGCTCGTACAAAAGTACTAAATGTTACTAAATCTGTTTTAATTTTGAAGCATTTTAAAGGCCGCCTAGACGTTCGTTTTGGAAAAACATTCCTCTCCAGTGGTAATCGGACCAAAATTGTGGAATTGAAAATGGACAATGTAGTTAACCAATTTCAACTAAGAAAGACTTTTAACGCTTAGTAATTTTGAGGAATTTAAATACAATACAGTCAAAAATGGTATATGACAATATGCCATTTCTTTATGTATTGATCAAAAACAAACATACTAACGCATGTCCGAATCACAATCCAGAAGCAAAGTAACAACTTTTAACTGACAAGTTAAGTTAGACACGTGAATTTCCACCAAGATGATTAAATTGAATGATTAAATAAAAAAAAAAAGGTATATGACAGTTTCTATTCCAAAATTTTTCATGTTCTTGTTTTGATTATGTGGTCGTACAAAGCAAATTTGTTTAGTTATAAATGTAATTTTTCTATTGCAGTCAGAATGTTGAATATCATGCACTTGTCAAAAGCCAAAAGAACTAAATATGCCTAGGAACACACGGATAATAAAACTTCTGTTATAAAGATGTGTAGATCAAGTTCATTACATTCAGTGGTTCCTAAAACACACAATTTAGAATTAACATAAAGCAGTCATTTTACCAAACTTAAGCAATAATCCGACATGCATTTGCTATCCATAAAGGTTAAATAACCTATTGATATAATGATTCATTGATATACAATACCAGCTTACAGAGTAATTACCAACTGCTGAACATATTCTGAAGTATTGTCCAAAGATTAATTACTGCCCATTACCACACCTCAGTATGATGCAAACAACTAGTTAATAACCATTGCAGATCGCCTAATGTGAATCTTTTAGTTACTCGTGTACGCCTTAATGATCACATCATGCTCATTAGCCATCAATCATTGCTTGTATAAGTACCCATTCATACCCCAAATAAAGAAACTTTTTCTTATTTCAAATGTATTCAAAATGAAACAAAACATGAATAAAAGAATGGAAATCACGATAGCATACAGATCTGAATCAACATATTATGTACAAGGGAAAATTAGCAATCGGTGTTTTAATTTTTAAATACAGATATTACATATCATATATGCTAAGATTACTCACGATAAGCTAATTCGTCAGGACCCTTTGTGAATATGGTATCTATCTTATCAAAAACAAACATACAAATTCATGTCTGAATCACGATCCAGAGGCAAAGTAAAAACTTTGGAACTGCCAACTTAGGTTAGACACGCGAACTTCCACCAGGGAAGTGAGACATGTGCTCCGGAAGTTTAAACACCTCCTGTTTAGCCACGTGTATAATCCAAATTGGTAAAAGCAACATGTAACAGGTAAACACTCCGTGAATAGATGATATAGATAACAAATCACAGTATGCAATGGGATGTGAAACGTTGCAAAAAGTATTAAAACATTTGTTATAATTCACAATTTATTATGGTGCTATATCAGAAAAAATATTATAATGCAATATTTATGTAATCTTTTTTTCTGTTTGTTAGTATACAGTGCACCTTTAGTATGGATTAGTTTCTCTCATAAATTATATTCGTAATACGATACGAGACATATTTCAGTTGAACTAAATAAATTGCAGTTTTACTCTTTGTAAAGAAAAATAAAAACAAACATACTAATCCATGTCCGAATCACAATCAAGAAGCAAAGTATAAAACTTTGGAACTGACAAGTTAGACACGTGAACTTCTACCAGGGAGGCCAGGCAGGGGCTGAGACTGAAAATCCAAATATCACATATTTCTCATTTGTATGAAGTTGAATACGTAACAAATTGATGCAGTTTTCAAACATCTGAATGCGACATTCCATTAGAAACAAAAATAACTTCAAAGTATCGAGTGATTGTTTTATGTATGGCACTAATCTATATTGAAGAAAAAACACCTGAACACAAGACTAGCAACAGCCTTTTGTCATTTATATTAGTATTGTATTTCCTGTCAAGTTGTTAAAGTGTAAACTTATTATAATTGTTCAATATATAATATCAAAATAATAGAGATAAATGATGATGACAATTATAATATTTCCTTTAGGAACTGTTACAATATTCTAATATGTGTGAAAAAACAGAATTCATTAATTTTCGTTTATAAACATTTTAATACACATGATAATACCCATTATTGCTCACTAAAACAAAACTATTTATTTTCTATTTTATTTTAATAAATAACTAATCATAATGTATTTTTAATGGCTCTTTGTAGTCTTAACTGTGAATATATTACAAAAACCACATGATTCTAAACGGTTAATTTGATATCGTCGTCAATGTTAAACTGTGTTCAGTTAAATGAATTGTCCATATAATTTGTCATTCCTATTCAACAAATATCATCAAACTTAATTTAATGTCACTCAACAAAGTTTGCTAATAAAATACAGCGTATCATATTTGAATATTAAATATCCATCCAAAGAAATTTCTCAATTAGGTCACAGTTTAGAATTGTATTGCAATTTTTATAATAATTGGAATTTTGTGTTTAACACCAATTGTCATTTGACAAATTCAAATTAGTTTATTGTACAAAATGCCTTTTTCTAGCAAAAACAAGTTATATAAAAATCAAATTAGATCAGATTAATATTATATACTGTACCTAAGTACCTTATAACCTAAGGGTTTCTGCAAATTGAAGTTCGAATAACCAAATTGTGACTGTATAATAAACACATAGTCATTATAATTACTCAGTACAATTCTTCTCCAAATCTGAAACAGATGTAAATGTAACTTTCAATAAAGACAGGTTGTTTATTATTATTAATAAACCTATTTTAGTTTTGCAACACTAGACGGCCGTTTTGGAATAAAATTCCCCATCAGAAATGCTCGGACTAAAGTTGTGGAAATACAAAATCTGGGGAATTCAGCAGATCGTTTATCTGAGTTATTGATATTTGTGCTTATCTGGGGAATTGAAAAGGAGAAAAAGATTAATATCCAGCAGTATTATTTGAGAATCTAATTTGACGAGATTTATGAATATTACTCAGTTGTTGAAATTGGAATAAGAAAGACAAAGAAAGAACCGTTGTTCATCTTCTGCACAATAAGGACAAGATTTACAGTTATTCTGACTTTGATAGCGTCTTTATGCCTTAGTGTTTCAACCTCCAATGTAGGCGATAGTGCAATAATGTCTTTATATGAGTTTTATTCTTTATACTTGATAGATATACCGAGTATTCTATCCATGGTTTAAACTCCTGAGTATTAAATAAATAAACACTAGATTTTTTTCTAGAAGTACGTTTTTACTTTTTTATAAACCACAGAGCACCTGTCCCCACTTCCCGATGGAAGTTCACGTGTGTTAACACAACTTGTCAGTTTCAAAGGTTTCACTTTGTTTGTGGAATGTGATTCGGACATGGATCAGTATGTTTGTTTTAGATTAATTATCAAAATAAATATATTATTTGTTGTTGTGAAATTGTAATTTATGCTGGTCTGTCTATTTATATCAGTTATCTAGATAATCTGATTTAATTTTAATTTGAAAATAAATGTAAATCTCAGTGACCGACCGACTAGCTAAACATTCCGAATAAACCGGATATGGAAAGTTATGAGGTTTACATTATCAGCAATGTTTTAAGTTCATGAAATATGTTTCAGAACCGTTTTTTCTTTACTGTGACGTTTTTTCAATGTAATATTTATAGTGTTCGTGTTTAACCTAATTTGTCAGTTTCTGGATTGTGATACAGACTTGAATTAGTATGTTTGTTTTTGATATGTAAATATGGCATTAAAATCAGCACACAAGTAATAGAAACTTGTCAGTTTCAAAATTTTTACTTTGGTTCTGGATTGTGATTCGTATATGGATTAGTATGTTTGTCTTTGATTCCATTGTAAAAACACAAGCAGATTAAAGATTGGCATTTGTAATGATTTGATAATGTATTGCAATCATACAATTATGCTATTTAATAATTCAATTATCCTTTGTTTCAAGCATTTTGATTAGTCATATTTTTCTGTTACGTTTGTATAAATGGATTGACTCTCAGTAACGCCATTTTATCATGAATGACGCACAGAGGCATTTGAATTCTTACGCCATAGCGATGCTATTTTTGACTAGCTACGACAATATTGTTATTAACTTCTATAAATTGAATTATAAGAAATGAAGTTATTTTTTTTGTTATGGAAGTATTGGACATTGCACACGTAACATAATTCGCTACGCGAATCATTCAGTGTGCAAAATGCCCAATTCTCTTTCATACTTTCATAACAAAAAGAAAAAGAATTTCATTCCCATAATAACAAAACTTGTCTTAAGAATAAATTAAAACTGTACTTTTCTGGTAAATGTAATATGTTGTCTTTTTTTAATATCTACAGATATTCATATTACTGTTCATATTTATTACATCTATTTACTTTTGTTTTTGTATATGTTATGCCAATTCTACCCATTAAAAATTGATGATTTTTTATTTAGATGTACTACTATAAAGTGATTTGTAATTGGTATAAGTGTTTTGTGTGGCACACTTAACCTGGATATATTTGCCGTCCCTGAGTGCCATATTCTTTTCATTCTCAACTTTTATTGTACACATGTCGGGTACTGTCTAAACAGGCGGGTCGTGCGCACCTGGATTACTTCACTGTTGGAAGTTCACATGTTTAACTTAATTTGACTTTTTTCAAAGTTTTTATTCGTTTTTCGGACAGTGATTTGAAAATGATGGACTAATATGTTGATGCTTAATTTAGCGGGATTTTTTTCGAACAACATCACATTTTCATGCAACGTATGTATTTCGGACCTTAAGTAGGTCAACATCTCTGTCATCCCTATAATTAGTAAAATCCAGCATAGATGCCAACAATAAAAATATGTAAATGGTATATTTTTCTTTAGTAGGTACGTTCACTAATTATGACGCCCATGAAAGGTTTCATTTGAAACTATATGACAAAAGTGATGACTTCAAATTCTATTGTCAAGTCAACTTTCCTTTTCTATGCAACAATATACATGTTCCTCCTGCTAATGGTGTATTTGTTTCCCGATTAATACGCGATGGTAGAGCTTGTTACCACTACGGAGACTTTGTACAACGAAGCTTGTAAATAAATTGTTGACTCGAGGATATTGCAATCCTAGGCTTATCAAGGCCATCAAAACGTTTTATGGCCCTCATCACAGTATTGTTGATAAGTTTGACGTCTCTGTGTCCAGGATTCCCCTGGATATTTTTGACATCCCATGTTTCCTATGTTCCTTTGACACAATTTTTGTTACACACGTGTCTGGTGTGGCTAGTTAAATAGAAGGTGCTTAACTTTCCGGAGCACCCGACTTCACTTCCCTGGTGGAAATTCTACGTGTCTAACCTGACCTGTCAGCTCCAAAGTTTTTATTTTGCTTCTTAATTGTGATTCAGACATGAATGAGTATGTTTGTTTTTTTTATTACAACAGAAGAAATAAATAAGAAATAAGTTCAAGCGGAAATTATGCACAACCTTGTTATAAATTATGAGAAGATTGTCACCAAATTCAGCTACTCAACACACAAATACATTTATGGATGACGTTCCATCTCTTAACAATCGTAAATTTAAATACTTTGTAGAAGTCAGCGATCAATATGAAAGATACGACCAATACATCACATTCTACTTGATATTTCGACTTATTTTGACATCAATTATTACACCCATGAAAGGCAACATTTTAAACTAAATTGCAAACACGATGACTTCACTTTCTTTACTTCCAACCTTTCTTTTCTATGATGCATCAAATTTGCTCCTCATACTAATCATCCGATATGGTAGATCTTGTTCCACGACGAGAACTTTATACAACGTGTTGAGTTGAGTAATGATGTTTAACGCCCCAGTCAAGAATATTTCACTTATATCGAGACGTCGCCAACTATAGAGAAGGTGCAGAAATTTTGCCTATGCGTTGCGCTGATGGCATATATCTTTATCGTGCAAAGCCCACCGTGACACAGACCTAGTTTATTTTAGGTTCCCATCTGCATGAACCGTTACTTTCATTTTGTAATGTCGAGTCCTTGGCGAAAGAACAGTCACTACCCACTTTCAAGTCTTGGGTCAGACCCGGTTTGGGTTTTAAACCCACGACCTCCCACTAACGGAGCGAGCGCTCTACCAACTGAGATACCGCAGTGGGTATACAACGTAATACAACGAAAAAGCTGCTTACAAATATTTGTTTTACTCGGGGTATTACAAGGCCCTCAGAATGTTTTATTGCCGATATCACAGTATTGTTAATTAATATATATATTTATTCAAAATTATGCGTTACATATTTGGCATCCCATTGTTCCATGTTCTTAACGTTCTCAATGCTGATTTTGAACATTACAGGTGTTGCAGAAGTTTAAGGGTAAGATCGCCAAAACTATACAGTGTGAAATTGACAAAATTACCGAATGATTTTCTTAAATTGTGATAACGATATCCCTGGGATAAAAAACTAAAGAAAATTATAAATAATTAATTATAGAACCTTGGGAAATTCTTTGGAGTATTGTTTGTGTAACACTTTAGAGTAAAAATAGTAACACGTTGGTCTCCTTTGAAAAAAGTGAAGATAATAGTAAGAATAGAAAGAATAGGCATAACATCTTTTAAAAATATTTCAAAGTTATTGGTTAATTTCTCTTTTCTATTTCTTCTATCTTGTTTGCCAGATTGAAATGAAAATAGAAAAATTGAAGGAATTTTATTTTTTGAATTCCAATCACCTGATATTTGTTATATTCTAAATTAGTAGTGTTGGTATACAATTCTTGTTAACTATAATACATTGTATATGTACCGTAGCATGATTTATTTATTTAATACCTCGTTTATTTACTGTTTCTGTCGTTTACTTAAAACGTGTTATTGATTACGTTGGCTGTTGCACAATACTTTTTACGTTATGAATTTATTTTTAATTTTAATCTGAAAAACTAGAGTCGTTCAGTTGCACTATGAACACAATTACGTACATTGAAGATTCCATCGTAACTGTAAAGATGACCATCTCGAACATATCTAATACACTTAAACAACAGATGCATTAGAGATGTTTAGAAGCTTTTGTTGTGTGTAAGGTCCATAAAAGTGTTATAATCAGCGATCTCTATAAATGTTTATCATGGTCTATTTAATATTTTATTCTGTCATTATTTAAGCTTTTTGGGTTGATTTCGATATAATCAATTACTTATTGCTATTGTTTTGTGTTCTTGGTTTATTTCATTGTGACCAATTACATATTTAAAGCTTCGTAAACTTAATATAACGATCAAACTGCTTACGTCCTATGATTTCATCTAATTTTGATTACACGCATGAGGATTTTGAGATTTTAGCTAGCTATACAGGAATACTTACCTTCCGGAGCACCCAAACTCACTTCCCTGGTGGGAGTTATAGGGTTAAACTTAATTTGCCAGTTTTCAAAATTTTAATTTGCCTTTGGATTGTGATATGGATATTGGATTAAAATGTATGGTGTTTATTTGAGCTATAGAAATAATTTCATTTCTGCTCACATAAAATGAACTCATTTGCTTAAGGGTTTTAAGATCGGCCTTATTAAATTGCTACATCACCTCAATTATTTTATTTGGCATAGAACATGTGCAAGAGCTTCCTTTGTTTTATTATTTGAGTTTAATCTTAAACAATGACAATATAGTTGTATTATTTTGTTTTGAGTGGAACATGCACATGTCTTCTCCGTTTTTAAATGTAACCATACAGTGATTGTTTGGTTGACTTGAGTCAGTCCCAAATCAATCAATTGTCTCTTCTAGTATATCTATCTAGTTCTCGCTGGTGGAAACGTCTTAAGTGCGGACCTACGGATGACAGGTCTTCCAACCGCACATTAGAATCCCACTGAGAAGATCCTAGTGTGAAAATGTTTATCAGCTCACTGCGGAATGACGTTGTTTTTTCTCTAAGTATTCTGTTTCCTTGCATCTGGCGGCCTTAATATCGATACATGACTGACAGAAAAACAACTTGTTTATCTTATCTTATTTCGTTTTCTTTGTTGTTGATTATATTTATGTGAAACAAGTGTACGTTCTATAGCTACATTTTACCCAATCTGAAACATTAAATTGAAATTGAACACTGTTTGAAGCAATTTTACTTATTTGAAATGTCCCCTTTGTCGGTTAGCACCTATCCATTTCATTAGTTTATATGTGTCAGTTTCAAAGTTTTTTTTACTTTGCTTTGGGTTTGTGATTTGTACATGGGTTGGTATATTTGTTTACTTGTGGCGATATCCATATGATCAATTATGCATTATGGCTGATACGGATAAAAATGTCGCCTTTGGAGTGTGAAAAGTTTTTAACTAATATTGCTGTTGGATTTTTTCCGAGGATACCATTAGCCTATTCGCATCTTTCGCTGTGATTGGGACATGAATAGGTATCTTTTTAATTTTTTTACTTGTTCGGTGTCTGTGCTGGTGGAATTTTCCCCCGGATAACATTAGCCTTTACGCATCTTGGATTGTGATTCGGACGAGGATAAGTGTGTTTGTTTTTGATTGTACATTAGGTGAGATGGACCCTTATTAATCGTAAGGTTTAAATATGGATACGATCAAAAACAAACAATGAATTCATGTCAGTATTACAAATCACAATCCGACAGCAAACAAAAAATGTTGACAACTCAAATGATGTATGTGAGTGTTTTTCCATACATGTTTAGCATCAGAAATTTGAAATGGTAAACTAAAAATTATGTAACAACAAATCTGGAATAAGTTTGAAAATACGTTTATTATCATCGAAATATCATTCAAAATAAAACACTAGTTATGTGTGTTTGTTTGCTTATATGTTTACAAACAATCAGAAACTGGAAATAATGAACGAAAACAATATCCATATATATTGTTTGCATTAGAGGTATGATCGTTTACTTAAGCTTATTATGCTAAATGTCAAGCTTGAATGTTTGAAGAAGACTATTAGCGCTTTAATGCATGTAATACTGCACAAGATGATAAAATTTCAATTTTACCTACGCCCCCACTTGTTATTTCTAGTTCTGAATTTCCAAAAAGACATTATTGCGTCATCTGCTGTGATTTCATTTCGTTACTGACTAATTACTTTGATTAAGTATATGTCTTTGTCCCTTTGATAACTTGACACTACACTTGTAAAACATTTCATCACTGCATTTACTATCACCATATAATGTTCCAAAGTGAACGACAAAATTGGCATTTAGTTTTACACATAAATTATATAAGCATAAAATGTCATAGCGACAAACCCCGTCTTCTTATCAATCTGATAATGTATAGGTATACATATGTAGACCAAATTAAATCACAAGGATTGGTAGAAAAAAATACGAATGTAGATTCTGTTAATTTGTTTAAAATATCCCAAGACGAAAATGGAAAATTATTCCATTATCTGTCTACATAGTAATTATTTCGATAAGAATGTGCAGAGGTGACAGCAATCAGCTACGCCAACTTTCGAACAACATTGACACGATGCTTCCTGTATTCGTAACCATTTATCTTTTGATGATGATTTAGCGGTTTGTTTCTGTGGAACGAAAGCAGACGACAGTGCCTGGTATTCCTGACAAGCAAGGCAACAAGACAGATTACGGCGTTTTCCACTGCAACATGAACATGCTTTAGAATAATCCATTCCTTGTTGATTGTTTTCATTTAAAATAAATTTATTATTCCCATCAAAACTATCAAGATTAATCATACGATTCTGAGACTGAATGTCGTCCATTGTCCTTCTTTTAGTTGCCGGAATTTTGTTATTGGTTTTATCAACACCCCATCCATATCGGAGGTCGATTGCCTCCCAAGCTCGTTTCTGGTGTGAAATGTCGTTGTAATCTGTATCCGGCCTTCTTTTGCTTTGATGTTTAATGTCAATGCCTTCCCAGCCACGTTTTGGGTACGGAACAGAAATATCACTGGTAGATATTTTATCACCAAAATCATATTTATTGTTTCCATCTTTATGTATGAAATCTTCATATTCATCCAGAAAATACGGATAAGAATCTACAACTACATTAAAGTGGAAAATTAAAATCATGTACTAGGTAATAGCTTAAGTAATTAAAAAATAACAATTAAAATTACAACATAACTTGATCACTTAACTTCCTTCTGTAGGCGAAGGTTTTAGCTTATAGAGGGCATACATTATTTTCTTGAAGGTCTATCGGTCAGTGTTCAAGAAGAAGACTACTGAGATTTAAAATTGTATAAGTCCTTGTAATTAAGTGTCCTTTAAAAAAGATCTTCTTTTACTATATATTGATACTTTGATTCTATAAAAAGGGTAAGTTCCATTATTGCAATACAATCTAAAAAATGGTAATCAAAAACAAACATACTAATCCATGTCCGAATCACAACCCAGAAGCAAAGTAAAAACTTTGGAACTGACAAGTTAGGTTAGACACGTGAACTTCCAACAGGGAAGTGAGGCCGGGTGCCCCGGAAGGGCAAGCACCTCCCGCCCAGCCAGCCACACCCGCCACGCGAGCAACCAAAACTGTGCGAAAGGAACACGGAACCACGAGACGCCAAACATATCCAGGGCAATCCTGAACACAGAGACGTCAAACTCATCAACAATACTGTGATGACGGCCAGAAAACTTTCTGAGGGCTCTGATAAGCCCAGGCTTGCAATATCCCTGAGTCAACAATTTATTTGCAAGCAGCCTTCTTCATTCTTAAATCATTCTTATAATATTTGTCTGAAAATAATATACCATTTTACCTTGCAAACGGATCCTTAAATTAAAAGAATGATTAAAATAGAGATGGCGATCAATTATCCAGTAACACTGTTATCATTGTCCAAGTGCAGTCTGATTGTAGAATTTCACATCAAGAAAGCACTATATTTATAGCATTCACTTCTTTTTAGTCTTTAGAGTATCGCTTTTTGCCTTATCTTAAAAGGGAGATACTTACGTGTTCAATAATTGCTGTGGACAAAATGTCTACTATATGTATTAGTTTCACACCAATTGGTAAATACTAAAAACCGTTGGAAAAAATCAGTCATCGTTTTAGTAGTTAACAATAATTTAATATGCCATCTTTCAAAGTTTCTTCTTTGCTTCCGGGGTTGTGATTATGATCGGTATGTTTGTGTTTGATTAAAAGTATTAATTTCGTATATATTGGTATTAATTTTACAGCACTAGACGGCCGTTTCGGAATACAATTCCTCATCAGTAATGATTGGACCAAAATTATAAAACCAAAATTGTTTTTCAAGATGTTGAAAAGATACATTGGTATAATATGTATTTGGAATCGTCGGGATAATAGATAAAAATATATAGTATCGAATTAACATGCTCATTTATTCCATATGTTTTTATAATTACAAATTATAACAACGGAGTAATGACTTATTTAATTTATTTCTTAAATAAAATCTATTAAATCAAATAATAGAAATGGACAAGTGTACTTTAATAATAAAAAGAATGAAAAATAAATTGTCATTTTATAAAATTAAAAATATAAATTGTCATTTTATAAAACCTTATTTATAAATATAAATTGTCATTTTATAAAACCTTATTTATTTGTTCCATTTTAAAATAAATAATAACATACTAGCCCAAAGAATTCACAAATAGAAACAGATGACAAATTAACATTCCGAAAAAGATTTTGTGAGAAAGCAACCATTTACTAATTTTTGCAAATGTGGATGGATTTTTTGTTTAAAAATAATAAAAGAAAAATGTCCAGGTTAAGATATTGAAATTTAAAAATCTAACAAAGAATCCTTGTTGTATTTTAGTCAGTTATAATGAATCCCCCACACGCACACTTTAATATAAAAATGTTACCATTGAGAACGAGATTCTAATTAAATCAAATGAAATCAAAGAGAAACGTTGAACAATTTTGACGATCTTTTGAATAAATGTCTTTTTTCAATCCACCTTTACTCTGCTAGCTTTAACTGTATACTACTTGTTACAGAACACCTATATCAAACACAAAGCGGTCAGTATTTCAGAAAAAAATGTCTACTAATTGTGAGTCTGCATAGAATGACTAAAACATCCTCGTAAGATAAATGTTGCAAGAAAGAGTATAACTAATAACCATAGATTGAATCTATGTACAACAGCAAAGTGAGAGTATATACAACAAAAGTTTCAGACAGTCTTCACAAAATTTTTCATCATTTCTACCATATTAAAATCAGTATTATAGTTCAAAATGTGTGATATATATACTTACATAGACGCAGATGAAGGCCCCCAGTTGTAATGGCAAGTAGAACATTCATCAACACATGTCTGAAAATATAAAGCAAAATGATATCAAAGCTGTAACTTAATTCTCACTGTAATAAAATTCATTCTAAGCACTTTTATTTTGCCGTGTTTGAATCATTTCATTCAAATATTCGACCTAGTGATTTAAAGCCTCGGATAGGAATCAAAGCACCTCTCACCGGTAGTTTCGAATTTACAAATCCTTGTCATTCTCTTGCCAAAAGTCAATGGCTTTCTCTAGACAGTCTGGTTTCCTCGGTCAACCAGTAATTAACCGCTTTAATATAGATATGAAAGAATATTGACTGGGGATTCCTACTACATCAGCTGGAAATAATAATTTTATTCAACGTTCCTTTGTTGTTTATTCTTAAATTTTGATTTAACACTTAGCGACAACAGCTACCTAGTCAGCAGATACTTACCCTTCCAGGGCACCCGGCCGTACTTCACTGGTGGAAGCTCATGTGTTTGACTTAGCTTGTCAGTTTTTAAACTGTTCACTTTGTGATCAATATGCCAGTTTTTAAAATGGTTAATTTTTGGGTTTAGGATTTGGATATGGAGAGGCATTTTTCTGTTGCATTTATACACCAATGAATATACAGTAAAACCTCATTATAATGCCCCTCGATAACTTTGCCACCTCGCTTATCGCCACACTATTTTGAAGTCCCAAAATCCATTTTGTTTATGTTTTTCTTAATGGGCCTCCCTCGATTTATTGCCAAACCCCTTTATAACGCCAAAATTTGATTAAACAAATGGTGGCAATGAATTGAGGTTTTACTGTATGTCCTTAAATCAGGTGTCAAGAACTTTATTAGTTAATTAAAATAAACATATATACTAGTGAGGTGTGATATTTCTAACACAGTTCAATTTTCAGGAAATCTGCTCGTATTATATTTTGATATTAGACGTATGTGTGAAAACGAAGAGGAAGTTCTGTCGATGTAATGTATAAAATAATAGTTAGATTACAAACACTTTCAGTGTGAAAATGACAGGAACCTACTCTATTACGGATAAAATGTCTGTTATAACTGTTGTAACGATTTTTAATTATCTAACAGATCCAAATTAAACACAATATATTGTATTACAACGCTCCCTCTGCCTACGGTAATATTGTATAGGCACACGTACAGCACATACAGAGGCGTTTTAGCATAACAAATCGACAGGTTCCTACATTGAAACCAACACATCACTAAATGTATTTAAACCCTTGTATCCGGCTGGTGCCTACCCAAACTGATTTAAAGTACGTAGTATTTTAATAAGCGTTCCTCTCTCTCTCTCTCTCTCTCTCTCTCTTGTTTCTGAGTTTTCAAATTTGTGCCAAGAAAAAAATAACATCGTATCACTTTAGTATTTAGTTAGAAGCCTTGTAACAACAGTCAAATTAATTAAAGGGAAATCCATAAACACACAAGAAAGAAACCAATCTAAAATACAGTTTGTTGACCCGCATTCACCACAAGAGGCATACTCTGATTATATGTGAAAGCTTAGTGTTTGTATATCGAGGAAGTACAAATATTGTTAGTATTCAATTTTAAATTGTTAAATCGAAATTACGCAAACACAAACATACAGGTACATTTTCAAATCATAACTCTAAGCCATTTTTTTCAAAACTGACACATTAAGTTTAACACGTGAACTTCCACTAGGAAAGTAAGGTTGGATATCAAGGAAATATAAACCCTCCTGTTTAGCCAGATACACAAACAATGTGTGAAATAAAATTTTAAGAAGTTAAACACGTGAACTACGATAAGGGAAGTGATAAAAACTTAAAACTTTACAGTTTTTTTCGAATCAAAAATCGGTCTATGAATTCATGTACTTAATTACAATTTACCTTACTCTAAAATCCATCACATAAACTGTTAAAAATCATTTACCACCTAGTTTAAAACCATACATTATTCATCACCTAGTTGTGTAATTGTAACATCTAATCACTAGTAATGACAATCGTTAATCGTAAGAGTCAAGACTTCCGACTAAAGCGTTGATGCAAGGTTTTGAAGAGAAGAAACTGTTGATCAGTTATCAGTCATCAACATGGTGCTCGTATAATAAGTAGAACAATAAACACAGCTAGTGCAACAGTATTGGTATCCATACATCTTTATTTATTTGATGCAATACTTACAGGAAGAAAAACATTTATAAAATGTTGAACCTAATCTTAAATATAAAGTGACAAATCTTTATCAGCATGACAAAATACCCCAAGTAATACTGACATTATTGAACAAACCATAATATGCATAATAGGGTAAAAGAGCAAAACTGGCTGTCAGTTGAATCTTTGTTTGTACTGACAGTCACTATTTAGGACATTTTGACAGGCAAAGATAAACACCATCATCTTAAATACAAACAAACAAGCGAAAAACAAAACGTACTATTTAAGAATATTAAGTTATTGTTGTATAATAATCAAAAACAAACATACTTATCCATTTCCGAATCACAATCCAGAAGCAAAGTAAAAACTTTGGAACTGACAAGTTAGGTTAGACACGTGAATTTCCACCAGGGAAGTGAGGCCGGGTGCTCCGGAAGGGTAAGCACCTCCTGTTTAGCTAGCTACACCCGCCACGTGTGTAATCAAAATTGTGTGAAAGGAACATGGAACTATGAGACGTCAAATATATCCAAGGCAATCCTGGACACAGAGACATCAAACTTATCAACAATACTGTGATGACGGCCATAAAACTTTTTGAGGGCCTTGATAAGCCTAGGCTTGCAATATCCCTGAGTCAACAATTTATTTGCAAGCAGCCTACTTCGTTGTACAAAGTCCCCGTAGTGGGATTAAATACTTTGAAGGTCGAAACTAGTCTTGATGGTTTTATATTTCTTTGGTTGATACAAGTCAAATATACTTATCTATCGCACAGAGAAATATAAACTTTGAAAATTTACAAATTTAGCATCTGAGATCTTGTGCTCTGGAAGGATAGGTACCTCTCCTTAGCTAACTACTCCCACCATGTGTGTTATTAAAATTGAAAACGAAAAGGAACATGTAACTAAGGGCCTCAAATTCATCCATGATATTTTTGGACAACGAGACACCATAATTATCAACAGTATTGTGATGACGGTAATATAACTTTTTGAGTGCATTGATAAGCCTAAGATTAATATCCATCCTCTACAATGTATTTGTTACCAGCAACTTGCTTCGTTGTATAAAGTTCTGGTAGTGAGATAATCTCTACCAATATAAAGAGGTATATTGCTGCATAAAAAAGACAGTTGACAACAGAAAAATAAAGCCATCACACCTATCATATAGGGTTAACTGTAACCTTAATTGTGTGTCATGCGAGATATAAGTCCAAATATGAAACAAATCAGTATTTTATTTCAAGCTCACTATAGTAGATGAAGTTCAGATTGTGTGCAAGTTATAACGCAAAATAACCAAAGTCATAAAATTGGTTTGATGATTTTATTTCAAATAGTATTGTTATATATTTTTAACATTCTGCATTAATTTTGAACATATTACTATTACTATAATATATCCTGCTATAACTATAGAGTAAAAATTAAAAGTTATAAATCTTTTAAAGGTTAGATGATGTGATGGCTAAGTTTTTAATCATTTCGTCACTGAAAACTGTATTTTTGAAGTTTGTCTTAGAAACAAGATATTAGTATTTTCAATTCCCATCGGGCATTTTTAATTCAATATTAACCATCTAATCATAAAAAATCCATGATTCTAAAATTGATACTGAATTAGTCAATAAATAACTTTATTAATAAACGTCAAATAAAAAAGATACTGTTGTTATTTTGCTATAGAGGACCTATGGAATACCTGAAAAAAATAAGCTGGTAAGGTCGCCAATTGCTAGCTGTTAAATAGAAAGAAGTGATATATAGAGAAAAACCTCAAATTATTTCAGGATCTCAATCTAGTGTCATATTTTGGTTTTACAAGCATTCACTGACCATATGCAATAGCATATTTAAGACGCTTTAAGTGAGTCAATTATGAGTAAACGGATCAACAATCATAGATGAGCTTTGTTAAACCCTATTTCTCCGCGATTTTCTTCGTAGAGTGTAGTTCCAAACTTATCAATGAGTATGCATGAATAAACACTACTAGAATTGAAAGTTGTTAAACGAATTTCAATCATTCACGGTATCTGTCATACAACTTTCATCTTTCCTATAAATTTTCTTTTAAAAATGCTCACAGTAACTATAGAAACTGGTTATTGACGAGTTTTAAAAGTTTTTGATGAAAAATATCAACGCACAATTAAGGGCGCGCGAGTGTTTTTTTAATACACATGTACGTATCAAATGATATTGCTTATATTTTTAACAGAAACAACAAATAGTGGTAAATATAAATCACCCTCGATTTACAAATTAACAAACTAAAAGGAGATGCTTTCCTTTCCGGAGCATCTGGTGTCATCTCCCTGGTGAAAGTTCATTAATTGTCCGGTTTTGAATGGTTTTATTTTGTTTTTGGATTGTGAATTTAATATGGGACAGTATATTTGGTTTTTTATTTTGATATGTATCTATATTAAAGTTAGAAACTCTAGGAACAATACCAAGAAGCCAATGTAAGTTTTCAAAGTGTTTATTGACAAACATATTCGATCATATGCATTTGTTTCAAACATTTTCTGCTAGTCTATGT
Source organism: Anadara kagoshimensis (assembly GCA_021292105.1). NCBI lineage: Eukaryota > Metazoa > Mollusca > Bivalvia > Arcoida > Arcidae > Anadara > Anadara kagoshimensis. The sequence continues at coordinate 65,598,572 of CM037861.1, read as the reverse complement.
TACTGGGAAGACAACCTACATTGTTCGTCTATCTATGTAAACAGTTACTCTAAGTTTCAACAAATTAAAAATTATTAGTAGCTAGATTTTCAAAAATCATAGAATATTTTTTCAGTTTTTTTTTACAATTTTGCTTAAATAGGTTACCTTTTGAAGGAAATTTTTTTAAAAATTTTCTTTAGGATAAAAATAAAAAAGTTTTATTTGGTTCATATTGACAAATATACAACTAGTTACTCTGATCGCGTCGGGTTTGTTTAATTTGTTTACATGGTAAATCTGTTCAGATGAAAACCATAAAAACCGTTGACAATACATACTAGAGTATATGCTGCTTTATAATTTATGCATTATTTCTTATACGATTTGGCATTTGAATAAAAATATACACGTGAATTAGCACAGACGAAGAGTATTTTCGCGCGTATTGTATCCACTGTGTCTTGATTTATGACTTATGTTTATACCTTACTACCAGGAGAGCAATTAAAACCCAATTATTGTCAGACTGCGAGTGTGACAAGACTGGTCATAGCAATATATCATGATTGCTGCTCTTCATCCTTGATTGAAAGGATATTAATGTTAATATTTTAATAGTTCCATTTGTGTTATTGTCAGTTATATTGATAGTGTAGATATCAAACTTGTTTTACAGTAATTTCTACCCGAGTTTTCATTTTTTTCTGTATAATTTTAAATACATGTACATTTATTCGGTAAATAAGGGCGTCTGATATAAAAGAAAAAGATAGAAAGATAGATACTTCTGAAAAATTCATAATAACCCGAAAGATGTTTCTAAATCAGATTAAACAATATTCATATCCCTTTGCTATTAAAGATAGCAACCGTTTAAGTCTTTTTGATTATCAGGTTTTCTATTTGACGTTTTAAAGACCTATTTCATTGTATTGTCTGCCGGACTAATTTCATTGCGACGTTCTAGTGACACTTTTTATAGTGTCAAAATCAAAGTGAAAACGTGTTTATTCTTGGTGACTGATGATGCTGAACAGAATCAATGATATGTTTATGGTCTACAAAGATGAGTTGAAACTTTATCGATTGGATTTTATATTCAAAAGATGTTTATGTTTGAAGTTCTTGAGCAAGAGTAAAAATCTAATTTCTTTGATATTGAAGTGTTTAAATAAGTAACATATACCTATATTGTGATTAATTATTATTTTGTAAAATAATGGGTAATTAAGAGTATTTGAATATTTAAATTTGTGTTTAGGGAGCAAATTGTTGAGGAAATGACAAAAGAAATATGAACTATACATGTTCTTACGTTTTTCGCAACAGCAAGCGCAACCAAGAACACAATAAAAAAACTGGTAACTATACTACAGCCAATAGACACAAAAGACGCAAAAGGACAAACGCATACTAACGTCACAGATTACAAAAAAGTTATTAAGTGCTAAATAAAAAACAAACATACTAATCCATGTCAAAATAACAATCCAGAAGCGAAGTAAAAATTTTGGAACTGACAAGTTAGCTTAGACACTAAAACACAGTTTATCCCATTTTTGAATAAGTCTAGTTTCTGTTCAAAGCATTGATTTCTATAATGATTTAAACAGTTATACATTTTCTGCTAAGCTGGCATTCCTATAACTTTCTCTTTTTCGTCTTAAAATGTATCTACATTGGTCTTCTTACTTAGTTTATTCATTTTGGACAGAAAATTAACTGCAATCAAGATAAGGAAGCTATGAGACGGCCAGTGAAGCAAGAAGTTAAATAGAAAACGGGTATGTAATGAATACCGTTCAAACTTCAGAAAGATAGCATTTAAGAACACAGAAAAATGTCAATAGGAATTGAGAAATATATATTAAGAATTCAAAAGTCCAGAAAATATAGTATTATAATAAGAACATGCAATTGCATAATCATTAAATTTTGATAAAGCAACGTAATATGTAGATGAAATAAGATATTGACCTCTGGAAATATATTAAGGAGAAAAGCTTAAGCTACTCCACACCATCTATATAATATCAATATTTATCACATTATAATAAGTAATGTCCCCAAGACAATAATCATATTGTCTCATTATTCATATAAAAAATTCAATACAATATAACACACTGACTGGGATGGTACGTGTCTTCTTCTATTTGTATCATAACCAGCAAAATACCAAAGGTGAAAAAAACTTAAATTGAATTAATAAATTATTTCAATGTACGTTTTCTCGAAAGGGACACATGACATTGTCTTTTACTTTGTTTGTCCTTATCTGTGTTCACTCTAGAATGGCGGGGATTCCAGAACTAAACAATCCACTAAACATTAGCTGTACAATCAGTGGTCTCAATATATGTTTGTTTTTATCTTGCCTTTCTTTCAGTATCAATTTTGATTGCACATGTGTAACAGCTGTAACTAGCTAAAGAGATGTTTACCCTTCGAGACCATCGGGCATCACTTTCGAAATGAAACTTAATTTGCCAGTTTACGATTTCTTCTGTGTTCTTGAGATTGTGATTAGAACAAGGGTCAGTATGTTTGTGCTAACTTGTTTAACTTGTTTGTTGCCGAATGGATCTTTTCAACTTATACATTTCTTTTTCTTTTTTATAATGAGCGGCCTTAATATACAGTCTTTATCTTTCATTATACATACTTAAAATGTTCCAGTTGTATTCTGAAAACATGTCCTTTGAAACGATAATGCAACGGATATTACAATGCATACAATTGACAGGAACAGCCAAACAAGAAAAGACAAGAAACGGCAAACACAGTGTGGCCACTGATAATATAATCCTCAATGTGCGTTTAGGGTATTATTATAGGTCCCAAAACCATCCAACTTAAGTTTAGACCGTCATCGGTTCTGAAATTATGGATAGTCTACGGGAAGAAGAGCAACATAACGCATATGATATCAGATTCCATGTTCTATATACTGATAAAATCACCATCGAATATTAAGAGAATAGAATTCTTAATATGTTAAAAAACCATATGAGTTCTTAGTTTGTGATAATTGTATACTAAAACACTTCTAATGTAGAAGTTAAAAGCAGATATTTGGAATGAATATCTTCACAAATGGGTCCAGAGCAGAAACAAACATAGAAACCCATGCTCAAATCACAACTCCAAAGACCGTGTTACCACTACGGGGACTCTGTACAACGATGTAGGTTGCTTGCAAATAAATTGTTGACTCGGGGTTATTGCAAGCCTAGGTTTATCAAGGCCCTCAAAAAGTTTTATGGCCGTCATTACAGTATTGTTGATAGGTTTGATGTCTCTGTGTCCAGGATTGCCCTGGATATATTTGACGTCTCATAGTTCCATGTTCCTATTACACAATTTTGATTACACACGTGGCGGGTGTAGCTAGCTAAACATGAGGTGCTTACCCTTCCGGAGCACCCGGCCTCACTTCCCTGGTGGAAGTTCACGTGTCTAACCTAACTTGTCAGTTCCAATGGATTAGTATGTTTGTTTTTGATTGTTTGAAACTGGCCTATAAGTTAAACACGTGAATTTCCACCAGGGAAGTGAGGATGGGTAATCCGGAATGGTAACGACCTAGAACGGGCAAACCGGAGAAGTCGCATTGAGAAATGTAGATACCACACCATAAAGTTCAACCCGAGAACATCGTCATCAGAATCAAGAAAAGTTCACAACTGGAAATCTAAAATCATCCTTTTTATCTTAAATTCTCCTTCTTACGTTATTATTTATAATTGTGAAACCAAGGTCGGAAAAGAAACATGTATATCCGGTGTGTTTCATTTGGCGGCTAAAAGAGGTTCATTAGGATAGATTTCAGGGATGTATATTTCACAAACATGGTTATTGGTATTTCTTTCTCTTTCATTAAGATATCATCAACAAAACGATAGGTTCAGTTAATAAACTCACAACTACCAAGCTTTTATTATAATTTTTGTTTTGATTTTAAGAATAAATTCTATTAAAATCAGCGACAGGTGATGTATTGTTAGTTCTCATAGGAATTATTTATCTAAAGATTTATCGCCAAAATTACCACAAAATATTATGAATCGGATACGCAAGAGTACTGTATACGCATGGATATTACAAATCTATGCTTATCACGGCCCTCAAAAATTGTATGGCAGTCATCACAATATTATTGATAGGTTTGGTGTATCCAAAATATTCCTAGATATATTTGACGTTCCATAATGTTTCTTAACTCAGTTTTGATTACACGTGGCAGATGTAGTTAAACAGGAGGTAATCTCCTTTTTGAGCACACACCCTCACTTGACTGGTAGAAGTTCGCATGTCCAACTGCCAGTTTCAAAATGTTAACTTTTCTTTACGATCGCGATTTGGACATCGATTTGTATGTTTGTTTTTTATTGAAGCCTTTATAACAAACCTTTGTAAAAATACAAAGCTAGGAGTGGCTAGAAACTGCTTTTTCTTCCCAATGGAATAATATTTTATGAATTTATTTAAGGTCGTTTTAAATCTGATCACGTGATGAAAGTGTTATAACATCATAGGAACTAATTATAACTGAACCTGTCTTAAGTTTGCAACACTAGAGCGGCCGTTTTGGAATTCCTCATCTATTATTAGTAACATTATTACAGGATTGAAAATCTTCCAAGACTTCAAAAGAAATATATGCACCATTATCAGTCTAGACTGTAACTACAATATTTTATGTGTTATTCAATAGCGGGAAAAGCTTTAAAAGAACAAATACAAGAAATAATTGCTGTAACGAAAAAATGTAAGGATTTTATTCCGTTGAGAAAGTCAGTACATTTATTTTGTTAGTTACTAGTATATTCAATTTTTCAGCTGTTCCAATTAAAAAAAATACCAGTCTACATTCAACTCAGAGTAAAAACCAAATTAAAACTGAAAACAAAAAAATAGTTAACAATTGGTTTTCAGCCAGGGAAGTGAGGCCGGGTGCTCCGAAAGGATAACAACTTTTGTTAAGGTAGCTTCACCCGACTTATGTGTTTACAAAATTGAGAATGCAAGGAACATGAAACTATGGGACACTAAATATATATCCATGGTAGTTTTAGATACAGGGACGTCATACTTTTGAGATATTGTGATAACAGCCAAGAGGATTAGAGAAATTTCTGTAACTGTTGTAAAGAGTATAAGAACTAGAAGTAAGTTTATGGCAGAGTACATCCGGGTAACATTTTTAAATATATAATATATAAAAATATAATAACTTTATTACAAGTTTTCTTGCAATCTTTATGTAACTTTGATATTAGAGATTACACAGAATGTAAATGCTGATTATTTTCAGTCTATATCAAACATCAATGTAGGAATTATCATAATCTTATCGTAACTAACATCGAGTATACAAACACGATTATTTACAGCACGTTAATCCAACATTATACCATTGAACAATTATTATTTGTATAAAGTGAATGCATTGATATAATTTCGTTACAATGGCTGTAAAATAATTAGATATTTTTAGACATATGAGTATACGAACGACAAATCATTTAATTTTAGAGAACGTATATTTCATTTTCATTCCCTTGGCTGGCATCACAATGTTGTTACTAAGAATAATGCCTCCAGGATTACCCTAGATATATTTGATGTTCCATAGTTCCATGTTTCACTATTTTGATTAAACGAATGGCAATGTATATAGCCAAATAGGGGATTCTTATCCTTTCGTAGTACCTGGCCTCGCTTTCCTGGTGGAATTTGTGTGTTTAACCTAATTTATCAGTTTCAATTTTTTTTTAAATACTATGGGTTTGTGATGTCCTCATTGATTAGTATGTTTGTTTTTTATTTTTATTTTTATTATTAAAAGTTTCTTTTCATGCGATGGCAGATAAAGAAATTTCAACTTGGGTTCAAATACTAGTATATATTATATAGAAAGAAAGCTTTAGCGTTGGAACATCACTGACTACCTTCAGCTATCTTCAGCGTCAAGGTGGATGGAAACTCATACGTATTTTTTACACATCTGGAAACAACTTATGATAAGACCAAATTCTGTCTAAAGTAACAATTTGTATTTTTGTAGGAAAGATAATCTACTATGCAGAATTCATAAGGATACAAGCCAAAATTCATTAAGATGTAATAAGGTATCAAGATTAATAATATTTCGAATTCAGAAATAAAAACCATTCAAAATAATTGAAGACAATATTTAGAAGATAGGATAATGCCCTCTATAAATCAATTTACACGTATGTACCTCCTCCACGTCGGTTTATATAATTCATTTACGCATTATAACAAGTAATGTCTACAAAACAATCATACTGTCGCATTACATATAAATTCTTCATCTACCGTAACACACCGCTGCCGTGGCACAACTATCTAGTCGAACAAAATAACAAAGGTGAATAAAATTAATTTCATTCATCAATTATTAAAATATATAACACATTGTTCTGTGTCCAAATAGAAACTCCAAAAGCAAACAAAACATCTTGAAAACTGACAAATTAAGTTAAACACATATATTTCTTTCAGGGAAGGGAGTCTGAGTTATTCTGAAGGGTTACAACCTATCTAGCTAGCTACAATCGTCACATATGTAATCATAAAATAATGTGAATGTGTTGTTTTGTTCAAAGATGATAACTAATTGTATTTGAGCTTAGTTTTTGTCGTTATCCTTATCCACTCACCAATGACAAAACCCCTTAAACTAAACAGATCACAAAAATCAGTGTGGTAGCAATATATGTTTGTCTTTGCTTGTGATTTGCCTTTTTGTTCGGCTAAGTACATGTTTTAGACAATCATTTTTTAGGTATTACCACAATTTGATTATAACCATTTAACCCTAAACACGCATGTTATAGGTGTTCTTTTAAAGGTACACATAAAAGCCAATTGTTATGTATTTCAGAGAACTCTGACGTTGCTTAGTACTTTAGCCAAAAACATACTGATCCATGTCCGAATCACAATCTAGAAGCAAAGTAAACATTTTGAAAAAAACTGACAAATTCGTTTAAACACTTGAAATTCTTCCAGGGAAGCTAGATCGGGGGCTCCGGAAGTTTAAGCAATTCTTGTTTAGCTGGCTACACCCGTCACGTGTGTTATCAAACATTGAGAGTGAAAACATTAACTATGAGACGTCAAATATACCCAGGTCAATAATTGCCACAGAGTTATCATGCTTATAAGCCATACTGTGATGACGGACATAAAACTTTTTTGAGGACCCTGATACACCTTGGCTTGCAATATCTCTGGGTGAAAAATTTATTTATAAGCAGTAATTTAGAGTTACCTTATTAAATAATATTAACACATCATTAAATTCAAATTGAAATGAAATGTTACTATTTTATGGCATATTTAAAGTTGTCTCTTGAGTCTTCTATGACAAAGTGGCTCTACTTATTTTGTAAACCCGCATATCCAAAATACACATTGGTATTATAAAATGTATTTATTATAATATTTAGGTCGTAAACACATATATAAAGTGTACTACAGTTGTACTATTCAATGCCTGGCATGCATTTTTCTATAATTACATATTTCATAAAAATGATAAAAACGATACTCGTATTTTATATATTTTTTATGTAATATTATACGGGCAACATTTACATCCTATGTCGCTTGATCATTATTCACTAAAGAAATATTTTGTTAATTTACAGTTTGAAGCGTAGTAGGTGGTAAGGTGGTTGTTCATACTTAAAACGATACCATACTACCATATTGACTATTAATACTGTATAGTTGTTTAATTCTGCGGGAATAAAATTTCGCAGTTTAGACACTGGAGCTTATTCATTGGTATAAAATTTCGCTGTGTCGTGGCCTGTGTTAGCAATTTTCTGTATTATTTAAGTCTAACTGAATGCCACATGAAATATTCACTTGGTATTTAATTTCGCGCTATTACGTCAAACCGCAAATATAGCGAAATTAAATATCCCAAGTGAATAAAAGGAACTATACAGTACTGAAACTTTCATAATTTATTATATATCTTAACATCCTTTTATTAACATAATGAATAATGTATAATCGGTAAGCTTGAACTACAGACAGATATTCACTTCCAATGTCAAGTTTTTGGGGAGTGGTTGTGAAGTAGTATCAGCCTCCTAAAAGACTCTTTCACTGATATAGAGGCGGTCAGTTCAACGGCGGTGGAGGAAAACCAACCTTTGGCAAGTGACGTATCAACGTTTTTTCACAATAGAAATCATCCCCGATACTTTTAACTGAGACGATGACAGTCGTTTTGATCTAAAATTTAGCGTTTTATACCAAGTACCCAATTTCCCCAGAACAAAAGTTATGTCACCCCTGATATGAGCCAAAGTAATGGCAAATAATACCATTATAAAAAATTACTATTTATTCATTCAAAGCTGTTTCATCACATATATCGCAGCCAAATTAACAAGTACTATTAGTAACATCGACTGTGTCCTTTCTTAATGTCTAAATTCTAAGTGACATGGTATGGACTAACCCCTTAACATAGTCTTTGGGAATTTTGTGCCACACTTGATTAGTTATTTAGTACGTCTCCCGCTTCTGTGTTGGCATAGAATTTCTGGTGTTTTTTTTAATTTTTAAATATTTCCATATTTAGATTTAAGTCACAGCTGTTCACTGGCAATGGTAACATTGCTTTTCCTTGTTACTGAAGAAAACTTTGTGTGAATATCGAGTTATGTCTTACTGCAAAATCATTGGAAAACCATACAATTACAAACAACTTTTAAGTTATTTATTAATTTCTACACTTGACACTACCAATTACACCTCCATTCGTTTCAAAACATCTACACCATTGACACCTATTATATCCCGAACCTGAACACTAGAAGGATTCATGACATTTTGTTCGACCCCAAGACATAATTCAATGTCCACACACACTTTATTCGGTAACAAGGAATAATGGTGTAACAACAGCCAATACCTATATCCGATCGGGACCATTGCAATGGAAATCAGAAATTCTATACATAGAAGCAGGAGATGTACGAAATAATTATTCAGTTATGGTACAATAACCCAAAGATTATATTAAGGGGTCAATTCATAGCATACCGTATAGAATTCATGTGTTTATAAAAGCCGAAGGCGATGTAACATAGAACTACTTGTTCATTTGGCTGCGATATTTGTGATGGAACATCTTTGAATGAATAAATAGTAATTTTTTATAACAGTGTTATTTGTCATTACTCTTTTTGATAACGGTGTTATTTTTGTTTTGTCATTACTTTTGCTCACATCAGGAGTGGCATACCTTTTGCTTCGGGGCTTTAAATCCAACAGTACACATTTGCTTTTATTTTACCGCTCTTAATGGTATACTTATTCCTGACAATTTATGTTATTAACTTAATATCAAATTCAACAGGACCATATGTCATCAATATCACATAGTTTGGATACTAATTTAGCATCAGAATAAAATCAGAAATAAACAGATAAATAACTATGCATTTTGCAATAGCCAAAATATCTAAAACAAAACCAAGTAAAATAAAACAACACAAGTAAGACGCAAATTTACACCGTTAGTGTATGTAACAACAGATTATTTGTTTTGGTGAGTGAAAGTGTACTAAAAAGAGGTTAACAACTAGTGATTAAGGCCAAGTGGTACAAATGGGCACTATCCTACAAGTTTCTGATTTTTTCCATATATGTAAACCTTTTTGAGGCGCATCTGAAAATGTAAAAAAATATAGGGGTCACCTTTTTACTTTCTTAGCTATAAAGCGTCAAAAATCTAAAAAATGTCGGGATTTTAACATAGGATTAATGGGAAATTGCATTTTTTCAGGCTCTGAAAAATTGGGAAAAGTGTAGAAAAATAACAGATTGTCCTACAAGTTTTTGAAAAACTAACATAATGTAGTTCTGAATTTAAACTTTCTGAAAATGTAAAGAAATACATATGTCACCTTGCTTGATTTTTTGGTATAAAACTTTAAAGACGAAATTTGATGCGAAAATATGACCAAAATTAACAATAACGTCATGATTTTTGACGATATTGCTAAAGGATCGGCAAACTTTAAAATTTAACGTTACCGTGTCGTAAACTAGGAGTGTTGTGTTTGTGCTTCTCGCTGTTATAGTAAATACATTAATTTAATTATTTGTATACAAATTACTTCATCAATTAGATTATTTTATATTCCCAGTCACCAAAGAATAATAATTATGATAGAAATAATAATATTCAGAAACATTTATTACTTCGATAGCGGAAGAACAAGGCCTTATCATCCGAAATAAGCCTAAGTCAATGATGATACTTCGAAAATGCAAGAACAAAGGCCATTAATTATCAATGGCTACATTTGAAACATGTATTGAGACAAATCTTGACTAGAGTAAAGAAATCAATTTAATTCAAATCATTTTACTTGGCCAAAGTGAGTTACTGTTCAAAAACCACCGAGCTCGAAAATACGTCACTCAGAAACTCCGTACGCAATTCTGCAGATACACCCCGTATTTCGGTATAAATTTTCATGACGTCATTACAAATAAATTTTAAAAGTCGTAGTGCATAAAAAATATGAAAACCTTCAATTTTTAAAATCTGAAAGAATTTTGAAAATCGATACAATATTAAAAAAGATATCATCAATTAAATTTTGTGAAAAAACGTCTTTATCAATTGAAAGAATAAAAAGGCAAATCTTCAGTGAATCACTGGTATCTAAATCTGTTGAATTTATCCGTGTATCGTATTTATGATACTTTTCTTGTATATTTTTATTAATATTTTTAATCGATAGATATTATGTATTTTATTCCCTGCAAGATATTTATCAAAATTATTACAGTCTCTTTAAGTTAGGGCTTAGAATAATACCATCAAAGTGCATAGATTTGTACACGCCGTGCGTAACGTCAGCATCCATTTGTACTACTTGGCCTTAAGTTAAAAACGGAATAAAGCCACTGCTACTTTCTACTCTGTTTAGATTCTTGTTTCAAAATCTTGTTTTTATATTACAGAAAAGTAAAAAAAACCTTAATAGTATACTGTAGGCACAAATTGAGACCATTGACTTCAAAACTACCGACCATATGACGGGTCAACAATTATAAATAAATAAAGACAGAGCATAGTATACAATGATATGATTGGATCAAACACTTCTTTAGGCCCAAAAACAACACATAAATATAAAGCTGCTACTAAACATTGAACGTACACTCCTGTAATGAAAATATTTATTAATTTTACGAAAGTTCTAGAATGACATAAAAAAATGATAATAAAATAATTATTGCTATAAATTGCTTCATTTGATCAGAAAACAGTTTGTAATTTAACAAATGTAAAATTAAATCTTGGCATACAGTTTCTTGATTCGGTCTTATTTCTATGTATCATTTCCGACGTTAGATATTGGCTATTGATATTGAAGCTTTAAATCATTATTATTTATTATATATCTTAAGATCCTTTTATTAACATAATTGATGATGTATAATCGGAAGGTTTATAAAACCATATATTCAGCTCCAAATGGCAATATTTCTATCTAGGAGATAATTAATGAAGTAGTTAACACTACTATAAGGATTCTCTCACTTTAATATAATTGTAACGTGCTGCTTTTGAATTTTTATAAAATAATACATTCAAAAGTAGCAGATGACAATAGTATCAAGGCATAGAGTCCAACATCAGTGAAGGAAACTACCAATTTTTTGGCAAGAAAACTATCATCCTTTCTCACAGTAGGAACAAGCTGTATTTAAACTTTGACGTTGAGATGCTCTGTGATGCGTAATCCTGCGCTTTACACCACCCAGCCAAGGTCCCCAAGTTCCATATAATCAAAATAAATATATGTCTATGTTTATATACCTCCTGAGGGTATAATTATTCTTGATAATTTATGTAGACAATCTGATATCAAATTCAACAGGTTAATATATCATCGATACGATTAAATTTTGGATACTAATACACCTTTAAAATAATACAACTGAATAACTATATACTTAGCAATAGCTAAAAAACTAATACAAAAACTTGTAAAAAAAGCAAGAAAAAATGCAAGTTTAGACTGAGTTTGGACATTGAATTAAAAACCCAGACAAAGTTTAGTATCTCATGACGTGGTTCATTTGAATTTTTTGTGCCCAAATTTTCATCAATGAATTGGAATAATATATAATAAATATTTTAGAAAGTAACAAAACAAAAATGATATAATAAGTCAATAAAATGAATAATAAACAATTAAAAGGCAAAATAAGTGCAAGCGTAAAAAGCTTTAAAAACTCACCTGACAAGATAAAAGGTACACATCTTCTGTTAAATAAAACTTAATTCAAAAATAAATATCACAATTTCGGTGTTGTCTCCGTCGTCCTCGTCTTTGTCGTGTCAAAAATGAATCTCATGAATTGACTGTTACAAAATTTTAAAAGTTAACACAAAAATGCTAAAAAACTTTTTAACTTTTTAAATCTAAAAAATGAAATGACAAAAACAACTCTAAATATCTGTTTTGATGCTGGTATTAGACAAACATTCCGGATTATAACTGATGAAGCGGTAGATATAATTGAGCTTTAAATGCATGTAAGAGTCATCAGGCTATAAGTCAATATAATTCCCACTACTATCACGCTAAAATATCATTGTTCAAATTCATTTAAAATTCTGACATAGATAGAAATGTGTCCAGTAATTTAAGTCGAGTACCGCCCACTTTTCATCAGCTGAGATTTCCCTGTCGAGGCCCCTTAGTTCACGCAAAATTAAGTTAATAATTGGTATTAGGTCCTTTAACTCATAAATCATTCATCAATTAGCATACGAAAGTGTTCGATCTGTCAATTTTGATTTTCAATGAACATTCAGAGAGACATGAGGCCTGGCTATGTACAGAACGGACAAACGTGTTAGCTAAAATATTTTTTGTATTATAAAACATGTTATATATCTCTGATTTAATCAATAAAAATAAAGCATTTATTATATAGGATTATCATGGCATGTTTGTTTTGGTGGAAAATTCGTTTTATATGAAAAAGCAATGTTTTACTGAGAGGCTTTGTTTGCAAAAAGAATACAAAGGCATTTTGTTTTTCCTTTTATTACCTATGAGATTATTATTAAGCAAAACAAACATACCAATCCATGTCAATTCAATTTTACATTTTAATTAATTGATACCTGTATTAAGAGTTAAAAGTAACATAATCGAATAATTAAAGCGAACGAAAAGAAACATATTTTATATCAGTATCAACAACAAGAACACAGTACAACCAACAAACCAAACAAAAGGGAACAAAAGTGAAAACACATATGAAATACACAATGAACCAGTTGAATTAGGATCTCATGTTAATCTAAAACAAACATACTACTCAATGTCTGAATCACAATTCAGAAGCAAAGTAGACACTTTTGAACTAACAAGTTATGTTAAACGCGGGAAGTGGGACCGGGTGCTCCGGAAGGGTAAACATCTCCTGTTTAGCTAGCTACATCCGCCACATGTGCTATCAAAATTGTGTAAAAGGAACTGATATACTGATGCAATTTTATTTAAAATGGCATCCCCTTTATCTCTTAAACACTATTGTACACGTGACATCTGTCAAAAATTGGAAGCATCCATTTAGTTGTTATTTAAAGTTGTGTAAAATTATTTTCTGTCATGATTATGTTATATTAAAACTTTGTTGAGTTAGTTAATAGTATTCAAGGTAATGGTGTTTAATTTTAAATATTTATGTTTTTATTTTACATGACCTAAGAACGCCTTCAGCTTAGTTTGAGATATTCATGTATATCATTTCATCATTCATTTCTTTAAGACAAATCAAATAATTTTTAGTTTTAGGCATTGGTATATTAGTATAGTAAAACAACATTGACCTGTCCTTTTGACCTTTTATTGGGAATATTTATACACGATTATCTACCAAATTCACTGTTAGGTGTCGCAGTTTATATATAAACAAAGCATGTTTCCTATGATGTAGACGACAAAACGCCTGTGAATGTATTATTTCATAACAGATTTTTAAATAAAAGGTCACGTTGGCATGTCAATGTTGTTTGCCTATATAAGACATTTAGATTGATCTCTTCATGAGCTTGATCAGATGTTTGGAGTTTTAATGATTTTACTGCATACACAATTACCCGCCATATTTATGGTACTTCTAACACGTTCAATTCAATAATTAATTTAAGTTTAATGATACATTTAATTCATTGCTCACACAAATGTAAATTTTAACTGAAACCTTTAAATTTTCGAGTTATTTTGAAACTAGTTTTATATGTCTGTAAACTAGAATTTCTAAGATTTTAAATTTATTTCTATCTTGCTGATCAAATTTAAATTCCTTAAACATGCTGAGTAATTCGGAGCAATTTGATACATCAAACCATTAATTGTTTTAAGTATAGTTTACTTGTACACAACTAATAATTATTCCTTATATGGTTTAATACGGCACTTGCCAACAATCAGCGTAATGCGGGAGATCGTGTTGTTATCTTGGAATGTTCGATAACGGTCTTTCATAATAATCATATACATTTTGTAACAAAGTAATTAAGTGTAACAAAATATGAATAGTCTTAAAACATACAAGAATCTAGAAAAAATTGCAAAAAGCAAAAATAAAAATTGCAAAATAAAACTTTTTATCCTTAGCGCTTCGTTAATGCACAAGATTGATGCGATAGAAATAGTTTAAATATTGGAAATAAATTAATCAGGATGTATTCTTCTCTTATTTACTTGTAACTTCTTCCTCAATTTTATACCAAACGGATTGTATCTTACATTTCCAAAAATACACCAATTTAGTTTTTTTTAAACAATCAAATGGATTTTATAAATCGGACAAACTACAAGATGAATGGTCCGGTTGTCCAGAGCTCAGTTAACCTAGCCAGTTGGTTAGTTAGTTTTTTGCCTTGTACAGTGTATAGAAGGTAACATTACGGGTAATACCTTCGAATATGACGTTTCATGATGCCAAAGTTGAAATTACACACATTATGCGGTAAAATGCATTTAAAGGAAATACCGTTATAAGTACATTATTGTAACGTTAAAAAATCTTCATAAATTCTTTCGACTCGCTATTGTTATGTTGAATTGTGAAGAAATACATATCACTATTATTATCAGTGGCACCAATATGTGTTTTCTGTCTTGTTGTTAGTTGCGTTGCCAAATATTTTTGTTCAGTTTTAAATTTTTCTCGTCTATTGTAATAATGTTAACAAAAATGATTCCAACATAGCAACACAGAAGACAGCGCATCAGATATAAGACCAATATTGGTTTACCTATTAAGTTACTTGTCCTTATGTAATCCTGTGTATTGTTTTGTTTTCTTTTTGTTGTTATTCTCATTTACGTTTCCTATTGGTCTGTTAAATATTGTTCTATAGAATCCTTCTTCTTTTGGTCCTGACATTTTTCAGGGTATCCGTTCTCGGAAGCGTAATGACCTTTCCCGAAGAGATTTCTTTCACTTTCGGCTTGTTTTTGGAATGAAATCTACCAGGGAATTAATTTCTCTTTGAGACTATAAAATTCTTCCATCGGATTGCTTTCTCTTTTGGGGGTTGTTATTAAATTCTGCCAGGGAATTTCTATATCTTCGGTCTTGTTTTAAATGGCCTCACTTTATTGGTCAAAGTTCACGTGGTTACCTTAATTGCTCAGCTTCAAAGTTTTTACTTTGCTCTGGGATTTTATTTTGAACATGAATTGGTATGCTTTTTTGGGGTCTTTTTTGTACATTCTTCCGCGGAATTCTTTTCTGTTTGGTCTTGTTATGAAATTATATCAGGAGAGTTCTTTCTCTTTGAAGTTGTTATTGTCGTGTATCAGGGTTTTTTTTATTATTTGTGCCTGTTATAGCATTCTTCCAGAGTATTTTTCCACTGCTTTGTTTTGACGTAAATATACATACAGCTAAAGTGTTAAATTGGAGTCCTTATCCTCTATTGTAACCAGCTGACAAGTAACATAAAACCTTACGGGATACTTTATACTGTTACTGTTGATTGTAATAACTTGATACGCTACAACTGAGATTTTGTTTGTCGCTCTGTAATTACCACTGAATTATCATGATACTTTAATACAGCTGTGTGCATAAATCGGTGATTTACCTCGATGTTTGTCATTTGTTATCCTCTATGGTATAAATATTATAAGGGTTGATAAAAAATAATCTGGAATAAAAAAGGTAAAATCCCTTGTTGTCAATAACTCAAGTAAAGCAAAGAGGAAATAACTTGTTTCGTTTAATTAAAGGATAGCATAAAATGAGATTCAACTAGCATATCACAAAGCACACATTTGGACGCATGCAAGACAGTAAACGCCTATCTTCAATTTTCCATATGCTTTATCTCCTTTGTTCATTCACTTTAGATTTTCCAAAAGGCAGATCAAAGAAACTCTACTTGGTTTAATCAACTAAAATACTTTTTGATTCAAATGCCACGTATGGTATTCATAATTAAGATATTTGTACAACGAAGAGCGAGAATCGGAGTATAAAACGAATAGAGTGTCGTAGTCCGCAATATGCTGTAGGGATAAAGTGGTATTTATGGCGATATTTTAGACCAAATTGTGGATACATTGCCTTAAAGACATATTGTAATGTTCCGCTTTATATTAATTATGGCAAAATATGCTATTTTGATACAGATCATAAGCAATTTGAATCCACCTGTCAAAATTTTCCGCTTCAAAACAACTCCACGATACAACATAATCATTAACCCAATGCGGTACACGGTATGTGTAAACTGATTAAGATCTCGTTTAATTTACATGGTAAGAGCCCTCAATTTATTCTCTTGATATAATAAACCACAATTATATCTATTTATGTTGAAATCACAATCCCAAAAGCAAAGTAAAAACTGTAAATTAAAAATGTACTGACTGGGGCTATGATGTTTTACAGAAAAGTGTTTCTGAATACGACATACTTGGAAATAGCATTGCTAAAGTAATGGTGTTTTAAAGAAATAAGAATTGCAAGTGTATGTATTCGATTGAAGCACAGTGGTGTATCACAAATGGAACAAATATAGTTTTAATAACGCTTTTATCACACAATTTATCAACTGTATATGCAAAACATAGAATATTATTTATTTATTTATTAAACCCATCATTTAATAATGCCATTGGCAAAAGTATGATTGTTCAGATAGGTCAAGTATGTTTTTTTCTCGCTTGAGAATGCCACTAGCGGCCATTACAGTACCATGTGGATTATCTAGTGTTTGATAAAAGATGTGATACGTTAAAATTAAAATCTCTTTATGTTATTTTATGAATTTACGATTATTAAAAAGATGATGATAATATGTAAATGTGTATTAAGATATTAATAATGCATTTAAAACATATAATAATGAAATGTGTATTAATGTATTAATGATACATTTAAAACATATAACAATAAAACATTGGTTTTACAATTATAATTATTAAATGATAGTACATCCAGATGGCATGACAAATTACAAAGTTACAATCCAGTAAAATCACTTAGCTGGGATAAAGACTCGAAAAAATACGAGCAAAGATATAAGACCTAAGTTAGAACGAGACGGCAGAAATTATAGAACAAAAATGTTCATTTGTGTTATTTTATAAACCCAGAAAAGTACTATAAATTATGAAAAATATGTAGTAAGGACAGACATAAACAATTAATAAGATATGTGCTCTGTGTTGTGCTTCGGGGTAGTTCTAAATGTAATTTATAGTCACTTATAGATGAAAATACTTTTTAACAACGTTACTTATGATGGCTAAGAATCTTTGACTTCCAATGAACTATGAAGTTCTTTCACTTATCTTACGTTTTTTTACCAAATGTTGAAAACAAAAATAACAGTGAATTAAAATCGTTTCCATTTTTATTTTGCTTATTGCAAAGAGAAACCGTCCATTGAAAAACTAGTAAAGGATAAACATCTCGATAATCCAAAATATTTTAACAAAACCTCTTGATACCTTGATGATAGTTTAAAATTTTAAAACCTGAATTTGAAAAATGCAACAACCCTGGAATGCATTCAGATTTTATATCAGCTAAAGCAAGCAAGTGGGACACTGATCTGGATATTGCAAGTAATAATTAAGGCTCTTGTAACATTTTATAGCCATCATTACATTATTGTTGATAAGTATGATGACCAAAAATCATTTTAGATACATTTTGACATTATTTTCGCATGCAATAAGGATTTTAAACAAAGTCAATAACATTTCAGATACAAACAAAAATAGATTACAATATCCACATAATCCAATCCCGACGTAGATGTTTTATCACCCTAATCAAACAAATAACAGAAAGACTATACAAACATTATGGCGTTAAACCGGTGTAGGAGTTCTTTTACAGAAGTAATATAAAAAACAAAAATGCCAATCCATGATTTATAGTGTCGCCTTACGCAACACTGCCGTCCAAAACCAAGTTACACATCTAATGTGATTTTTACAGTTCGCTTGTTGAAAATGAAGTTTATTATTATTATTATTATTATTATTATTATTATTGGTCACTGCAACTTCTTCAAACAATCCCAGGTTAAAACAGGAAACATTTAAAAATTGCCAAAATAGTGCAAACAAATACTGTATAGGAAGAAAAATTCGCGAGAAAAAATATTTACGGTGACTTTTTTTCCGCAAATTTATCGTCTCAGCTAGTTTCCTATTTCCTTTGGTATAATTTCATTACAGTCGATACCATATACCGTCAAATAGTTTCTGCCGCTAATGTTTCTTCTTATGTAGTATCTAATTGATTCATATTCAGAAAAAAATGATTTTTAAAAGAGAAAGTAACCCTAATACATGTATCATTTACCTTTCAAACGATCCGACAATTGCTTGAATGTATATGGGGAAAATAATAATCTCATAATACTAATACAGTAATAAAAGCCATTTGGCAAAACAACAAACAATGTATAGAATCTTTTCTCAAAATTTTTGTATGGAATCTTTGAAATATCAAAACTCGTGTTATATGCATTTCCTTGCCTTGTTATTATGCTGTCATAGTTGTGGCAATACACACGTACGTTGTATATTCTAATCTTGAAATCATGAAGACAAATAAACGCCATTACTTCATTTGTTATTCAAATGCGTAAACGGCTGGCGACAAACAACACACTGAAAGTACTTTTCTATAACTTTCTCTTTAGTACATTTCCAGGACAAATAAGGAGCAAGAAACAAAGAGATAATAATGTAGCAGTTTGACCTAGGAACGTAAATCTCTTCCATAAGTATCTTATATAGAAAAAATGTTACATATACGAACCGTGAAATCAAATTAAGATTAATTAAGCAATTACAAAAAACAAGAATATTTGCAGTCTTTAGGGAAATTTTCATAAATATCACACGATTTGTAAATGCATAAATCAATAATATTTTCAGATAAATTTTACAATATTATCCGTCAGTGCAGATGAGGTCTATTTATCATAAATAGTAAAGGCTTAGTATAAAATATACTGTTGTTTTCTCCTTAGCTCATGTTCGCATACACCTGATATAAAATTAAGTCTGATTGCAAAATTTGAACAAGTAACTTATATAAAAAGATATTTTGAAAATATGCCAAGCAACCAAATAATTGGTTATGTCTTTTTGTCCTATTGTTGTAAGTGTTTCTGATTACAATATATGCGTGTCCTTTCTTTTTCTGATTTTTAGCATGTTTCCACCATTGCAATCTATTTTGGTTGCGTTGACTGTTGTCATATATTCAATTACAAATTTCTTCTAGTAATTTGTTTTTTGGAAATTCAATAAGTATTTCTTATTCTGCTTTTAAATCGTTGGTCATATTAACAATCGAATAACGTATGTTTAATCCTATTAGACCGTGATTATTAAAATCTGCCTTGATGTTCTATCCTATAACGAAGAAAAAACATTTTTTTCAGTACGTATTACTAAATCATGTTTTTTTAGTTTAACTTGCATCATTAGAAACATGTGGGCAGGCAAGAATATTTATGATTTTTTCTGTCTAAGCGTAATGTTTCTTAGATGAACTAGCCAACTGGATGACAAAGGCTAGAAATGAAACTAGTTTTTATGGTCTTTTTCAATCAATTTCATAGAATTACAAAGACTCCATAGTGACCAATAGATGTACATCTCCATTAAACTAGGATTGGTAATATTTTGAATACACATAATTGTCCTTTGTTCTGGTTTTATAACCATTTATCACGGTCTTACAAAAAGAAAACGTAAACTTAGTTTGTCTGGTTGTTGCTATTCCGCACAATTTGCACGTCCGTATTTGGCACATATTAAATTCAGATTTAAATAACTGGTAACATGGTAAGATTTTTGTTAAAGTGACCCGGTCTTTATTCTGAACACCATTCTCGCGCAGTATCCAGTATCTAAGTGTCTGTCATCGCCGCTTTTGTCACAATATAATCGGTATACAAAAAAACACTAAAATTAAATTCTTGATTTTCTTTTTCAATCGCTAAATCGGGTAGGAAAACATTTAAGATTGATAGTTTATTAATGTCGCAATTCGACCTAATTACAAAGGCTTTGTTTATGTACTGATTCTGTGCGAACACTTCACGCATCTTGATATGGTTCTTGAGTATTTCACATGGTTACTGTAGACATTTGATATAGTATGCTTCTTCTATGATGAAAGATATGAAGTTACTTTTAAAACAATTTAGATGCTTTAACTCCAAATACATATATGTAGATGACATTCTAGCTCTCATAATCATCCTAAATTAGGAGACTGTGTGAATGTCATCTATCCTAGTGGTCTCGAAATTACAACTTCTCAACTTCAACTTTATATTTAGAGATTTATAATTAAATATGAATTTAACGTCCAAGAAAGGCTACATTGAAGCTGTATGACAAACGAGATGACTTATTTTTTCCATTGTCAACTTTCCTTTTCTTTTCTATGCAACAATATACCTGTTCCCCCTCCTTATGGTGTATTTGTTTTGCCGTTAATATGCTTTGTAGAACTTGTTCCCAGTACGAGATACAACGAGGCAAGTCGCTTACAACACAATTGTTAACCCAGAGATATTGCTTATCTAGTTCCTTAAACGCTTAATGATTGCGATCACAATATTTTGATATCATGAGATTTCTATATCCAAAACTACCCTGGATGTGTTTGACGTCCGAGATATATATTCTTTCCATTCTCGGATCGGATTTAGCTAGCTAAACAGAAGCTGCTTACACTTCCGGAACACCCGGTTCACTTCACTAGTTAAAGTTTACGTGTTAAACTTAATATGTCAGTTTTAAAAGTTTTTACTTCCCTTTGGGATTTAGTTTGGACATGGATTAGTGTGTTGGTTTTTATTAGTAATATCACAATTTGTTGTTAATGTAGTGTCCGCCTTATTACATTAACGCACTTTCACAGATGCAAAATTTAAGAATGGTGGGCGTATAATGTATAAGTATTTGGACATGGATTGGTATGTTTGTTTTTTATGCTTTATCTAATTATGAATATGTGTCTTATTAAAATATCCTATAATGCTTTATTTCATATTTCAAATAAAAACCCGTTAATAAGTTGCTGAAAATCTTTATATTTTGTTTGCTAAAACAATAAAATACTATAACATCACATGCCTTGAAATCACACTCAGTTAACGCTTGAATGAACTTATTATCTTTCTATGAAATCAATTAATGTGTTCCCTAATTAGTTTCATAATACCTCCTTATGCAACTTATTTTCTTAGACAAATATTGTTAAATATATTTCAGTCTTTGGATAGTTTTCTTCTTTTAAGCTCAGTTAATTCGAATGTTTTATAGTTTTCTTGTTTGTAAGTATAGGATAGTATTATTTAGCAATATATGCTTCGCGTAGAAATTAAACGATAAATTCCGAGGTGTTGGCGTTCAATAAATACCGATATTTGCACGCTAACTTTGTCCCAGTCCGAGGTTTCCCGAATCAACTGTTTCATACTGCACGCTTTGTCACATGACGCCGTCGCTTATGACGTCATACGATTTTTGTCGACGTCATCGGTGAGTTGTTGTCATATTGCACTAGTTCTTATATCCATTTACAAGAACTAGTGTAATATTTATGTATTGTACAACGAAATGGCATTTTAGATGAAAAACGGAATATTTTTGCTATATAATAATAGGGTTATTGAACTAATATCAAATATCGATATTTATTGCACGCTACCTCGGGATTTATGGTTTAATTTCTAACGAAGCATATATTGCTATTAGTATAGTATAGTATAGTATAGTATAGTATAGTATAGTATAGTATAGTATAGTAGTATAGTATAGTATAGTATAGTATAGTATAGTATAGTATAGTATAGTATAGTACATGTTAAATGCCTATATTCATTCTAATATTATTAGTTTCTTTTATACCAAATACACTCTTGTATCCTTGTTAAAATCTATAAAACGTTCTAATTCTGTAGTAATTGGCGTTACCCAGAAACACACTAGTTGAAATGGGTGTTCAAAACTTATAATAAATTTGGTATTTGCGTCACTTTTTGTAATATGTTTTGTATTTACGAAGATTTGTTTTTCTATGCAAATCGAAAGAAATAGAAATAACAATAATAAATGTAATATTTATGGTTGTTTATTTCTCACCATCTCATGAATACCGATTAGCTAATTAGTAAGCCAGTAATTAAATATGCTACTACAGAGTTAAAATCTACCCACGGAATTGCTAATGACATGTTTACAAAGACACCATCTAGTTTTATATGACATCCGTAATATTTTAGATTAGCAAGGATACGTTGCATAAGTGTAGTTGTAATAGCCTACGATAATGACAACACCCAAAACGGCAACGGAACCATCCTTATTGGATAAAATGAATATCTTAGTTTACGTCAGTGGTAGAGTTTAATATAACACATTGGTGTTTAATTTAAATATAAAGTACATATTGTGGTAAACATGTTTCCTACAAGTTCTGAAATAAATTAATAAAACCCCTTCCTCTTCATCGTATCAAATTCAAAATTTTATGTAAACTAACTTCCCTATACAACAGTACATCTGCCCGCAGGGCTTTTCATTATTTTAAAAAGGGCATAATTATACATTCATTGTTAATTGTTGTTAGTTCAATGTTTGATACTTGAATTGCAACAACAATAATAATCATAATCATATATTGATAACCAATTTAATATTATTACTCGTTCGCAATCAAACGAATGTAATTAATTTAATTTCACTACGGGAACATTATACAACGAAGCAAACTGCATACCAATAAATTGTTGACGAAAGGATGTTGCAAGTCTAGGCTTATCAAGGCAATTAAAACGTTTTATGGCCGTCATCATAGTATTATGTATCTGTATTACCCTGGATATAATTGACGTTCCATAGTTCCATGTTTCTTTCATTTTCAATTTTATTAAACATGTGGCGGGTAAAGCTAGCTAAACAGAGGTGTTTTCCCTTCCGGAGCACCCGCCCTCACTTCTCCTATTGAAGCCCGAGTGTTTAATTTATTGCCGGTTTCAAAGTTTTACTTGCCTTTCGATTGTTCTTTTGATATGCATTGGTATATTTGATATTTGGTTTTGATTAAAAATAAAACAAGCCCACTTTAGGCTCATATGTGCTCCAAGAGTGCAGTAACCTGTTATATACCGTGTACGTCAAAAAAAATTTACGTAATAACACAATGTAACATAAAATAAATGTCATACTTTGAAATTTTAAATTTGTGTCATAACACAATGAACTATATTATTTGTCGTATTGACTGTAGTCAAGCACAGGTACATTTTACAGTGCTTACGGCAGTAGCGGATCTCGGTCAGTAGCGGATCATTTTTTAGAATAAGGTTAATTTTTTCCATATCATTACGAGAGACCAATAAAACTCGGATATATTTCTGTAAAGCTGGTATTTTTACTTAATTCTACGTTTCATTTGTGTTGATAAACGTCCTATTTTTTAAATTCTCGGCTTTTTAATGCGAATGTCACAAGCGTCTCAGCGACATGAATGTGATTTCCGAAACCTAACTTTCGATTTGACCAACGTGTTCAATACATTACTTTCAAAGGTAATTTGAAATGATTACACAGCTCTTTACACTCGTTAACATGTCTTCTTTCACGACATAAACCTTTATTTAGCTTTACAGTTCATGTCAATAAAAAATAAACCAGTTTATGCAGGGTGCAATTACGGCAATAACGGATCAGCTGCTGTCTACAGTGGACCTCTCGAAAGGCTAAGAAAAATATGGTATGTACCCATGGGGCTGTCTGGTGCTTTCAGAAAAATAATAGATTCTGGTGGGTTCAGTTATGCAGAGGCTATTGGAGAACCAGTGACTAGCTTCCATCCATGGCCAGTACCCCATGAGAAAGATGGGGGCATTGTCATGCCATGTCACTATCTTAAGACCAGATCAATGGGCATTTTAAAGAAGCCATAACTGTCATGCTTGAAGGATAATCTGTATGAGATTAGAATATATTGAATAAATACATTAATATCCAACCCTATATTTTGTGTTTAAGACAATTAAAGTTTTATTCCGTTCTATATTTTCGTCTGGTAACAATTTTGGACCTATGATGTACAGTGTACAATACCAATAAGTATCATTGTATGTATATACTGTCAAATTAAAATCTTCATGGACAAGAGTATGTCATAATATTTATAACTTATAAGGTACAATTATTTTATTTTATTTCCTTCGCCATTTACTGCTTTGATAATTCAGTATTCAAGACAATGTTGATTGACTTAATTTATCAGGGACATTGCGATGATTTTTTTTTTGTTATTTATTTTCATCATGACATTTGTTGATATTACGATTAAAACTCTTTAATATTGTTTCATAATTAGTATTTTTGCAATTGAATGATGAAATATCAAACTAATCATGTTTTGAGTTAATCGCCTATCGTTTTCTTGACACTAAGTGGCGTGATCCGCTACTCACAAATTGATTCGTTACTGACGTAAATACATGGGATACAAAACGCCTGGATTGCCCATACTTATAGACGGACGATTTTTATCATCTAGTGATTAATTGAAAGAGTGGAAAAATGTCAATTGATAGTACCAAAAAAATACAATCGGCAGCGATGTTTTTCTCGGGGAGCAGTGAATATTGCACTAATGATCCGCTACTGCCGTAAGCAATGAACTATTAGTTACCACTGGAAAACTGTATCATGTGTTCATTGTTTCCCCGGTCGTAATTGGTGGCCCTGGTTGTTGGATGTTTGGACAACAACTATATGTCAGTGGGGGTTCCTTCTTCACTTTAAAATTATTATTATTATTATAATTATCATTATTATTGTAATCCCCTTAGAGTGGTAGACGTTCAGGTGTGTTTATAATTTCCATGTATAATGGCATACTAAAATTGCACGTTTGTCTTTTCATCGCCACGTCTACCACAAAATCCAATTACAAGGATAGGATCTTGTAATTGTTATCCAGAGCAATCCCATATACATGTAATTGATGATTGAAACTGTTATATCTGTACGCTTGTGTTTCGTAATATGTATACTTAATATTGTTTATATACCAGTATATAATTTAGTATGAGTACAATTTGTTTTAAACGTGATGTCCACCTTATTATATAGATGCAGAATTTTAGAAAGGTGGGCGTATAATGTGAGAACCGACCATTCAAATCTTCCAGGACAGAGGCATGTTTTCAGAGAGAATTTTTAAAAAAACCTGGCACAAAATCCTGCATTCTGATCAGTTGCAATAAAGAGAAAAGACATTTCAGTCAAATTGCTTAGATCATAAATATGCATTGTATCGATATCAAGGGGGTGGCGCACGCCCCCTTCGCCCACCCTTAAATCAGCCACTAACAATATACAATTTCTAATTCTAAAAAATAATATTACTTCCCTTAAGCGTGGTTCATATAGATTGTATTTTGTCCAATTTATATTGCAAAATACTATATTCATGTCTAACTTTGGGTTCACTGTCTGGTAATATAAGATTTGTTTTAATATGCATTCTGGTTTCCTGATAATTGCCAGAAGGAGCTTAGAACTGTTTCTGATCAAAATACACGTGTCTTATTCCTATATAAAATATAGTTCAAATACAAAAAACTACATTTCAATACATTTCATTAAACAATAAATTTTGACGTCACGTATTTTGTTTTATGATGACTTAAACCTTATAGTGTCATATTATGGCTAAAACTGGTAGTTTTCTCGAAAATAAAAACTATTATTTTAGCCGTAGATACGTATAAAATGTTCGGAATATTCTAATAAACTTGTTATGATAAAAATGAATGTGAATCTATAAAATCTAAATTCTTAAAATTAAATCTTTCATATTTAGATTTAAATAAAAAATATGAACTATTCCAAACTAAAAATATCAATATCAAAAACATTAAAATTGTCCGGTTACAATTCTTAAAATATAAGAAACAACTGTTCTTTCTGGTTATTTTCAGTAGGTATTAATCTACCGACATAAGAACTGTTTTTGCACTGTTTTACACATAAAATACCATTATTATAGTCTTACAAAAGAGAAAACATCAGTAACTGTATCTGAAAAACCTGTACTTGACAACATTCATCCCAAAAACATTACACAAGTTAATGAATAGTTAAAATAAGCTAGATCAGAAGAGAAGCACAATTTTGGACTAATAATTATAAAGAAATATTTTTCATACACTTATTTTAATGTCCAACTATTTAAGATCAACGAAAGATTTCAATTGATAAGAAATTCTGACACACACACACACACACACACACACACACACACACACACATATATTGCATGACTTAAGATACGGATTAACTTCCTTGACACTGTCAAAATTTGATGTGGTACCAGATAAAGTAACCTAAGAAATTCAACAAACGGAACACGAAAACAACCACCATAATACATATGCTGAGATTACTGATTAACAATATAACTACATGGTATAGTATGTACAGTTAAGAAATGTCTCTTTCTCTTAGGAACAAGAGAAATTCGTAACAATGTCCAATGCTCATTTCGGGCGGATCTTATTATATTTGTTAACCAATGCTCATTTCCTGCGGATCTTATTATATTTGTTAAAAAGGTTCGATACCAAAATGCATATACATGTAGTATATAAATAAAATGTAAACAAATAAAAGAAAGAAGTTACCAGAATAAATAAATACATCAGTGAATAAGTTGATAATTTAGAGAAGTACGTAAAAGTCGGAATTAATGTTATTGCTCTTGTTATGTCTCTGTTTTAGTACACTTTTTCCCAAGGTTATGACTGCCATAGCTTTGATTTTCCTTTCATGGTTAGGTTTTATGGTTTTAATTTCACACACTCCACATGAAATTAAAACAAACTTTGCAATCATATAATACATTTACATAATGACATAGAAGGATAGCATCAAGATAATTGATTATATTGGACAAACAAATAGTCTTTACGGTAATAGCCAAACTAACGATGTCCTGTACACGTGTTTGATAATTTTTTGATAGTTGTTTGAAGTGGTCCTAGTTTTATATGACTATGTCCTCAATATGAAAGGTTTAAAGCGTCCACAGAAGCAAAATAAAAACTTCAAAAAACACATTTAATTGTTTAAATAATTAATAAATAATGTTGTTGTGAAAAATGCTTTGTAGGTCATACAAAAAATTATTGAAAAAGAGTTAAATTTCAGTATTTTCGCACATTTTCATACACTTACTATTTTTCTACACACAGTTTCAATTTGACATTGACAAACATTCCTTAGCTAAGATTTCCCTCAACTTATATTTAGCATATTTTGGCAATCTTTTTTGGAACTAAGAATAAATATTTTGACAAAACTAGACATAAATCTTCAATGCATGAAGTGCTTTTCAAGGACGCCTTAAATTGAAATTTCAAATGCATGTTTAAATTAAGGTAAATCTTAGTTAAAGATTGATGGTGAAACTAAGGCCAGCATTTTTATTATTACGTAGGAGAAATGCACTAACTAAATATTGAAGATAAGATTTTTTGTTTTATTAACTTTATTATATCGTCATTGTCCCTGTTATTAGCACAATATTACATTCCGAGACCCAATAACAACTTATATTGAAATATCTGAATTAAAATACATCATTTATCCTTTAAGTAAGGTAAAACTAAATACTAGTAATTCTAGCAAAAATAATTATTTTTCGTCTTATTTGTATTAATAAGACATATGTTTCCCTAACCATAATAAATCTAGAATTGAGACTTATTACAAATCAGAGTCGATTATTAGCTGTAGTATTGCCAAGAACATATAAACACAATGTGTAATGCCCAACGTGTACTTTTATAAACGGTAAAATGGATTGCTTGAATGCGATAGTAAATTTCATAAGTAAATTTCCGAATAAAAATTCGATGATGTAAGTATTAAGCAATGTAGGTGCAGTTTTTTTTCATCAAGATATTATCCAGATGTGCAAATGTACATTATGTCAATTCCATAATGATTTTCTGTTTTAGCAAACTAGTGTTCATTACTGTACATTGCATTATGTTTTATTTTCCCCTCTTGCATTTTTACTAACAATACTTTTATCTCTAGTAACTCTTCCTGCATGGAACTTATTTATTGGTGTCAGTGTCTGATTTCTGACTGGACATTAATACATTTTACTTTGACGAATCGTTTTTACGTGGCGGGTATATGTAGGATAGGAGGTGCTTACCCTTCCGGAGCACCTAGCCTCACTTCCCTGGTGAAAGTTTACGTGTTAACCTAACTTGTCAGTTTCAAAGTTTATACTTACAGGTATACATTTAATTTAACCAGGTAGGTGAGCATGTGCGCTCCGGAAGGATAAGGACCTCCTGTTGTCAATAGCTTCTTACACTTGCCAAGAAAGTAAGAATAGTGAGAAGAGTAATACCTCAAAGTAACTCCCAGATTTTAGTTAATATTAAAAAAAATGTTAGATATATCTTATTTCATCACCGTATGTTTGATTTACATTGTTGTTATTGATTTGCTATGGGCGATATATTCACAACTTATAAATAAAACTGCCACAGATCTTAATAAATGACCATTGTGTTATCCGTGACGTAGGTCGAAACCATCACAAAGCGTCTTTGCAACAGCCAGTGTATGCCACATTAGTAATTACGTGTGTCGTAAGTATGACGTACTCAGTATGGATGTAAATTAAACCATTAACTATTCAAAAAGGAAAGATGATTACAGCAGGGAAAAGCTTAAATACGTTCAAAAACAGCATGTAAACAGTCCAACAATTAACAAGAGCATAAGGAATATTCCAACATCCATGTCGATTCTGTGATAACATTCTTATACTTGTATACAAAAGTATGCAGTTAAACATGGACCCCTACAAACATATGATGTTATATTTTACGTCTGAGTTCACTTATATAAAGTACATAATAATTGGTTTAATTATATCATTAATCAATAATTTAGGAAATTGATATATTAAACACTATGTTGTATTTCTGCTGGTGGTTTAACAAAAAAAAAAAAAGAAAAATTGTAAAACCAAGAATAATCTGACCTACTCTCTATAATTAAACACCACAGATGGCTACATATAAACACACTATGTGCTGATAATGAGAAAAGATGATCTGGTCAGCTAAGACTAAATTTGGCCAAAGTATCGAATTGAAAAGACCAATGAAAATTATTACAGCTCATGTTCCGCTTGTAAATACGAGGTTATTAGAATAAAAAAATCAGACAGGGTTTATCCTCTGGACAGGACTAACAGGGATTACGAGAGAGAGAGAGAGAGAGAGAGAGAGAGAGAGAGAGAGAGAGAGAGAGAGAGAGAGAGAGAGAGAGATTGAGTCACTGTTTTATAAAACATTTTGTACAACTTTTTAGAATAGAATAAAAGTACTATTTAAACTATAAACGTTTAGTAATATTGTTACACTTTTATATCAAGCTTACCAGAAAAGATGATATTCACACAATTACAGTAATTAATAGATGTATTAAACACTATGTTGTATTTCTGCTGGTGGTTTAACAAAAAAAAAAAGAAAAATTGTTAAACCAAGAATAACCTGACCTACTCTCTATAAATAGGCACCACAGATGGTCTTAACATGTATATATATATATAGAATATTTAACGTCAATAAAATGATATAAGTCATCTTGTACGTATGGAGTTCAATTTTACTTCGATAGTCTAGAATATTTCAAAAAAAAAAAAAACTAATTTAAATTACCCGAATTGTTTCGAATTTGGTATATTTATAATCAATAGTATGCCTATTTAAATTTGGTTTATTTATAATCAACAGTATGGCTATTTAAATTTTAAAGGATCCTCGAATTTTTAATTGGGAATATATGTACATAACGCAAAAAATTCTTAAATATATTTGATGGCACAAAATAGTAAAACTGAGTATTTGTAATAAAAAACCATACTAACTCGTGTCAAAATCACAATCCCAAAGCTAAGTAGAAACTTTTAAACTGGCTTTAACGTTTTAAATGTAGCCTTTCGCTAGCGCCATGTTTGAGATTTAAGACTAAATATGAAGCCGAACTTGGAGAATCAGTGGTATCTTTTCTTACAATATTAAGGAAAACATGGCTTAAAATTTTTGGTTATTTAGATAAGAGCGATATCAAATTCTACTTATCTTTGCTTGCTGTGTAGATAAATAACCCCGGGGCTGCACATAAACACACCATGTGCTGATAATGAGAAAAGATGATCTGGTCAGCTAAGACCAAATTTGGCCAAAGTATCGAATTGAAAAGACCAAAGAAAATTAATACAGCTCATGTTCCGCTTGTATATACAATGTTATTAGAATAAAAGAATCAGACAGGATTTATCCTCTGAACAGGACTAACAGGGATTACGGATGAGAGAGAGAGAGAGAGAGAGAGAGAGAAGAGAGAGAGAGAGAGAGAGAGAGTCGCTGTATTATAAAACATTTTGTACAACTTTTTAAAATAGAATAAAAGTAATATTTAAACTATCAACATTTTAGTCGTATTGTTACACTTTTATATCAAGCTTACCAGAATAGATGACATTCACATAGTAATCAAATTAAATGTCTTTATTAATTGAATTGCTCATTTATTAGCTAACGCGAGTGAATAACAATGTAAACAATCACACAAATAGACGTCATAGCATTGTAAGTAAAGCAGAAATCATACGTAAGAAAACAAAGACATATAGTCAACTTTTGTCACACCTTCGTATATAGGAATGTGTAATACAATTAAACAAACGAACCCATGTCCAAATCACAATCTCAAAGCAAAGAAAAGGCTTTGAAACTAACAAATTAGGCAAAACAACTTAACTTTCACCAGGAAAGTGAGACCGGGTAGTCTGGAAGTGTGTGCACCTGCTGTTTAGTTAGCTTCATCTGTCAAGTGTGAAAACAGTAGCATGGAACCATGGGCGTCAAATAAATCTATGGCAATGTTGGATACAAAGACATCATACTTATAAACAATTTTTGATGACGGTCATAAAACTTTTTGAGGCCCCTTTAACACAGGCTTCCAATATCCCTATGTCGACAAATTATTTCTAAGCAGCTTGCTTCATGATCCCATAGTGGGAACGAGCTCTACCTTAGCGTATTAGTTGGAAAACAAATACACTATAAGCGGGAGAAGCAGGTATATTGTTGCATAGAAAAAGAAAGTTTACAATAGAAAAATGAAGCAAGAATCGCCGATTTTCAAGATCAAGTTTAAATGTAATCTGATACGAAAATGTACATGAATGAAAAATTAAATGATAACAAAAATGCAAAAAAAAAAAAAAAAAAAAAAAAACTGTAATTAACAATTATAACATAAAAATAAGAAAACATAGTATTTTAATGAAATTTGTGATAAGAGTCTCTCCCTATTGTTAGAAATTTTCAGTTCGCTTGCCGCTGGTTGATGTTTTTTTTTTTTTTTTTTTTTTTGCGTTACTGCCTCGATACGAGTAAAAGATTTTTACTGGAACGTAAAACAACATCAATCCACTCCACTCAGTACATTTTGATTCTGAATTTTAATCAGACTGATAGTTGCTTAATTAACTTATTGATATGGTCTATTTTAAAACTGTTTGCTCGACAACAATATAAATTAAAATTAAAATTTTAACCTCAATGAGCACTAAATTTTAAATGGCAATCTAATTACATGGCCCATGTGTGTCTGTTAATAAGCTGATACAAACTTTAACATTTGTCACAGTTTACAGTGTAATGAACGACTCCTTACGTATACTTCCGATCAGCCTCTCGGGGGAGTTACTGTAACAACTAGAAACTATTTATTTACACAACATTTTTTGTTAAAACAATTCCCCTTAAAACTCTAAAACAGTTAAGATAAATTCATTCTGTTAGAATTGAACTTCCTTTAAATATTTACTTGTAAGTAATGAAGTTAGTTGTCGGTCTTAAAAGACATGTTGCTAAGCACTTGTTTAAATAAATGTACATTATACAATCAGTAGAGTGCTATTTTAAGATATAGAAAGAAACACTTTGTGTCTCAACTAGTGAAAACATGTAAATAATTAATGCAACACAAAACACGAAACGACAAATAAGAGCAACAAACAACACAGACAAGTAATGATACGCTTATTTGGTCACTGATTATAAAACACTTGACTTGCAAATCAAGTTTGGAATATAAGATTTTAAAGAGTACATGTAATGAAGTTTTATTTTTGCATATATTATTTTTCATACTTAAATATCAACCTAAGTAAAAAAATATAATAAAAACTGATCTCGAAAAAGTAAGATATCGGTGATTTTCTAATACAGCTTCGGTGAATCCACATCGAAAAGGTCGACTTTGGTCCCTCAGAACCTTTGTGTAAAACTAGTTCGATTGCCCTGTCACTATTTTGAACAAGGATATCGACATCGATGTTAATATCTTATTAATTATTCTGACACCTTGCACATGTATGTAGCTACAATTTAAATTTATTGATCAAAATATTTTCAAAATCATTGTGTACCTGATATAATATAAAATGCCTTATGTCCGGCATACTTAGTGCTTTCGATTTCATGTTGACTTTCAAATCACAACTGCTACAAGAATTAATTGTCTATTATTTTAAATTTGTTAAAAACCAAGACCATTTCTCTTGTATTTTTATGTTTGTGGGATTTCCCGTTGACTTTCAGTATAACAACTGGTACCACAAGAATATATTATCTATTACTTCAAAACCAAGACAATCTCTCTTGTATTTTTGTGTTTGTGGGATTTCCCGTTGACTTTCAGTATAACGACTGGTACCACAAGAATATATTACCTATTACTTCAAAACCAAGACAATCTCTCTTGTATTTTTGTATTTGTGGGATTTCCCGTTGACTTTCAGTATAACGACTGGTACCACAAGAATATATTACCTATTACTTCAAAACCAAGACAATCTCTCTTGTATTTTGTTGTGTTTGTAGGTTTTCCCGTTGACTTTCGATATAACAACTGGTACCACATAAATATATTATCTAAAAACCAAGACAATCTCCCTGTATTTTTGTGTTTGTAGGATTTCCCGTGGACTTTCGGTATGACAACTGGTACCAAAAAAGTCATGATATATTTCTTTAAAACCAAGAAAATATCTCTTGTATTTTTGTGTTTGTGGGATTTTCCGTTGACTTTTGGTATGACAACTGGTATCACAAGAGTTCATGATCTATTACTTTAAAACCAAGACAATCTCCCTTGTATTTTTGTGTTTTGGAAATTTGCAGTTGACTTTCGACATGACAACTGGCACCACCAGAGGTAATGATCTATTACCTTAAAACCAAGACAATCTCTCTTGTATTTTTATTTGTTTGTAGGATTTCCCGTTGACGTTCACCATGACAACTGGTACTACAAGAGTTTATGATCTATTTAAAACCAAGACAATCTCCCTTGTATTTTTTTTTTTTGCAGGATTTCCCGTTGACTTTCTGTATGACAACTGATATTACAAGAGTTTATGATCTATAACTTTAAATCCAAGACAATCTTTCTTGTATGTTTTGTATTTGTAGGATTTCCCGTCGAGCTTCGACATGACAACTGGTACTACACGAGTTTATGATCTTTTACTTTAAAACCAAGACAATATCTCTAGTATTTTATATTCATGGGATTTCCCGATGACTTTCGGAGCATATGCAACTATAGCGGTCTTTACTCGGTATAATGTATATATACAGGTGATGTAAATGGGTTTATATAGGGAAAAGATGCACCTGGTTTAATTAAATAAATAGGCATATTTTGATTGACAAAAACTCTAAATATTTAATAAAAAGTTTGCCACTTTCAAATCGTTCAATATTCTACAATTTTTTCTGCGTCTAAAGACATGTTTTACGTTAATGGCAAATTACTTTAAAATTACTTTGAAAATTGGTATGATTTTACGGATAACGATATTTTTGCATAGATTTATTACATATTATACCAGTTTTGATTTTACAGTACTAAACGGCCGTTTCGGAATACAATTCCTCATCAGTAGTGCTTGGACCAAAATTATGAAACCAAAATTATTTTGAAGATGTTGAAAAGCTACCCAAAGGACCAAATATATTTTACCAAATTCAGCTAAGAAAATACTTTGCATGAGGTAGTATACCTTAGTTTTTGAGAAATTTTAAATTTTAACTTGCAGGAAAATTAGACAATTATAGTATATTTCTGACAATAATACGAAATTATTGCCTACTGGGTTGATGATATCCTCAGGGCACCAGCCACCAGCAAAGATATCGGCCCAGGGGTTAAAATTACATATTATACCAGTTTTAATTTTACAGCACTAGACGGCCGTTTCGGAATAAAATTCCTCATCAGTAGTGCTTGGACCAAAATTATGAAACCAAAATTATTTTGAAGATGTTGAAAAGCTACCCGAAGGACCAAAATATATTTTGTCAAATTAAGCTAAGGAAATACTTTGCATGAGGGAGTATACTTTGAGTATAGTTTTTGAGTATTTATATAGTTAATAGGCAAAGAATTGCACGGGGATGCTTGTTATTGTCTACAAATACATGTACAACATTTTTTATAGAAAATGTAACACTTTCACATCATTTCATAATATTCACATCTTTCTGCAAATTAAGATATTTTTCATAATTTTCCGACAATGGCAAATTACTTCAAATTTATTTTTAAATTTAATAGAGCGGCATATATACCTCAGTTTAATGTCAACTATTATAAATAAATAAATGTTTCGAAAGACCTTTTTGTCTGCATCTCTAGTGACTACAAGACTTCCTTTTCCCCACGCGGACTGTCATTGGTTCGTTGGTAAATTTTGTTAGAAAGGAACCGATTACAGACATACCGTTAATTAAAATGTTATATTTCGGAAATTAATTAATCTCTCTCTCTCTCTCTCTCTCTCTCTCTCTCTCTCTTTTACTGTCATAGTTTTAAACATCTCATAATCATATATAAGTACAAATAACAAGAGGCCCATGGGCCTTAACGCTCACCTGTGACCTTGACCTTTGAACCTATGAGCTTCATTCAAATATCAAAATGATAATTAGGCCAATATTCTAATATACATCTCTATACAAAAAGTTTATAGTTTTTAGATAAATAATCATTTCAGTACTTGTTTGTATCTGTGATCTTGACATTTGAACCAATGCCCTTCATTCATATATCAAAATGACCATTGTGCCAGTACCAACAATATTCTAATAAACATGCCTATACAAAAAGTTCATAGTTTTGCAGAAAATTTACTATTTTGGTAAACTTGTACATCTGTGACCTTGACCTTTGAACCCATGACCTTAATCGATATATCAAAATGATCGCCATGTCAATACCTACAATTAACCAAAAATCCTACGTCATTATCACCAGAAATGTTAAAAAAAATAGCATTTTTTATCAAAAGTCAAAAACTGGGACATGACCTTGACCTTTGACCTTGACATCGATCGAAAGAAAATCGCAAGACAAGATCAACAGTGAAAACTTCATACAATTATCTTTAGCCATTATGAAGTTATAACAATAAATGTCTCATTTTAAAAATTACATAATTTTACGCAAAAAACGCGTAACCTATTTTTCGTCCAATTTTCATGAAAAACACAATTTTAATGTATCTAGGTATCTTGAATCCAAAAATCTAATCAAAATTTGCCTGCACCTTTTGGTTTCAGAGAAGAAGATGTTTTTGTCTTTTGGCTATTTATAGTAACGGCAGCCATATTGTTGGGCGTGGTCAAACCCCAATTTTGAAAGCCTGTTACCCAGGCATAATAATCACAAAGTTTCATCAAATTTGGCTCAGTAGTTTTGGAGGTGAAGATTAAAATGTAAAGTTTACGCACGACGCACGACACACGACGCATGACACACGACGGACGACGAACGTCGGACGACGGACGGTTATAGATAGCAATAGCTCATCTGAGCCTTTCGGGTCAGGTGAGCTAAAAAACTAAATAATTTATTTTCTCCGACTTCTCCGAATTTATTTGTCCTACAAGCGTACATGGACATGAAGACCATTAAGCTAATATGAAAACTGCATGTATAAGTAAAGTGACTTGCGCCCCCTGATTAAGACTTTTAAGTTCAATATGTGGCCTTTAGTGCGACAAGAGTATATGTTCTATTTCTTTTACGCGAAGTAAATGTCCCTTGTATTTTGTGTTTGTGGAAAAATAATTAACCCCTATAATGTTACATAAATCATGTAGAATTCTTGAACACGTAGGACAACAAATTCTGTAGATTGTTAATTGATAGGGTAAGAGCAGGTGTTTGTAACACAAGCTAATTAATACAACGCGGAGTCTTCACTTTTTTATATATTCGAAAACAAATTTGGTTTTTTAAAACTCATAAACTTTAAAAAGTTGTCATGATAAATTACTTTTTTTAATCAAATATATTTACTTACACGCCGTTTGTATTAATGTATATATATTTCACGACGACAAACAGTTTGATTTACTAACACAATAGTCATGGTTTTTTTTATTTATTTCATAAAAGAAAAAGTATTAACAATAGAAATCAATTTTCCAATAAATTATTTTCTTACGATCCCAAATTTCATTCGAAAAACTGATAAATGAGTATCATGTTTTGTCGACATTATAAACAAAAAATACATGAATAACGAATAAATAATTAGGTACAGCGACCCCACCCCCACCCCTGATAAAATAGGTAAAAACGACACCACAAACTCTATCAATGAAAACGTGCACAATGACATGACAAATTAGCACAATGAACAAAATTTCAAAACGTAACGACAAACTTGTTAAATGAAAAAATACATTACAAACTCGCTCAATGAAAAAAATACAAAAAAACTCGCCGAATTGAAAATAAAAAGGGAAAACAATTGTGAGATAATCTTACATATGACATTAGCTAAATCAAACAAGAAAACTGCGCATTAAACAAAATTGTTTCATATCTATATAATTTACTGGCTGTGGGTGTTTTTATAATTAATATTGAAAAGGCTTGTGTACCTATCGCACTGGTCAACCACGTTTTACGTACGAACACGGATGAATAATTCATTGCAATAATGTTATTTTTGATTTGTGTTATAAATCAAATTCTGCATTAAATTAACTTCGTACTTGGTGTTACTATACGGTGTGGGTGGGTCAAATGAGAAAAAAATCATTCGTTTGAAGGAATTAGCTAAATCGTATTAACAAATTACCAATTTTAGGTCGAAACCACAGGGATCAAAAGATTTTATCAAAAATCAGAGGGAAAATTTGTTTATAAAATTGTTAATAAAAATGTTTTGTTTGGGTTGTGTCGCGTTTGGGTAAAAAGACAGTCGAAAAACAAAATCAAACATACTTATCACATGTAATCAACATTAGGAATGGAAGGAACTATGGCACGTCAAATATATCCAGGGCAATCCTGGACACAGACATTAAACTTATCAACAGTACTGTGATAAGGACCATCAAACTTTTGAGGGTCCCGATAAGCTTAGGCTTAGGCACTATCCCTGGGCCAACGATTTATTTGAAACAGCTTGCTTTGTTCTATAAAGTTCCCGTAGTGAGAACAAACTTTACTATAGCGTATTAATTGGGAAACAAATACACCACAAGCAGGTATATTGCTGCATAGAAAAACAAAGAATGAAGCCATCGCGTTTTTCACAGTTTCAAATGTAGCCTTTCGTGGAGATCATAAGGTATAAGTCTAAATATGAAGCAAAACTTTATCAGTCTATCTTTTTTTCAAGCTCACTCGGATAGATTGTATTCATATTCAAAATTTTGGCATGTTGAATGGTTTATGCCTATGTACAACATATGAAAATTTCAATATATGTTTTTAGCGATTTGTAAGGTATGGATCTACCACAGGCACCTGTTTCTGATATTAAAAAAATAACTCTATACTTAAACATAACACAAGGTACCCATCTTCACGCTGTCCAAAACGTATTCATATTCCGCTAAAGAATGAAAGTGCAATGGTCAAATAAAGTTTATGTCCTGTGACATGGCTTAGAGCCGACAATGACGGACATTTTATATACATCATTCTTTAGCGGAATATATGTAGAAAAGAATGGTATATGTTGTGTTTTTGAATTCCCAAGCATTACGTAAAAAACAAACAAAGAAAAACCAAGGGGGTCAACGTTTTGGATAGCATGAAGATGGGTACCTTGTGTTATGTTTAAGTAGAGTGTTATTATTTTAATATCAGAAACGAGTGCCTGTGGGATCTACCTTAAGTTGTTATACAATGCTGCAGCAAAAACTAGAACCCAAGTGACAAGCTTGACAAAAAAGCAATAATCTATACATATCGGTAATCTATCAATCTGGTACAAACTGTGCACCATTGCTTGCCGATTTGTTTCTTCATTCTGATGAAGCAGAATTTTTGCAGAACCTTGTTAAATCTGGAGAGAAGACTGTCGCCAAATCATTAAACTCAACATACAGATACATAGACGACGTTTTGTCTCTTAACAATCCTAAATTTGGAGACTATGTAAATGTCATCTATCCTAATGAGCTTCAATTATGACGCACACGAAAGGCATCATTTGAAACTTTATGACAAACGTGATGACTTCAATTTTTCTATTGTCAACTTTACTTTTTATGCAGCAATATACCCGCTTTTCCTGCTTAAGGTGTATTTGTTCCCCAATTAATACGCTGTGGTAGAGATTGTTCCCACTACGGGGACTTTGTACAACGAAGTAGGCTCCTTGCAAATAAATTGTTGACTCAGATATTGCAAGCCTAGGCTTATCAAGGCCCTCAGAAAGTTTTATGGCCGTCATCACAGTATTGTTGACAAGTTTGATGTCTCTGTGTCTATGATTTCCCTGGACATATTTGACGTCTCATAGTTCCATGTTCCTTTCACACAATTTTGATTACACACGTGGCGGGTGTAGCTAGCTAAACAGGAGGTGCTTACCCTTCTGGAGCACCCGGCTTCACTTCCTTGGTGGAAGTTCACGTGTCTAACCCACCTTGTCAGTTCCAAAGTTTTTACTTTGCTTCTGGATTGTGATTCGGACATTGATTAGTATGTTTGTTTTTGATTTGACATTGGATTTCACCAGCAGCAACGTGTCAGGCAACACGTGGCCAATAACGTGGTATGACAATGACCACAATTTCACCATTGGAAGAGTACCAAGTATGTGTTATTCATATTTATTTCACTGGGCGGCGCCGGACCCATACATTTGTGTGGAACAACCAAAGTGCCGGGAGAGAACAATTCGCCTTGGGCAAGATGACAAAACTATTAGAATGGAATTCCAATTTTGTGACCTGTGAGCAGACTCTTTAAACCACTTGATCCCCTTTTCCGAGGTACAATCCAAAAGAATAAGTCATGCAAGCCCTGCGGTACATGCATTGATTAAACTCCTAAGTTCACAAAATGATATACATTTACCAAAATTTTCAATTCAAAATCTCCTTTGTCGCATAACGGTGTCTAGAGAATCTGAAAGTAATAACAGGCTCTACAGCTAAGATTAGGCAGTCAAATGGTCTTAAACCATGAA
Source organism: Anadara kagoshimensis (assembly GCA_021292105.1). Taxonomy (NCBI): domain Eukaryota; kingdom Metazoa; phylum Mollusca; class Bivalvia; order Arcoida; family Arcidae; genus Anadara; species Anadara kagoshimensis. The sequence goes on along the minus strand of CM037861.1, from coordinate 65,558,351 downwards.
TTATGAATCACATAGTCTCTCACTGTCTAGGTTGCAATTCCAATCAATCAAATCTTGGTGAGAGTTTTGTCAGTTGGTTTGCCAAAGGTTGGTTCTTTCTTGGCACCATACTTGAACTGAAAACCACAGTACAAGTGAAATACAATTGACCGGGATGTAAAAGACCATTCCTTCACTCCTATATACTCTTTCAACATGACAATCTATCCAATTCCAAACAAAATTTCAACAAGCCATTAACTATGGTATCACTTTATTTTAAAGGCAATATAAAACATAAAGCACTCAAGTTTACAGCATAGTGAAATCTATCTAACTTAATCTGTTTCATGCAGGTTTACATAATATTAACTGCATGTACAGGCTAAATTGGTGAAATAATTTTGATACCTTGTACAATTGTACTTGATTTTTCTTTCCAATCTGATCTTCCCTTGTTTAACTGTCAAATGATCCAAGAATCCTTGTGATAACAGCTAGCAGGTTTGAAATTCCACCACACTATTTTATATTAAAGACCAAATCTTTATTGGTGATTCGGATAATTTATGTTCTATTGCTAATTTTTTTCTCTCTTTTGTTCATTGAGGACTGTTCTTATCTACATTGTGTAAGGGTTGCATAAAAAGATTCTGATTATGAGACCTAAAGTACATTTTGATAAAAATAGATAGGTTTCACTGACTGCATTTAATAACTTATTTTAATTTTATTTTACATTCAATTAATTTTTTCAAACAATCCAACATACAAGTTCAAATATCATAGAGTATTATACTTGAAACTTCATAAACAAGACTTAAAAGCAGGATTTGTACTGCATAATTTCAGCCATTTTTTAACATTTGCTGGAGCATCTGAAGCTTGATTTGTTTGGTTAAGAGCAGACCACATGACTATATCTGCCAATGAGACTTCAGATCCGACTAGCCAATCATTTCTTCCTAGCCTGGAGTTGAGTGACCTAACAGCTGCAGCTTTTTCTTTAGTATTACCTTGTAGTATCTGTATATTAGCTGTATCTAACCACTCGTCAATCTGAGTGGCTTTTACGATATCATCTGTATCATAATTAGGGTTTAAAAGTCTCATTAAATATCTAGCTACGTTTGACTCTCCTATAATTGGTGTTTGTCGGTGAGGTTCAACCATCAATGTCGGCCCATTGGATACTGAAATAAAAGTTTTTTAATTAAAAATTGCTTACTGATATATCTGTGTATTAACACTTTTTCAAAATAATATATGAACATGTATTTCGTATAACCGGTAATTAATCTTTGCTGTGATAATTCATTGACTAAACACACTAAAGACACATTCTCTGTGAGTGAATACTAGTCCCATAAAAACTTCAAATCAAAGTGTATTTCACTTTTAAGAAAGCAGATACAAGTTAAATATTCTCATTCAGCATCACCATAAAATACAATCTATGTAAGCTAACATTAAGACAATGAAACAAATTTTTATCCAAAGGAAGTCACTTTAGTTAGAAGAACAGTGTAGCTTGTCTACAGTCAGATCGATTTCTGGACAACTCTTACCCAAGACAAGCCATACCCAGGACAACTCGTACCCATACCAAGACGACTTGTATCCATGTGTTGTTTTAACATGAAGACAACTCATACCCAAACCATGACAACTCACACCAAAGAAAAAAAATTCTGAAAATTAAGTTTGATTTTATAACTTACTTAAGTATTAATTTCACCATTGTATGAAGAAATATTAGCAGTAACTGTGTGTTCTTTATTGATACATAAAATCATAAAATTAATTCAAAGATAAAACGATGATTCAAATTTAGTGAGATTAGAAAGAAATCTGTTAATTTTGATTTTTTTTTCGTACAAGTTGTCTCAGGTTGGTTACGAGTTGTTTTTGGGTAGATGTCTTGGGTACAAGCAGTACCGTAACTACTTATGAGGCAACCGAGGCAACTGCCTCGTTAAAAATTTAACCATGTACCTTTTTCGCACATAAGTGTGACATTGAGAGAGAGAGAGAGAGAGAGAGAGAGAGATTTTAAACGAGCATTTCCTTCAACTAGTGACAGTTTACATGAAACTATTTTAATGATTTAATAAAGTGATTGTCACATTAAGTTCGCATTATTATTTAATTTGTCATTTTGGTAACTAGTTGTAATGCGGTACTGTCCGATTTCAGCATTTAGCGTCTTGTCTTGTGTAAATCTATCAAGTGATCTTGCTAATGAAAATGCAGAAATATTGTGAAAAATCCAGGTGAAATGATAGACCTATTTTTGTCTGATACCCGCCCACATACAATTTTAACTTTTAAACTATCCTCTGACCTGGATTAAGAGTTTTAGTGGTGTGGTTAAACTAGTTTTCATGGCACAAAACCATCTCACATATTTTACAACAGCTGGTCTAGTTTTGAGCTTACCTATTATACTATATTACATGTGAAAGATAAAAAACATTGAGACTGTTGGTACTGTATGTCATATATATTGGTCTTCAATTCTTGCCTCGGTTTATTTAAGGGCCTAGTTATGGTACTGACAAGTTGTCTTTAAATGGGTGCAAGTTGGGTGCGAGTTGTCTTGAGTATGGGTTGTCTTGATACCACCAGATCAAGTATCAGAAAAATCAGATAGACCAGCAGAAATTATTGATATTGATACTGGACACCTGATAAACCAGCAGAAATTATTGATATTAATACTGGACACCTGATAATCAGACTTGAACTGTGGTATGAAATGAAAAAATCTTCTTTTACAAGTGATCTATAAATATACTGTACATACCATCCTTCCATATGACTGTAATCATTAACTGGTTATCTCCCCTTTCCTTTGCTCCGTCATTAGTAAATATCGATGTTAATTTTTCAGGAACATTTACAGCACTAGAATGAACATAAGTTTTAGCCCCTACTTTAAACTGTTGTTTTAAAAGTTCATATAATACAAACAGTGAAAGTGGAGGACTGCTAGGATTAACAGATACCACCAGGTCCAATAACACATCACCCTGAAATATAGATAATGATGACAATTAAGTAACCATTACTAAGTGGGTGGTGACAGGTAACTGGGATTAACAAGCACCACCAACACATCACCCTGAAATATAGGTTATAAGATATTGGTGAAAATTAGGTAACCATTAATAGGTCTATATAGTGACAGGTTTTTCAATTCTGAGATTAACAGATTCACAGATATAATGACGCCAAATCAGACATCACCCTGAAATAAAGATTTTTATGAAAATAACCTTGACAAATATTCATAAACAACCAAAAAAAGAAATGCTTAGGAGAGAAATAATAACAAGAGGCCCATGGGCCTTAGCGCTCACCAGAGGCTGAGTACATATCTCTTGCAGAGGTCCAAAGGTCAATGACATTAATTGAAGAGAATGTCCAAATTTTCAGCAGTAAGAGCCAATTATATGCAAGGATTTTTGCAAATTAATTATAACTTGTCCTAAGAATGCTACATATAACATATCTCAAGTCTAGCTACAATATAGTATTTATAACAGCTAAAACATCTATATATCAAAATGTTCATTAGGCCAATACCTACAATATTCTAAATAACATGTCTATACAAAAATTTAGGTTTTTGAGATAACCAACCATTTAGTATTTGTTTGCACCTGTGACCTTGACCTTTGAACTTATGACCTTCATTCATATATAAACATGACCTGTAGGCCAATACCTACAATATTCTAATATACATGTCTGTATAAAACGTTTATAGTTTTTTAGATAATTAACCATTTCAGTATTCGTTTGCATCTGTGACCTTGACCTTTGAACTTATGACCTTCATTCATATATCAAAATGATTGTTGTGCTAATGCCTACAATATTCTAATATACATGCCTATACAAATAGCTGATAGTTTTTTAGATAATTAACCATTTAAGTATTCATTTGCATCTATGACCTTGGCCTTTGAACCTATGACCTTCATTCATATATCAAAATGACTGTTAGGCCAATGCCTACAATATTCCAATATACATGCCTATACAAAAGTTTATAGTTTTTGAGATAATGAACCATTTCAGTATTACATGAAAAAATGTGATTTTTTACCTTAAAAGAGGCATAACTCCTAAAAGGGGTCATCTGACAACTTTGACCAAACGGAGACATTAGTAGAACTTTTGATTCTAAAGAGCTTAAGATCCATCAGATTTTTCTTATCTGCAATTGTTTCTGAGTTATAAATTCTGTTCAGTAGTTTCAGAGAAGAAGATTTTTGAAAAATTGTTAACGGTCCAGGTGAGCTAAAAATAGATATGGATAGAGAGGATGACAGTATTAAACTTCCCCCAGACTCAGAGAAATTTGGGATTAAGCCAAACAATTACCTGTAATGGTGATGGAAGGGAGTTACTACTTCGTGTGACAGAGACAGACGATGATGACGAGTCTGATCTGCAACTTGATGTTTGTGCAGTTCCATATCGCCTCCTTAACCCCGAAACGACTTCCTTCAAATCTTGTAACTTTTTCAAGATGGATTCCTGTCGCTGTTCAAGTTCCGCTGCTGGATTATTGCCCGTTACTGGAGATTCCTAAAATATTAAATACACTTTATTTATAGAATAATATTAACTTCCAGTTTGCCAACTTAAATGCTTTAAATATGAAATGTGTATCTCTGTTGTTACAGCACCTGAATATAGACCCAAGGGCTGTGGGTCAGAATTCTGTTGGGATTATGTACTAGCCATATAGACCATGATAAAAAAGTCAATTTCTCATTAATGCTGATTAATTTAGTAAATGAAAAGAAATTGAAAACTGACAATTGCAGAATATATTGTATAAAGTCCACATGAGGACAGTTTGTTGTTAGATTTACCACTTATAGGAACTCAAAACAATGGGTGGAATGCAGTGGTCTAGGTAGCTCAGTTGGTGGAGAATTTGATTATAGAGCCACTGATATCAGGTTCAACTTGTACCAGCCCTGCATTGCTTTCTCCTTCCTGTTACACAGTAATTATGTTACTATAAATTCTAATGTACCGGTAACAGGAAAGGGAAAGAGTCTGCCAAACCGGGACTCAAACTTGGCACTAGACCTTCCACATACTCTAATGAGATACTCAGCCACCCATTAAGCCTGTCCACTACATTCCCAACTCCATTCTTCGATTTAACTACCTTAAATAGAAATAACCAGGTTCCACTGAGGGACAAACCTGTTGCTCAGCCACTTCCCTTGATAGAACAAGCCCAAAATGTGGCACAGCCACCGAACTGAAACTCAACCCAGGACATTTCCCATAATACTACTAGCAGGACAGTCTATGGACTACCTTTTTTCATGGTCAAGATTCTTTCACTTATATTGAGGTGGTCAGATCAGGAATGGTGGAGGAAACTGGAGCGCCAAGAGAAAATTACTGATCTTTGGCAAGCGAACTGATACTTGGATCTGTCCCAAGTGAAATTTGAACATAGGCAGAAAGAGGCGCCGTTCTGCATGGCCACCCATTGAGCCCGGTCCATACTTATATTGGAACAAGCTTTAGTGATCAAATTTGTTTTTCTGACTGATCCATTCACATTTTACTATCCCGAAAGATATTCACAGTGCTCAAGACAGGGGAGGATGTCTTTAGACATGGTAGTGGACACTTGCCTTAAAAGGTGGCAATTATGTTATGTTAACTTGTAACATGTCAGATGTCTCAGTCTGACAAATGTACACTGTGCTTTGATTTCGCAGAGAAACCGGCATCCGACCGGGCACCTGTTCTACTTTCGTTTTCCAGTTCCTGGTCCGACTATATTTACCTTTGATATGTGTATTGTGTTAGTTACGTCTGTGTGTAAATTCTCTGCCTTATACATTACGTTAGATTTTGTCGCTAGAACTTCAGGTCCATAATAAGGTTTTATACGGTACATTTCACGTGTATCGGAAGCCATGATGAAAGTGATCTGCAATCCGCCAGGTGGCCAAATAAGGACGACAACCGACTACAACAATATAAGAGAGGTAACTCTTATTCTTATTTTTTGAACCCATCATCAGAACACCAAACATTTAACTCTGCATTGAGTGCATCTTTTAAATAATTATCGTAGTATATGGGAAATAGCTGGGTGTTTGACGTTTATAACCACACACGACCACTGGGCATTTATTCTACTCCAGTGCAGGTCCAAAGTCGGGAGTTAACTTATACTAAATTATCATGCAAAAACAAACGTACAGGGAATGCATTCCAAATTACAATTCCATGGTGAAAAATTGGAAACTGGAAAAAATTCAATAGGAATTATTAAAAAAAACAAACATACCAATCCATACCCAATTCACAATCCCAAAGCAATCCAGGAAAGTGAGGCCGGGTGCTTGTGAAGGGTTAGCTTTCTAGATATATTTATATATACCGCCTCGTGTGGAATCGAAATTTAGAATAAAGGAACATATGTAACTATGATACGTCAAACATATCCAGAGTAATTTTGGATACATAGAAATATATCAATCGTATCTTTTATTTCAAGCTCCGTAGGATAAATTAATGACATTCACATAATCTACAAATTTAGGATTAAATTAAGAGATCGAACGGCATCTATATATCTGTATTTGGAGTTAAATGATTTGGCGGCAGTCTTTTCTGCAGATTTAAAAAGGGTCTGCATAAATTCTGCTTCATACGAATAAAGAAACAAATCAGCAAGCAATGGTACACAGTTTGTGCCCATGGCCACTGGTATACCGATTGTTTGTATTACCAAAAGCAAGAAATATCAGTTGTCTATCAAAAACTCCAACAAATGATAACTCAGCATATTTTTGTTTAATTTGGAATCCGTATGTTGCTTGACAAAATAACCAGAATTCCTATTCAATACTAGATATTTTTATTTTGGTTTACCGTTTTTTTAAGACCGACAAATAAAAAATAAGTAAATTACATAAAACAAAATTCACCGATTAAATACCAAAAGAAAAAAAAAAAAATAAATAAATAAATAAATAAATAAATAAATAAATAAATAAATAAATAAATAAATAAAATAATGAAATGCAATAGGAGATAACTTTTGATGTTTTATGAGAACTGAACAACTTATATTATGGTTGATGCCACGGCTACTTTGATTAACTCCATTGAAAAATGCGTTAACCAGGTGTGACGCTTTAGATTCTAAAGGCACTAATGACCAAAAAGTACTTTAAAAATACATCATTTAGTGGCCATAAGAAATAAATTACTAGTATTGTGTGAACAAAGTTTCACAGTTATCTCAAGTTGTTTTTTTTATTTCAAGATTTCTGGAGTTGAAGTTTCATGCCTTGTTGACGCATTTTCGAAGACAAATAAACCGTGAAATAACGTGACTGTTCAGTTCTCGGATTAATTTGATCTGCTTCTCCTGCTTATGGTGTATTTGTTTCACAATTATTACGCTTTGGTAGAGCTTGTTTCCACTACGATAACTTTATAAAAACGAAGCAAGCTGCTTACAAATAAATTGTTGACACGGGGATATTGCAAGCCTGGGCTTATCAGGGACATCAAAGTTTTATGGCGGTCAGTCACAGTCATTGTTTATAAGTATGATGTCTCTGTATCCAGGATTGTCCTGGGTGTTGTTGTTCCTTGTAGTCTCAATTTTGATTAAGTGACACCGCGACGTTACGGATGGGTGTAGCTAGCTAAACAGTAGGTGCTTACCGTTCCGGAGCATCCAGTCTCACTCGAGTCCTTGCTTTAAAGTTTAACCTAATTTGTCATTTTCAAAGTTTTTACTGTGTTTCTGAATTGTGATTTGGACACGGATTACGTATGTTTTGTTTTGATAATTTGAGAAAAAAAACCCGACATTATCTCGAGTCCTATTATAGTTACCGCGCGGCCGAACTCAGGGGACTTTTTAGTTTTGAACTTGTGACTTAGATTAGTCTTTTGACAATGATTGGTGTTCAAACTTTATTTTGCTCAGTGGTTGTTTCTGGTGCTTTGCCAAAGAGGACATACAACTCAAAAACGCTTTTCTTTAAAATGATGTAACCGCCAGTGAGCTGGTGAAAGGAAGTTTCCCTTTGTGTTAACTATTGACCGAGATCAGTCGGGCGCATTTATTCATTAAAATTAATTTATTAAACTTGGTCCCTCGTTGTATTTACAATATAATATTACTGCCACGCTTTTTATAAAATAATTGCATTCCGAAGTAGCACAGTCACGGATAACTTCACCAGCTGTTCACGTGCGGAAGAACATATCCACACGAGGTGACGATATACCAGGGGTAAATGTTGATCATTTCAGGTCTAACATGGCTTAAATAAAAAGGATTGAAATAACCATTGCGAACTCTTTTTTCAGAAGTACATTTTACCATATCCTTTTGTAAAAAGGAAATTGAAATAAATCATTTTATGCGATTATGAAATTTCATCCGACTACCATTGTTCGCGACACATAGGATGGATAAGATAAGATTATGAAAGAAACGCAGATCGTGTTTGAATAATAATTTTATGCTAAAAATTACTTTGTTTTAAACATAGATAACTTGCACGTGACAATTTAACAATTTAAAAGGCGCGCGTATATACAAAGAGAGATAATCATTTGAATTGATTTGTATCACTCAAGTTAATAAAAATTTGAATGCCAAGCGATACTTGAAACAAGAGTTTTGATTGGTTGATCGAAAATGTATCCGTAACTTTCAACCTCATAAAAAAGCATGTCATGGTGACCGATTTTCACAATCTCACTTCAGACCATACATTTACACTTTTCATATAACAACAGTTGTCAATAAAAGATAAAATTGCTATAATTCCTAATTAATTTTCAACTGTTTGCTGGATTGGGTTATCCAATGCGCTTATGCCTTTCATAAACATGATGCGATGAAGTCAATATCGAAAATTTAATATTCTTCAAATACGAGTCAGAAAGCAGTTCTAAACTCTTCGATCGAGTGAAGAAATGATACAAAGGAACACGTTTTATCAAAATACACACTAATTGTCTGGCAAACAACGTTCGTATTGACGAGGTGTACGAAAAGTGCGCTTTTCCTTTGTAAACCCTGGGCAGTCACGTGACCATGACAAAAATGGCGGCTTCCAAAAATTTTCAACATGGACACTTAGTAGCCCCTGATGCGATGCCATAGAGTTTATCTCCAGTGTTTTTGGTGTATTTTGCAAATTTGGGCCCTCTGGAGTCACCAGGACTGATACAAGATGTCAACCAGGGGGAGGCGTGCTCGAGGTCGCCCTCCCAAAACCACCCTAATTTCCAGCAGAAATAAAGCAAACTTTTTGAGAAAACCAACAGCGTATCAGACACCAGGAGGGACATCCAGTGATCCAAACTCTCGCTCAAGTACTCCAGTGAGTGGACAGGGTACACCCACAAGGGGAAATGGCAGAGGGAGGTCCAGGGAGGCTGCACAGAAAGGAAGGGAATTTATTCATCATTTGTTTGACGAGGACGACAGTGCATCTCGTTCAAGCATAGGAGATGTTGATGCAGACGAGTCGAGTGATGTTTTAGATGACATAGAGGCTTTAGACAACTCTAGGGATTCAGATACAGATTATGACGACTCTGATTCTAATGACAGTGATGATAGTTACAGCACTTTAGGTAATGTTTTATTTGAAAAATACAAATATAAAATGGTCCCATATCCACATGCCTTGAGAGACACAAACTAACATGAAAAATAAATTATCAAATAGATTCTATATTCCAACAAAATTACAAAATCAAATGTTGTACAGCATCTGTCTTAAATATTTTTTTTGGTCACTGTCCTTTTTTGTACATGTGTTTTTACAGTTCCCCCAGGTTCCAGCACCCACCCCAAAATGTCAAAATACTTTCAATGTTGTTGTGTTTGTAACAGTGTACTTTTGAAAATCTGATAAATGTTATTTTTCATTTAGTTTAGCCTAATCAAAACAAAAAATTGTTATGAGCATCCTCAATCACTATAGAATATTTCTATTATACAATGACATACATTGAGATTTTGCATTTGCATGTTAAAAAATCTGACGAATGAAGGTGTTATACGAAGTTAACTTCTTATTGCACTTTGATGCATAAGATTTTTCAACATGTAAAATTCAAGTTATGCATAGGAATTTTTATTCAGATTCATTGAAAACAAAATTTAAAATAAACTTGCAAACACATTGCTACCAAAGTTTTGGTTCTGAACTAGCAAGATCAGTATAATATTAAAATCATTAAATTGCACTGTGATGCTAGTGCAACAATATGCCCCAACCTTGTGGAGTTGTGGTTCATGACTGGTGATGGAATACCTGCTTTTTATTAGAGCTGTAAAAAGCTCTACTAGTCTAGTCTTTTGGATTCACTCAAAACTGAGGTTCTGTTTCTCTGTGTACACTTACATTATGTTATGTATACATCCAATTTTTGAAATAAGAGTTGGGGATATACTTTTGTCAGTGTTAGAATTCACTTCTCTACTCTGATCTTTGTGAGTGGTAAATTGTCAAAGTTATAATGATAGAATTTATTTTCTACACCATTTACATTAGTCATCAAGATTTTGTAAAAAAAAAAAAAAAAAAAAAAAAAAAAAAATTATACTAATGTACACTTTCAATCTTTTTTCTAAATAGGAAGTTCAACTGGAAGACGCAAGTTATTTTCTGTATTTCGCCGTCCCAAGAGCCCAGTTTTCCCAGAGGATCGTGAAATTCCACCGCTTGTTTTACCGACCAGTTCATCAGATTTATTAATACCATCAGAAAGTTTAATGGAGTGTTTAAGTGTTTACGAAGTGTTGCGCCATTTTAGGACGATATTGAGACTGTCACCATTTATATTTGAAGATCTGTGTGCCGCCTTAGTACATGATGATATTAGCACCATTCTAAATGAAATTCACATTACACTAGTTAAAGCCATGAGAGAAGAAGATGGAAACAATACGACTTTTGGTCCCTCTGATTTAAAAGACAGCATCAATGTGTATCTATTCTTTCTAGATGCTATGACATGGCCAGAAATTGTGCGAGGCTATTTGGAAACAGATAACAAGTATAATGAGCATTGTGAAGCAATTTCAGTGTTACAGCAGCAAGATTTTCCATTTGTGTCTTTTACAGAGAGATTAAAGGTCCTCCGAGTACTAACAGATCTGTACCTTAGTACCAATAGTGTACGAGAAGAGATCATGAATGAAGGCAATATTCATTATGATGATCATTGTAGATCTTGTCACAAGTAAGGATATATATATAAATTGACCATAACTTTGATATCCATCAGTTTATTTAATAATCTGAATTTGAATCATAACTTTGCCAACTTTCAATCACATCTTTTTATTTCACATGGTGCTTGGAATTGGGAAAATAAGTATTGTTTCAAGCAAATTTTCAAACATTAGAAATATTAATTAACATTATTAATGTTGTGAAAATTCACCAAAAATATTAGGAAAAATAAATGAACATTAACAATACAGAACCTTAGCGGCTTAGCCCATTTTCAGTTCCAAACCTAAGCAGATTCCAATCTTAAAAATTTGACTTTGCTCTAGTTTTAAAACAATTTGTCCTTTAGATGGAGTATATAAAGTTAATTCAAGTGATAGCTTATATTTTGTTTAATTTATTTGTATAGGTTGGGTGATTTACTTTGCTGTGAGACTTGTTCTGCTGTTTATCACTTGGCCTGTGTAGAACCACCTATGCAAGAAGTACCTGAAGAAGATTGGGTCTGCAGCATTTGTAAAGCTCATCAGGTAAGATTTATTGTCATATACAACTATTATCCTAATTCTTTAAACGACTTGTCGTTAGGAGTCAACTGCTATTTTGAGAAAATGCTACCATATTTTACACCTTAGTTCCTTTATTGCATTTATATTACAAAATGTATTTTCTCTTAATTGGAAAAGTTCCCATATATACCAGGGCTCAAATTAGATTTTGAAACAGGGAGAAGTGACTTCTCCCTCAGCCAAGATTAGGGAGAAGTTTTTCAAAACAGGGAGAAGTTTTTCCGCTGCGAAATTTAATACCCAGCAACGTGTGTTCCAAACTTTTTGTCTTTACAAATGGGAGCATCCCTATTTAGGACTTGCTTATTACATAAATGTAATATTAATTATTTAATCAAAAGAAACCAAGATGTAAAATTTCTTCTTAATTATTTTCCTTTTTCTATATATTTTTAAAGCATCAGCCATGCTGAATGCTTTATAGCGATCGTTGGATTTTTTCGTATTTAGCGCCGCTCTCATTTCACCTTGACAGCCAATCAAATCCTTCGTTTCGACTGAAATTACGGGAATTTCCATGTACGGTATCCCAGGTATGTATAAACTCTAATCTGAGTGATTGGGTCTCCCGGAAAGTTACGAAAGCAATGTTTCATCATGGACACATGTGCCGATCTGAAATATATTCATACGCGTATTAGTCCGTAATTGTTTTTGCTGGATATATATTTTGATTCTTCACTTTTGTATGATAATTTTAAGATAAAAACCATAAAGTATACGCCCCTCGGAAAACCCAACAAAAATGACGATCTTGTCAGTTCGCGCCGACGTTCTTCTTTTTGACCTACAGTGCTGTACACAGTCGCCGCCATATTGGATTTTTTTAATTTACGCAAAGTGACATCGATAAATAAACACAAAGTATGCTCATTAAACAATTTTTAAGTTAAATAACTTAAAACATGGATCACATTTGATGATAAATTATATATATTTATGAAAATTGATTGTCAATAATATTTCGTGTTTGGGATATCCCGACCTGGTTCATTAATATTCATCATAACGTCACGAGGATTTTCCCGCTTTCATTGGGTATTAATATTCATTCCTGTCAGTTTGCCGGTGGCGAAATTATGCATAACAAAAAAGTAGAAATCAAAGATTAATCCCAAAAATGTGATACGAAACTGAAAGAAGAAGTTTATTTACAAGTTATTGACTATGTTGATAAATCGTTTGTGACTCGTGAAGTTGTGTACTGGATATCAATACCGTAGTTCGTATGCAAATTAGCCATGTGTTTGGGGCATGCCTGCATTTGACACCCGATGCCCCTGCTCAAATGTATTCACATAGCGTAGTGACTGACCTTTTTAGTCCAGAACACCCTTGCCCCTTTTAAAATGATCATGACACCCTGTCCTTTTCAGTTATCAGTTTAATATAAAAACGGCATGCTTTATTCTCGAATCTCTGCAAATACTTCCGATCTTCCGCACACACTCCACTTCTCACCATATGTCTCCGAAGACAGACAATTTCATCATCAATGTTCATTTAAATACATTTTCCAGTTGTTTATTTTGAATCAACAAAATAAATCGCAAGAAAGAACAACTTGAAATCAAAATCTAAACGAAACTGAAAAAAAACGATGTTTTAAAATTTTCAGATAAAATTTATTTACCTTGTTACAAGTCCTTATTAGATCGTTTTTACAGTGGATATCCGATTAAAGTTGTTGTCAGTAGTTTAATCCATGGTTTTTACAACCTTTAATTTCTTTTCATGAAGCCACATTACTTTATTTCACATAAAATAGTTATTGTGCTTTCTTAAGTTCTTCCGATTTCTAGAGCACCGTTGGTGAAGTAGAACAGAAACTAAGGGCGGGGAAAATAGGGTACCAATCTTGTGAACTCAACTCCTCTTACAGTTTTCAACCAAAAACCTTGAAACTTCACAGAATGTTTCTATATATATTGAGGATGTGCACCTGACTTTATGGAAATATTTCAAGATTTTTTCCCCATTTTTCAAGACTGAAACTTAGTCACTTTTTAGCAAGTATTTGAATGGGGGTACCTACTTTGTGAACTCAACTCCTCTTACAGATTTCAACCAAAAACCTTGAAACTTCACAGAATGTTAATATATATATTGAGGATGTGACCTGACTTTATGGAAATATTTCAAGATTTTTTCTCCATTTTTCCAGACTTTGAAACTTAGTCACTTTTTAGCAAGTATTAGAATGGGGGTACCTGCTTTGTGAACTCAACTCCTCTTACAGTTTCTCTTAAATTCAAAGTAATTTTATTGTAACATTTTAGTTGTCTAAATAATAATCAATTAATTTTCAATTGATCGTATTCAGAAATATTTCCCCCTTTTGTACACAATTCTTGTCAACAAACTTTTGTTGAAAGAGACAGTAGCCTGGACAACTTCTGTAATTGGGAGGTACAGATTATTAGCTTATTGTGTCAGGATGGTTTATACCAATTCAGGCTTTTGAAGCTCACTTGGACAATTTATATATATTCAACAATAATTTTAAATACATTTAAATTATTTCTAAAACAAAGGTTTTATTTTTATTTTTATTTTTTTTTCAAATTAATTGTGAATTCAATGAATAAAATTAATGACTTCAACAATGGTTAATCTGTCAATTGCAAGTCAAGGGAAATAGCTGGTCATGGTGAAAGTTTTTTTGTGATGATGACACTATGTCGATGATGATGTGGCATGATGATCTGGTGAAGATGATGCCAATAATAATGATGATGATGACATTCAGTTCTGCTGCTGCCAATGATGATGATGATGATGATGTCACCATGATGATGATGATATGACATGAGGAGATATAATGATGATGATGATGATGTGACATGAGGAGATATGATGATGATGTCACCATGATGATGATGTGACACGAGGAGATATGATAATGATGCTGATGATGGTGATGACATGAGTTCTGTTGATGCCAATGATGATAATGATAATCGTGATGAAGAAGATGATAGTGATGGTGGTGATGAAAATAAGCTCTGCTGCTATGAATGATGATGGTGATGATGACAATGTGACTTGACGAACTATGATGATGATTATGATGGTGACATGAGTTCTGTGATGATGGTGGCAATGATGACATTCAGTACTGCTGAGCACTGCCGATAGTATGATGATGATGATGATGATGGTGGTGGTGGTGATGACATTCAGTTCTGCTGCTGTCGATGATGATAATTATTCAGGATGATGATGATGACAAAGCCAATGTCTTCATGCTGATGATGTGACATGATGATGATGATGACATTCAGTACTGCTGCTGCTGATAATGATGATGATTATGTGACACAAAGAGCTATGATGAGATGTGCCCATATTAATGATGTAACATGAGGATTTCTGAAAATGATTTTTATAATGGTGGTGGTGATTGTCATGGTATGGGTTCTACTGCTGCTGCTAATGATGATGATGATGATGATGATGATATCTTCATTTTGATGATCAAAATGTGATATGAGAAGTGATAATGATGATGATGGTGGTGATTACAGATCCAGTTTGGGTTTTCTTCCAGTCGACTGCGTTTTAGTGGAGTTATGCCCCTTTCAGTTTGTGGATTTTATCAAAATGATGGTTTCTCTGGACTTTTTTCCGTTACGCTTGAGATATTTCACTCAGATTTGGGGTCGGGTGAATACAATTTTTCTCTCTTGGTTTTTCAAAAATTGAAAATTTATATTTATGCGAATTACTTAGTTTACTCAATTGATAAACATTGCGTGGCATGTCCATTTTGACCATTGTAACATATCAATATGTTAGAACCTAACAACTTGCATAAAAAGCAGACTAGTTGTTAAAAGCTTCCCGATCACAGTATCTATTATTTGCATGATTTTCATTTGTTACTGATTCATTAGACAAATCTCAGTTTCAAGTGCACATTTTTTTTTTATCAAATTGCTCAGTTTAGCTGATGCTTCAGTACCTTCAGTACTTTGATTTTTTGGGGGGGGGGGGGGAGTGTAGAATAATATATGTACAAGCTCAGTGCCGCCATACTGACAATAATTTAATAAAACATATTGTTTTTATGTTTATTGTAATTTAAAGGCTCTTTTATGAAAGCAAAACACATTGTCACATCACTATTAACACTGTCTAAATATTACAATGTAAATGTGAAGTACATGTACAATTTGTTTTAATAATTAATTTTAAAAATACAATGATTATAAACATAAAAAAAAAAAAGTAAAAAAAAAAAAAATAAATAATAGATATAGGCCCCCTATGTGCACTTTTATTTTCTGATTGAGTTATCCCCCTTGTTTAAAAGCACATGTCAAATGGCTGCTGACTCCAAATTTCTAGAGATGATTTTTCTCATTTTCAATCATTCAATCGGAAAATGCTTTTATTTATGGATTCCTTTGTGAGGAGGCAACATTCTGAGGAGGTCTGTTATTTTATTGAATTTTCATACAAAAAACGATATACTGTTTTGTTTAATAACACCCCCCCCCCCCCCCCCGGTTTCCATACTCATACAGACGTTTTTTATAGCAAACATTTAAGGTTCTTCATCAAGATGGCTTCTAATTACATCAGTCAACAGGTTGATGAATCCATGACATGCATGGATGATCTCAAATTAAGCTAATTATCGGATTAAAACACCTGTAGATATCGTGAGTTACCTGTTGTTTACCTTTCTATGGGAGGCGCCTTAGGGGTTAAATACACTTGGTAAAACTTAGGGCGATTAGAACATCGCTTTTGAGGCAGTTTAGGGCGAAGTTTTTTGAAACAGGGCGAAGATATCGCCCAACTTCGCCCTTATTTTGAGCCCTGATATACCTGAATAATCAATTTGGCTAAAAGGTTTTCTGTAGAATAGTGAAAGTACTGTCTCACCATCTAGGTTTGATTATCACTTAGGGCAAATCCTAGTGTGAGAAAAATTGAAAGTTGCCTTGCAAAAGATTGGTGGGTTTTTCAAGGAACTCCAGTTTCCTCCAACATCCCAGAATTGATCACTTAAATGTAAGTGAAAGGATTTTGACTTGGTGTGAAACACCATTACTCCATTCCATTCCTCTTGACTACTTTTGGTCTGTTTACTGTCAACATCATATGTTAATGATTTTGATATTTTTGAATGATTGATATATTGGTGACAAAAATTATCACTGTTCAGCATACCATTACCATCCAAACCACTTATTAAAACATTACAACATTAAACCCTTGTAGATGTTGGGGGTATTTGGCTCTCAAGAGACAGTTCTAGTTAGGTTTTATGTTTAATGATGTATTATGATATTTTTAGGTTAAGGGAGTAACAGATTGTATCTCAGAAGCAGAAAAATCTGGTTTATTATGTAGACAGGAACCACTAGGTTATGACAGACACGGGAGAAAGTACTGGTTCTTAGTCAGAAGAATTGTAGTGTAAGTACATGTAAATACATACATCTGTTATATGTACAGTCAAATCTGTCTATAAAGGCCACCCAATGGAATAAGTAAAAGTGGCCTTAATTGGCAGGTGGCCCTAATATAGAGGTTCACATAGCATGAATGAAGAACAATTGGGATACAATTCTACTACCTGGACTGTACCTTAAAACCTCAATTCATTGCCATCATTTTTCGGTCAAAGTTTGGCATTGTAAAGGGTTTGGTTGTGAATTTAGAGAGGATTAAAAAAAACCAAGTAGAATAAGATTTTGGAAGTTCAAAATTGTGTGAGGATAAGCAAGTCGCTGCAAGATGACAAAGTTATCGAGGGGCATTAAAATGAGGTTTTACATGTATTGTACTTATGTTGCTAATGAATATAGACTGAGTTTTACTATGACCAATCCATAATCTAGCAAGTTAAGAATATATAATATACATGTTCGTAAGTTGTAATCAAAATATGTTGTTATATCTGTAGATATTTATATGTTCCAGAAATCAAGTTATCTTTGTTTCGCATTAGATTATATAAACAAACATTACAATATTCAATATTTATTATAAAAACACATTCCTAAATACAAATTTATTTATATGGTAGCTGTTTATTAATATTGTTTTTCAACTTATTGTGGATATTGATGTTGTACTTTCAGTGAAGGTGAGAATGAGGTATGGTACTACAGTACAAAGGCTCAGTTTGATGAGTTAATGGAGGTACTAGATAAAGATGAATGGGAAAGAGATCTGATAATGGGACTGAACGAGTTTAAAGATGACATTTTAAAACAGATGATGCTTAATGAAGAACTAACAAACTCACACAAAGGAAACAGAAAATCTGCATTAGAGGTTGAATTAGGTTTGTAATATTGATGAGTTATCTCCCTTACCACCCTCATCATAAAGCAACTTTGTTTTAACTCTATTTCTCGTAAGTAGGAGGAAACATTTGAGGTTCATGTTTTATATAAATTTATGAAATTAAAAAGTATGGATACAAAACATGTTTAGAAGCTTTGTACAAGTTTGTCTTATGATTTTTAGCAGTAACAACAAAATAGACACGTGAAATACATATATCTTGACCTGAAAATAAAGAATGATCATTAGTATATTCATTTTACAAGAGTTGATGTCTTGAAATTATAGAGAGCTTATGCATTATAATATGTTTACCTGTAATTGGATGACTCCAGAGCTTTTGATTTAGATCATTGTTTTATTTCTATGTATTTAGTTATACAGTCAAACGTGTCTATAAAGGCCACCCAAGAGAACCAGTAAAAGTGGCCTTTATATACAGGTTCAAACAATATGAATAAAGAACAATTAGAATACCATTCTACTGGCCTTTATAAGCAGGTGGCCCTTATATAGAGGTGGCCTTATAGGCAGGTTGGACTGTAATTATCTTATCTACACACAATTACAGCAAACAATGTACACATACAACATGTATAGGGACCATCAAGATGTTTCATCTATGGGATGCATGTAATCACCATTGTTTGTACATGTAATTTTGCAGGGATAAAGCTTAACTATTTTGAATTAGGGGCCCAGATCATGTCAGAAAAGAATTTGTAATAGTAATAAATAGCTAAAATGTGTAAACATAAAGAGGCCCAGACTGATTTTTAGTAGTCATGGGCTACTGGGCCCCTGCTAATCTTCATCCCTGTTTTGCTCTATTAGGATCATTGGACATGAAGTAATTTCTAATGTATATACTGTTTTCTTGTTGTGTAGAACAACTGAAGAAAATTCAGGCTGAAAGAATTTTGAGGAAAGCACAAGAAGAAGAGGAAAGGAAACAGAAGGAAGAAGAAGAAAGAAAAAAGAAGGAAGAAATGGAAAAGATGAAAATGGAAATGGACGATAAGGGAATAGAGAATATGGCTGATTCAGGAGATAAAGTTTCATGTGAAGTGGCAATGGTTTGTATTAGTACTGCTTAACAAGGGGGAAATAGGGTCTGTAAATCTAAACATGGGGCCAATATGAATTTACAATTTTTGGGTACAAGAAAAATAGGTTTGATTAGAAATTGTGTCAAATGACATCACTAAACAATGATTATTTGACATACTAGTACCCAATGACTGTCTGTCCTGAATTCAAAGTGTCTGAAACATTCATATTTAAATTAAGGATTTCACATGAAACTTATTTATAATGTCAGATAAATATCTACTATAGAATCATATAAACTTGGGAACCTTGTTTTAATTTACTTTAATGTTGGCTTTTTGGCATTATTACTCTGAATTTTATTTTAAGGACTCTATTAAGTGCTTATGGCTTATTTCTCTAGTAGAAACAATTATTTTCTGACTGGTATTATTGCTGAAGATTTACCATTTCGTGAATATCATTATTCCTCAAATTGTCCATATTTACAGTGATAAATTTCTGATTAAATGTTTTTATATAGGAGACTTCTGAATCAACTGTTGTTACTACTGCAAGTACTACAAAGATTTTAAACTCAGCCATAGACAGTAACCAAGGCAACAAAGAAAACAGTCAACCATCATGAAGTTGTAGAAACTACTACCATAACAACGACAACAACATTGACAAAAAGTGTCTCCTCAGTCAGTGTGTCAGAATCACAAACACAAGAAGAACCTATGGAGATGGACAATAAGTTAGATATGGAAAGTGGAAAAACTCTGAAATGTCAAAACCTGAAGATACATGTAGTATAAAAGAGGAACCATTAGTGAATTCATCTTCAGAAAAACAGGAAAATATAAACACAAACTCACAAACGTCAAATGCAATAGAAATTAAAAACTTTAATTCTTTAAATCCAAAATCTGATGCTAAACCAACCATTCTGAATGTACAGTCAGTTTGTCCTAATGTAAAACCAACTGTACTTAAAGTTACCAATGATGAACTAGCAAAAAAGACTCCACAAACACGGACAGTGTTAATAGTCAACAGAGACGGTAACAAAGTGACGTTAGCTGTTAGTAAACAGCCGATTGATGGTAACGACCAAAACAAGGAGGGTAATCAAAGTGGCGATAAAGACGCGTCTGAGACAGTTACAGAGCAATCTTCTAGTTCTACATCAACAACTGTGACGTCTACTGCAGGTAGGACTTGTATATAAGTTGATGGGTTGGTGGTGGGTACATACCATACTTTTAGCCTTGAATCATGAGTCATAACCTTAATCATATGTCTTTACATTTAGAACACTTCAGATCATCTCAAATTTTATTCTTAAAACTAATGCAAGTTTTCTTATTTCCTTTAGGCAGTTCTTTATTTACTTCAAATCTTTCAATATACGGACAGTGGTACTAACTGTGTTACTTGTATGTTCCGCCATAATCTGACAATGTAAATTTGGTTTTAAAAAAATTTTCATGTTGCCAGTAAAGCCAATAAAAGGCTTTACTACCTATATTGTACAGAAGTTATCATATTATACAGTACCAAGATGTTTTAGTTATACATGTAATGATGTATGTTCTTAATTCGTAATACATTATTTTCAATCTTTTTTCAGAAGCCAGAAAAATTGTAACACGGTCCAAAACTGGGTCACTGACGCCAAAACAGTTTTCTGATTCTGTGACAACAACAAGTGGTTCCTTTAAGAAGCTATCTTCCTCTACCTCTGATGATGTTCTAGTCATAAATAAAGATGGTGATATCACCAGGGTAACACGAAGTAAAAGTGCTTCAACATTAGTCACTCATCAGTATTTTAAATTGGGTATGTATTATCACCACATGTATTACAGCTATGATGATTAACCTGAAATAAAGTTATCATTTGTACATGGATAAAAATTTATAATTCAGAAAACATTTCCTGAAAATCTGTTTTAATCATCATGTCTTTTGACAAGTCTTTGATCTTGTTGAGTGGAGAAATGGTGTTTTTTTGTCCCAATCAGGACTATTTCACTTTTATTTCGACTGTCAGTTCAGTAATGGTTGAGATAACAGGAGTGCAGGAAGAAAATCTCTGACCTTTAGCAAGTTAACAGACAAATTTTCGCACATTAGGTTGTGCCACAAGAGGGATTTGAACCTAGGCAGTGAGAGGTGCTGTGATCCATAAGCAGTGGTCTTTAAGATTGTGTCTTTATATAAAATCTGATATGTGATATTAATTTTGTGAAAATCTATTTTATCTTATAGGGTTGGAAAATAATTTTAAGACTTTCCAGAACCAATACTCCTCAAATAATCTAGCTCTTAACAAACACCAACACAATGAGGAACGTGATAAAAGACGTTACTTATCACACAAGTTTAGTCTTACACAGCTGAGTGAATTCAAGTGGAACGGTGCCGTGACCGGACGTAAGTCCATAGTTCTTCAGACACTCATGATGACGATTATACAGCTAGAGAGCTCAATACCAAGTTCATTTTTACATCCAAATTGGGCCCTCCATAGAACCAGTTGGAACAGTGCTGTACACATGTGTAGAACGCCAGGAGATTTTGGTTTAGCATTGGCAATCCTTGAAGCTTGCATGAAACCAGTGATATTTAACCCTGTGTGGGTGGAATCGTTAGGTAAAATATTTAGTTAATTCTTCAAAATGGAATAAAATAAATGTCTGTCATGGGTAACATTGTAAAGAAATGTAAAATTAAGAAATGTGTAAAGTTATTCCAATGCTTTGCAAACATAATTGTTATTTGTGTTAAAAACTAAGATTTTGTACATATGACTACCCTGTTGAGACTTGTCTTTCTGTAAAAAAAAAAAAAAATAAAACAGATTCCCTGGTCATTAAAGTCCAGAATTCTACTGCCAATACTGAATAGAAAGCCTGCAAAAGACAAAAATCCTGGTCTGACAGTCAAAAAAGGATTCATTCATCTTGTTATCATCCCTATTGCTGTAAACTTTTTGCAAAATTGCACTTTTTAGTCCAGATATGTTGTTGGTACATAGATCAAGAATTTGAAGTTAATCTTTTGAATTATTACAGGGCATACTAGATTAAACAAAATCACATCCCTTGATAGGGAAGAAATAAAGAAGAAAGAAAAAGAAAGTAGAAAACGACGAGAGGAAGAGGAGGAATCCAGACCTTTAGTGTGGATAAAATATACACTGGGATTAAAACATCAGGTACTTAATAAAATAATAACAGGATATTTGTATGTCTTTTTTACTCCCACAAACCCGAGTTTTAGGGCAATATATACGAACCACCAAGTTTGTCATCTCTTGTCTGATCATGTACACTCCAGGCCATAACTCATTGCTGATTCAGAGGATTTTCATGAAACTTCATAATTGAACTGGCATGGCCTTGAACTAAGATGACATCTTAAAGGTCAAGGTCACGTAAAGTGTATGTTTGAAAATTGTGACCGGACCATTATTCATTGCTGCTTTGGGTGGATTACATGAAAATTCACACTAATGTTTCCCATGGATTAAGGATTAGTCATGATCTTGAACCAAGGTTATATCTTAAAAGGCAGGGTCAAAGAGGATTTATGTTTCAACATTGTGTATGTGGGATTTGGGTTTACAGTTAATGAGATCTAGGGTATTTATCAATCACAGACAATGCTAGATTGTACTCTGTGGAGTCCATGGATTGGGAGAAAATTATCATCAAATGCCTTTTTGGGGAGAAAATCTAATGTGAAAATAAAGTTTCATCAGTTAGGAAATTTTTAACTCACCTGAACAATAGGATGATAGGCTCATGTGAGCTTTGTCATCTATCTTCATGCATTGAGTGTAAAAAATTTCACATTTTTATCATTTCCTCTAAAACTACTGATGATATTTGACAGTAATAGTGTCTAGGTGAAGGGCTTTCAGATTTGCACAAATAAAGGGGTTATATTCCTTTGTTTAATTTTAGAGATGTTCTTATTATGATTTAATTATATTTATGTTTCAGGTGTGGAAGCAGAAGGGTGAAGAGTACAGAGTGACCGGTGGTCAAGGATGGATGTGGATAAGTAATACATACACACAGAGTGGTGTATCTCAGGACACTGTTGGACTTAGGGCAGTTGCCCGAAAAATGTGGGCAAGAAGACGAAAGGCAGCTGAAAGTGTTTCTAAGTCAATCCCACCATCTTCCAGTACAGTGTCTGGTGGTGGTAGTCAAGATGGTGAAAAAGCTGAGAAAATGGACTCAGAATCTGACAATAAAACAGAAAGTGCAATCAAAATGGAAGAAATTCCTAAATCAGAGAATGACAACCAAGAAAAGGATGTGAAAGAAGAGAAATGTGATACGAAAGAAGATGTGAATAGTAACATTGACGAAGTGAAAAGTAGTAGCAATAATTCTGTGGCAGAAAAAAAGAAATAAAAATGGAGAATAGTCCGAAAGAAAAAATGGACACTACTGAGATTAAACAGGAAAAAGAGGAGAAAATGGACCTGGATGTGGAATCCGTAAGTCCAGTTAAAAAAACAGACAATGTTAGTAAAACATCCATCAAAGAAGAACCTTCAGGCAGCAAATTATTATGTGAAAATAATAAAACCAGTTGTGATCTTTTCAATTCAATATTGCCACCAAAACTTGAAAATGTTGAATTAGTTGATGTAAGCAAGTCCTTAATGGACAGGACTCATTATCCTAAAATTACAAAGCCTTATGCTAAACTCGATCTGTTACTACAGAAACGGTTAAAACAAGAAGAAATAGAAAACAAACAAAGACAAGCCTTACAACAACAAATAAACTGGAAGTTAAAAGTTCAAAATGCTGTTGGAAAAGACGAATCAAATTCTAAAATGTCTGACAAATGTAAATCAGAAAGTGACGAGAAGTTAAATGTTGATGACGATGAACCTCTTCTCATGAATCAGGACCATGATGACGAATGTCCATTCACTTGTTATTCATTTTCATGTCGCTCCAAAGGAAAGTCTGTGTGTTACTCTGCTCTGTGTAAACATAGTCACATGATTGACTCTGGAGAGATTGACGCTGATGAGGATGAGGATGAGGAGGAGACTAATGAGAAAGATGATGTAAACACGGGTAACAGAAGTATGGAAGATGAGGAAGTGGATGTAGAGAATGACAAGGACAGTGATCAGGAGGATTCTAAAAGTGGAGATTTAGATGTTAGTAAGGGATCAAGTGATTCTGGTACATCTGTAGTAAATTCTACATCAGGAAAGTGGACTGTGTTAGAGAATGAGAAAGAAAATAATGAAATAAACAAAGACAATGATGAATCTAAGAAAGAAAGTGGAGAAAGTAACAGTGCCAGTAATGAACTCAACAAGGAAAGTGATGAAAATATAGACAATGAAAGTCAGGAACAAAAAGGAAATGATGCTCAGAATTCTGATACAAGTGGCAAAAATATGGAAACCAAAACTGAAGCAAATGCACAGGACAGTGTACAGGAAAAAATGGAAACATCTGAATCGACAGAGAAAGGTGAAGTATCAAGTTCTGGGATGGTTGGAATTGAATCAGCAGGCGATTGTGCTGAATCGGATACTAAGATGGACACTGAATCTGCAGAAAAATGTGTTGCTTCAAGTTCTAAGTCTGAAGAGAAAAGTGACAATGTGAAAACCTCAGAAAGTAAGGTTTCCATTATAGCAGATCATGCTTATTTAAACCGTGGAACTAATGTTAATTCTAACAGCTCAGATTCTGGAAGCAAGTCTGTATTGAGTATTGTTAACTCAGCAGCTAACACTTCTGTTAATGTGACAGCTTCCAGTTCTGTAAAATCCACTGTTAGTAGTGTAAACATTTCATCTTCAGCATCAGCTTCCACATCTGTTAAAACTAGCACAAGTTCTGTGACGGTCAATGCAGCTATAAAGAAACCAGATGGCACAAAGCAAGCCATCAAAGTAACTGGTCCAATGTCATCATCTGTGTCTAAACTGTTGAGTCTAAAAACTGGATTAGAAGTTTCTACAATAGACAAGGCTCAGATGGTTCTTAGGAATGCTATAGAAAAAATGAGCATAGCAGAATTACGAGCAAAAATGCCGCCAGTAAGAAGCACCAAAGATCAGATAAAACTTATTAAATATGCAAAATTTGGTCAAAAGTCTCCAGCAAAAAAGAAAGCAAGCTTACCTTCATGTCATAAGTTCTTGACACCATTTGGATCAAGGAGTTTATTTGTTCTGGATAGAAGTGAGCTTAAAAAATTGTCGCGGAAGGGAGGTCGTATGGAAACAAAAGGTTTTAATTATAACTGTAAAATGAACAATGTTAACTGGATTTATCCTTGTCCCAGACCACTGTTTAGAACTACATGGCGTTACAGGACTCAAACTGTGAAATCATATGGTGCAGCGGCATTACAGCTACGGATATTGTGGGCCACGTTACGATGGGATGACATGTCAATTAAGGCGCCAGCAGGAGGAACTAACACTGTTTCCACGGAAACTGAGATTACTACAACTGAATTGCTCAAACGACGAGATGTTGGACCGGATAATTTACGATCAGAATTCCTTGTTCGTAAAATTGTAGTACCTCTTGGTCTTCCATCACAACCAAAAGGTAGATTTACTGTCATTGTATTAATTTTAGTGTGTATGAATGTTAGCATAAATCAAAAATTGTGTAAAATCTCATGGATCACTTAGTGTAGTTTGTGTACTACGATCATGTTTGACTTAAATTAGTGCTCCTGTATCATCACCAAATTGCTAAAATTAGTACACAGCAAAATTAATATGTTTAAAGTAACTAGCATGATAATATGTATGTTGGTGTAAGCTGTCAGTTATTTGTTATACTGTATACCGGTATACATGTACTTTATTTTTGTGACACTTTTTCATAATTTGTTGCTCGTCATTCAGCTGTTAATACTACAGACAGCCTTTTTTTACTGTCGTAATTTGGAGAAAAGTTAATTGAATACATTATATATACAGTAAAACCTGTGTATAAAGACCATACATGGGATGTAAAAATATAGACTATGGATTTAGTGTCTTCATATAGATATTGTGTTGGTTGAAATATGAAGCAACAAGTCTTTATATACAGGTGGTCACTATAACAAGTATTACTGTATGTTTTTATGTTTTATATTGAGCTTCATGTGTCATCAGTATAACTTAACATTCTCCTTCAGTAGTACTGGGGCCAGTTGTTCCAAGCTTGATTAGTTTAATCAATGATTAGCAGAAATTTAAACTATAAATAAAAATCAAATATTATTATCGAATCGATAGTTTTATTACAATTTTCTTTAGTTTGGTGGAATTTTGATTCATTTTCAACTTATCATCATTAAGGCTCACAATATATCTGAAATTATGCAAAATTAGAATTTTGACAAATTAATTGATAAAATAATTGGGCTTCAAACAAGTGACCCCAGATATTTACATAAAATTGTAGTTGAATAATGTGTGCTTACTAACATCTAAGCCATCCATGATCTAGAACTTTGTTTTAATATACCTCAATAACTTTATCACCTCACTTATGGCCTTTGTACATCACCATACCCCTTTATAACAAATGGTCGTGATAAAACAAGGTTATCTGGATATTGATATACTGATTTAAAATAAAACCTTTTGGACATGTGCAGGGTATGGCCAATAGCTTAAGTTGATCTATATACATTTTTTTATCTAACATTAGACTAGTTTTTCTATCTGATTTGTGGGCCACGTGGGCCCAGCCTCACTTTCCTGGTGGAAGTTCAAATATTTAGCATTATTTTCAATTTTCAAAGTTTTTACTTTGCTTTATTGTGGATTGTGGTAATTTGTGTTTGATTTCTATAAACACATTATGCTTAATTAACATTTTAACCATGTTATTAAAAGTTTTCTTGTATAATGTATTAATTAACATGTT
The DNA here is from genome assembly GCA_021292105.1 of Anadara kagoshimensis. NCBI lineage: Eukaryota > Metazoa > Mollusca > Bivalvia > Arcoida > Arcidae > Anadara > Anadara kagoshimensis. Next base: position 65,531,252 of record CM037861.1, on the reverse strand, counting down.
TATGTTGATATGGACCATGCTGATGGAAAGGGGAATTTATGAAATTTAATAAGACTTAAAAAATTTAACAATATCACAAATACTGAAGTGCTAATAAAATACCTCTTAGTAAAGATATTAAGGTTTTTGTACGGCGTTTCACGATAGTGAACACGTACTTTGCTATCTCTTTCATCCAAGATATCGGGCTTCTTTGCTATGAAATTATAAGATATGAGTACACATGGAAATAGTGCGCCTTGTAAATGAGTGCAAGAAATATATCTGTTTTATCGTGAGATATGTATTCTGAGAAGGGTAATGCATTTGGTTACATATGCACATTTGGAATAAATTTTGGAATACATTTCGGAATCTAGTAAAATATTGCGACGGGATGCATCCAATAATTTCTGCAATTTGGCGAACTGATCTTGTGTTTACAATAAAAAGTAGTCCAAGAAGTTTGCGTCCTACGATGTTAAATCATAACTTTTTATGAAATAAACAGCAATGGCAGTTGATTTAATTAAGTCTTATGGAATCTACGGTAATTTAAATTTATTTTGAAGGGTATGATAACGTATTTTGATGTTGAGGCAATTGTGTCATATTTTAAAACTGTTTATCGATTAGATTTCACTTTCGTGAAAGGGAGATAATTCGTAGTGTTGTGTGCAAATGACCACATGTGGATTTTAAATACTTCACCATTAACATGAAATGGGAATATTGTGAGTGATAATCAGCAGTTTGTTAAAACCCAGTTTTAACAGCAAATGATCCAGTTACATACAACCGCTAGAATGTACCCCCTCATAGCAACGGTAGGGTCAGCAAAACTCTACTTTCTCTCTATCCAAAATGACAAAACGATCGGGTACGTCTTTATTAAATTTTAATTACTGATTTATTTTTTCATATATTTATAAAATTATTATTTTCTACCATTTAATTTAGCAATACATGGTTTGGTACATTGTTTCTTTTTCCAAAAAACATCCGTCGGACTATGCATAGATCGGTTATATTCTGTCTTGCCACAACACCATTTTCCCAACTACGCCGTACAACAGCACGGCAGTGCTATGTTTATGTATCACAAATGGCTGTACGTCAGTCCACTTTCACTCGGCATAGTTCATATTTATGTCTTGTTATTTGTACTTTATATTTGTATATGTAGGCCTTATATATATTGACACTTGTGCTATATATAATCTATGTATGGTTTGTTTAGAAAAATATACCCCACAGAGAAGTGGTTTGAGAGAACGTAAGAGGGCAGAATCTCCAAAACAAACAGAACCTAGTGTTACAGAGAGATGGACACCAGAGGAGGAATTAGAACTGTGGGAGATCAAACAGTTTGGAGACAAGTAATTACAATAGTCTTACTATATATCTATCTTATCTCATTCTATACTAAGGAAATATTCTTAACTGACTGGGACGTTAAATACCATTGCTCAATTCAACTCTATACTAAGGATATATAAATTTGAACAAATGATGTCTACTAATATTGGTATTATAATTTATCAATACAAATATCTAGTCACAGTCTTGCAGTACTCCTCTTAGGACTGGCCACCATTCATAAATGACCATTAAAAATGTGTTTGAACACAATGTATAATGTATCTAGTTAGATATTACTTATTACTTAATTTGCCAAAATATCTTAAAATGGCGCTTTCTACAATATTCTCTTCATATAATATGTGATAATTGTTATGTTTATATTTATTTAGACTAGCAAAACAAAGGGCAGCTATAGCAGACAAAATTACTCAAGAACAACAACAACAGAATGCTATCAATGCAGCACAAATAAAGGCACAGATAGAGCAACAGTTAAAACAACAGAGACTAGCACTACAACAAAAACGTTTACTAGAAGCTCAGGGTAAAACAGTAACGACGGACAGTACAACTAGTGGTGTTAGTAGTAGTACGGCATCTATCATCTCCACACTGTCCAGCTCACCCGCTGGTACTATACTTAAGGCAGTCTCCACAGCCGGTGGTACCATTATAACAGGCGGTGGTCAGAGTATACTAAAAACTTTACAGATGCAGCCAAAAACTGTCATCAGTAACTTAAGTAAGTACATGTTGTGATTTTATATAAGTTGATAAAACGGAAGGTGTCGCCCTCGAAGAAATGTCTTGCATAGCAATTGGTTAACTTGTCTGATACATTGAACTATGCTCATAAATCTGCCAGAGTACATAAACGCAGGTGGGTTTGAGCAGTAAAAGGTAAGGGATTTTATACATGGTGGAAATCTAGTTATGGTAAACAAATCATACAGGAATACATAATTAAAAAGGCTAAACAAGTGCCACTTCGAAGGGTGACAAAACATTTGTAACGTATATTATACAAAACTGGCTTATATGGTTGATTAGTTAGACTTTGTATAGCCATTTACATAGGGATGTATGTAGGTTTGGCATTATCAGGATTTTTGTGTAAGTTTGATAATCCATTTGCAAATTTACAATAGATAACATCAAACTGGGACTGGAAAAACATAATTGTTAGTAAATCCTGATAATAAAAGTTATAAAGTCTAAAGGATTCATTCTTCATCGTTAGAATAGGCAATAAATAACTTGAACCATCTTTTCACAATTTTAGGCAATGCAGTTTCTTCACCTCAGGGCAAACCTATAGTTAAAGTTCAGCTTCCAAGGAGCACAATTACAGGTGTCAATCCAACCACAAATGTGTCCCTCGCACCTAAACCTGGATCAATTATAACAGTAACCTCTACGTCATCTACTACACCTGGAACACCTACTCGTATAATTGTACCAAGTTCAACACAAACTACTCCTAAAGGTAAGTTAAAACACCATATAGTCCTCTCTCTCTTGGAATCTTGATTATATAAGAGAAATTGTAGTGATGAATGTTTTATTTTTCTCATCACTGATGTTATGCAAAATAATATTAACATGTCTTGAAATGGGCCTGACCAGAAAAAGTTTTGGGTCTAATCCAAATGATTCATCTAGGAAGTCATTGTTATTAGTACTTTTAAATTTTAAGAATGGATATTCATTTTTAGCTCACCTGGCCAAAGGCCATGTGAGCTTATGGCATGGCGAGGCGTGCGTGCGTGCGTCCGTGCGTGCGTCAGTAAACTTTAATCTTCTCCTCCGAAACTACTGGGCCAACTGAAACCAAATTTGCCATGGAAGGTCCTTGACAGAGTCTAACTATAGTTTGTTCAAATCATGGCGATCGAATATCCAAGATGGCCACTGTTACTAAAAATAGACAAAACATAAAAAAATCTTCTTCTGTTGAACCACTCATTGGAGGCAAAAACTGATGTGATATTTGGATTCTACATAGTCTTAACCTTTAAGTTTGTTCATTTCATGAAATTTGGTTAAAAAATAGGTTACGCGTTTTTGCGTTTAATTTTGCAAAAATCGCAAAATATTTTTAAATTGTTATAACTTGACTGTATGACCAGATAATGACATGGGGTTTTCAGTTTTGACATATTCTTGTAATTAGCTTCAAAATGGTGTCAAGGTCAATTATGAAGGTCATGACCTAATTTTTTACTTCTCTAATATTATTTATTATCTCGAAAACTATAAACTTTTTGTATAGGCATGTATATTGGAATATTGTTGGTATTGATGTAACAATCATTTTGATATATAGATTAAGGTCATTGGTTCAAAGGTCAAGGTCACAGATGCGAAAGAATACTGAAATGGTTCATTATCTTGAAAACTATGAACTTTTTGTATAGGCATGTATATTAGAATGTTGTAGGTATTGATACAACGATCATTTTGATGTATAGAAAAAGGTCATGGGTCCAAAAGTCAAGGTCACAGTAGCAAAACAATACCAAAATCATTAATTATCTTGAAAACTATAAACTTCTTGTATAGGCATGTATATTGGAATGTTGTTGGTTTTGATGTAACGATCATTTTGATATATAGATTAAGGTCATTGGTTTAAAGGTCAAGGTCACAGATGCGAAAGAATACTGAAATGGTTCATTATCTTGAAAACTATGAACTGTTTGTATAGGCATGTATATTAGAATGTTGTAGGTATTGATACAACGATCATTTTGATGTATAGAAAAAGGTCATGGGTCCAAAGGTCAAGGTCACAGTAGCAAATCAATACCAAAATGGTTCATTATCTTGAAAACTATAAACTTTTTGTATAGGCATGTATATTGGAATATTGTTAGTATTGATGTAAAGATCATTTTGATATATAGATTAAGGTCATTGGTTCAAAGGTCAAGGTCACAGATGCGAAAGAATACTGAAATGGTTCATTATCTTGAAAACTATGAACTTTTTGTATAGGCATGTATATTAGAATGTTGTAGATATTGATACAACGATCATTTTGATGTATAGAAAAAGGTCATGGGTCAATAGGTCAAGGTCACGGTTGCAAAACAATACCAAAAAGGTTCATTATCTCGAAAACTATGAACTTTTTGTATAGGCATGTATATTAGAATATTGTTGGTATTGATGCAATTATCATTTTAATATATAGATTATGGTCATTGGTTTGAAGGTCAAGGTTACAAATGCGAGTAGCAAGTTTCATAAATATCTTAATATCCACATCAGAGTTATTGCTCCTTAAATGTAGTATTTATTGTGTTTTTGTGCTGTAAATGGCCCAGGTGAGCGGTACAGGCCCTATTGGGCCTCTTGTTTTTGGTTGACAGTATGTGTAACTGTATAATCAAACTTGTTTAATAACACTTGTTTATCATTTACTTACAGTTGATATTAAGCCACAGGTGGTAGCTCAGGGTGTTCCAGGCCAGGTGCAGAACTTACAGATAATACAAGGACCACAAGGACAGTTACAAGTCCGAGGTCTTCTTCCAGGTGAGTTTCAAGAAAACTTCCATTGTTTTTATTTTGCAGGACAGTCATCAGATACATTGTACATGCAGTCGGTTACCTGCTATGTCATCTTGCCACAGATTTATGCTTTAAATTATAAAAATTAACTGTGCATTAATCCATTGTTTTTAAGTAATTAAAATGCTTTCTGTGACTTAATTCAGAATAAATTACCGAAACAAGTACATTTGAAAATAAGTTCAATATCATTATGTACATTGTAATGCTTATACTTAATATTTTTGTACAAAAAGAAGAAATATAAATAATTCAACAAATTCAAACATTGTTGAACAAAATGGGCATCAAAGATTGAGAGGTTGGTTTAATTTGAGTTTTTTAAACCACTTACTGGGAAAGTCAGATGTTAGATTTTGTTTAAAAGATTTAACAACTAATTCCTACATGTATAAATCAGCTTTGCTGACAGTTCTAGTTTACTTTTGTGTCATTTGTATGTTACATACATGGGCAGCAATATAAAACATTCCATTTTATGTTATAGGTCAGCAGATAATTCGGTTACCAGATGGCCGTCTACAGTTGTTAACTATGCCACCACCAACAACAACAGCTACACCTGCAACCCAGCCAGCACTGGCAATAACGAGCCCTGTCCCGACACTGACATCTCCAAGAACCCAGTTAACTATCCGCCCATCCACATCAGTTGTTTCAGCATCAACACCTGGATCTACAGTACTGGTTAATTCTCCGGCAGGTGTAGCTACAGTCAATATAGGACAGACAGGTGGTCCAGGTACGCCAGCCAAGATCATTGTACCAGCACAACAATCCTCTACTTCCATAACTGCTGGTGGATTAAGTATGTTATCAGCACTACAAGGACAGTCGAGCCTGTTAGGTTCTATTGTTAAGACAGGGACAACAGGGGCACCTACTATAGCTGTGGCTTCTCGACCTGTATCAACAACCTTGCCTACCGTTACAACAGCTGTTACAAATAAAACTGTAGCTAATCTGCTGTCACCAATTAAAACTTTGTCTATGGCTAAGCCATTAATAACTAGTCCATCACCATCTAGTGCAACCGTGACAACTATTATACAGACTCCAACCATTCCATCCATCGCCACAGTGAAGTTAACATCCCCACCATCCATAGTTACAACTCTAGCCAATGTACTGACATCAACTCCAGTCACAACCATCGCTAAGTCAGTCTTAACTACACAATCAGTGCCAATAGTTGTGCCTAATACCCAGCAGTCTCCGACACCAGGGACTAGACCAGCAGGGGTAACTACTGTTAAAGCAGCAACAACGACTACACCCAGTGTAAATGTGGCCAATGCTTCAGCAGCCAAATATGCAGTAACTCCACAAGTTGTTCAACAAGGTAAATTTTATTTTCATTACTTTTGTTACCTATGTAATTGGTAATGGTTTTAATTATCATCACATATACATTTAATGCAAATTTGTTACAGGACAAATACCATACTTTTTTTGGTTACCAACTTATTTGTTAGGATGATAAATGTAGACGACTAGGAGTGGGTGTTTCTAAGAAGGTGTGATGTGATACATATTGTCATACATAGGTCCTGATAGTATGTAAAACAATACCACGGTGTGGAAACGTCCACCGGATATTGCTGAGAAACAAAGCGAGAAAGAAGAGAAACTTATATGGATTAAGGTGAATAAATGCCAGTTTTCCTTGGATCAGCCTATTAAGTGGTTTTATAAATGGCTTGCGCATTTATGACGATGAATTTTACGTTGATTTTTGTTTACATGAGTGGTGCCTTGGCCAAAGTAACAGAATATGAAGGGAAAATGATAGGTTTGCTCACCGCATATTTTAGGCTCAAAAGCGAAAGTATGCAATTGGTGAATAAAAAACGCCAACTGATATGTTTTATTGTTGGCGGAATTTATATTTATACACACATCAACAGATCATTGCCCCTGAACCTCTTACAAATCCCGCATACTTGTGTATTTGTTGATTGAAAATATTGTTGGTGTACTGCATATTGGTATTGTTTATAATGCTAATGTACGGGGTATTGAGTTCCATTATGTACAGGCTATTGAAAGGGTAATCAAAAACAAAGATACTAATCCATGTCCGAAACACAATCCAGAAGCAACGTAAACGGAACGGACAAGTCAGGTTAGACACGTGAACTTCCACCAGGGAAATAAGACCAGGCACACGGGAAGGGAAAGCGCTCTTGTATAGCTAGCTACACCCGCCACGTGGTAATCAAAATTGTGTGAAAGGAAATGGAACTATAGGACGTCAAATATATCCAGGGCAATCACAGTCACAGGGACATCAAACTTATCAACAATACTGTGATGACGACCATAAAACGTTTTGAGGGCCTTGATAAGTCTAGGCTTGCAATAATGTCAATTTCCTTTAAACAATTATAATAGACTTTTCTGAAGACCCATATACTTACCAAACCTTTTGTCAACTATTTAAGATTAATTGTATATAAATCTGCCTTATCTGAATAAAATATTGGTTTTATATGATACAAGATAAAGAACACCTTCTGATAAATAGCTAGATAACTAGTCAAGTTTTTGACCAAAGCGCTTCAAGTAGTTTTGACACAGCACATGGTTGACTAGCCTTCCTTGCACAATAAACAGGTTCAATAAATGATAAAGGTCATGGCATATCATTGTGCCTTACATGGTAAAAAAAGGCGAAGTAAATAGACTTTATTTTCCCTCATTGCAGAAATTGCCAAATTTTTCTCAGTAAAGCTGGATTTTTGCAAAAAATACATTATGGAAACCTAAAGTGCATATTAGGCCAATTGATTATAAATTCATTTTATCAAAAACATAAAATATTTTCAATAATAAATTTTTATAGACAAATAACTGAGTGCAATCCATTTCTGTTTACACTTTAGGACTTAAAATTGGAGATACTGCCTACTTACCTTGTGTTTTTCTTAAAGATTATAGAGTATCAACTGGTTCACCCTGTGTCAGGATAATTTACAGAGATGGTAAACTTGGCTGATGTATGCCGACTCGTGATGAGCAAATCACGTTAAAAAGCCCTAAATGTGTGTTAGTACGAAAAAGTCAATGATCATTGATCCTCAGAGGTTAATAAAATCTGTTCTTTGTGAATAGCCGAAATATTGTGAAACACTAAAACAAAGGGTGCTGTTTATACCTTTTTCGTGCATTCAACTCATGTATACGCATTGAATGAAAATGCCAAGGCTCTTGTTTCCCCAATCATTCCTTAAGATTCTTGAACTTGAAAAATTTGAAATCATAATATTTGCTTCACATCCTCCTTAAAGTAATATATTCAAAAAAGCACCAGCTTGTAGGGATGTAACAAAGTGAAAGTGGTTACTAATTCAATATTTTCAAAGAAATTATCTGAAAAAAATCAATGGTTCAAAATTTAATACAATAGCAATCCCCCATACACTGGAGAAACAAACATTGTCAATAACCCGTACACCGGCAAACCAATACGCAGTACACCAATGATATTTTCAATCAACAAATACAAAATTATGCGGGAGTTGTAAGAGGTTCAGAGGCAATGATCTGTTGATACATGTATAAATGCAAGTTCTGCCAACAATAAAACATATCAGTTGGCGTTTTTCATTCACCAATTGCATACTTTCGCTTTTGAGCCTAAAATTTGCGGTGAGCAGACATATCATTTTCCCTTCATATTCTGTTACTTTGGCCAAGGCCCCACCCATGTAAACAAAAATCAACGTAAAAATCATCCTCGTAAATGCGCAAGCCATTTATAAAACCACTTAATAAGCTGATCCAAGGAAAATTGGCATTTATTCACCTTAATCGATATACGTTTCTCTTCTTTCTCGCTTCGTTGCTCAGCAATATCCGGTGGACGTTTCCACACCGTGAATACTGCACAAACAATTAAACTTTTACCAAAATATAAAGTTCAGGATGAGACAGCTGTATATAGGTTATCATATTTATGTAATTTTGCAATTAGTTTGTTTTTCCAAAACATCTGAACTATTTTAGTTGCCTTGAATACAAGCTATTCCCAATGACAGTATTATTCATACTGTTTTTAAATTATTATTTTTTAAAATTATAATATCAGTTAAGAATCTCCTATTGCATCTATTGGATGTATTACACAATTGTAACATTTTTCAAAAGTTTACAAAAAGTTAAAAGTAGACAGATTTAAAATGTTGATCTTTAATGCCTTATTTTATTGCTGCCTTTATAGAATTGATAATACATGTAGTTTTCAGGCAAGAGATGTCCCTGTACAGACCTAAATATACATGTATTTACTTGTGATAAGATGATTGTAACCTTATGTTGTAGTTGTACGGCAAGCTTTGATGCAAAATCAGACCCCAGAAATCCAAGCAAAGTTACTTGCCATGCAGCGTATGATGCAGCAACAAAAGCCGTCATCAGGAGGTGGTATAACCTTAGACAGTTTACAAAACAGTCTAGTTGTGTCATCAACACCAGTAACAACGGCCGTTACACCTCAAACCACAGAGAAACCTAAATCTGTGTTGTCACTGGATACACCTGTACCTAAACCAAAACCAACACCAGAGGAGAAGGAAGAACAATCCAGGTATTATATATCATGTTGTTATTAGGAATATTACACCAGCTAAGTTATGAAAGTGTATGTTTCAACCACAACACGGGATGTCATATTGTCATTATATCCTATACCTGTCTTAAGTCAGAAGTTTTATAATCAGTATCCACTTGTCATATTCTACTATATTCGTAAGATTATGCCACAAATTTTATATTTTTTATTTAAAAATGTTGATTCTTACTTAAAATGACTTAATTAAATATTTAGTATTTACATGGTTTACATACTTTAGTTAAGAAACAACATTAATTGAGTTATTGTAAGAAAAAACACCCTGTAGACAGCATAAATGTATTTTACATATTGTTGTGTTGTTCTGGTAATCTTTGTATTTGCAACAAATAAAAACTTAATCTAGACAGAAATGTACCTCATCTCTGAAGATGATTGCCATCTCTTAACTCATAGTCACTAATGTGCATACTTTGTTACTGTTTGTCAATATGATTATGTACAGGTAGTCAAAGCCCCCGTAAGGAGCATAGCACCTCACTTCCCTGTTGGGAGTTTACATGTTTAACTTGTCTTGCCATTATTTAATGTTTTCACTTTGCTTTTAATATTGAGATTTGGGTGTCGATTGTTATGTTTGTGATTAAAATAAAGATGTTTTGGTTTGGTTGCAATATTTTTAGTCTTTTTTTTCATAGCACATAAGCTGTCAGAATTATGTTGTACTCATTTAAAATTATAATTTTTAAAATTCTTTTTTGACAGGATTGATAGAAAGGAGAGAGAAGAAAAGAAGAAAGTTAAAAAGCAAGAGCATGAAGAGGAGAAACAGAAAAGAATAATGGTAGCGAAACTTCAGGGTACTTTGTTCAAACATAAAGAGGTTCTTAAGAAGGATACTTAAGAAACGTTCATTAATGGAGAAAAATCTACAGCAAGATATTCAGGTTAATCTCTAAATTACATCAATCGTGCTTCTGCTGCTGAATATTATTTTTGGCATTTTAAAAGAATATATATATTGATTTTTTGTAAGGAAATGGTACATTTTTGATTTGGTGTTTGGTAATAGTGATTTAGGTCAGGCAGGAATACTTTGTGTTTTCATTTGTCCTTTTATGTTTTACAGTCTACCCTTCAACATACATTTTATGTTGACAAAGTTTAAGTTAAAAAGTCAAAGGTGTTTATCAAAATGTCTTTCCCTCTGTATTTCTTAAAAAACTCTGTTTTTAGAATTTTTTAAAAAATTTGCACAGAAAAAATCAATCATCAGTTGACTTAAAAACTAAGTTTGTATCTTATATCTTCTTAGATATATGATAGACATACAGTGATTAATATTTCCACATGTTTGTACATGTATATAAAAATACAATTTTAAATTAAAACTTGAATAATTTCTTAAAATCCTGTAAAGTGTATTTTCAAGGAAATACAGAAGGAATTTGACACGTAAAAAACACTTTTGTCTTTTTAACTACTCAATTTGCATGTAAAAGCTCTTATAAACTACTCAATTTGTTTTATTTCATTTCAGTTTTTTTCTCAAAATCCACACTTCTTCACTTAATTGCATGAAATTTCACCATTCCCTTCTTTATAGTTTTTGTTCACTGTACATGAATCTCATCTGGTTACAGACATAATGAATCATGGGTATTTGTGTGCATGTTTACCTCATTTGATTTGGTACAATTAAATTTAGTATGAGTCATCCATTTGTGTAAGAAAATGCTGATACCCTTGCAAAGCTACAGGCCTCCCTTCCCTGGTGGAAGTTCACGTGTTTAACCTAACTTGTCAGTTTCAAAGTTTTTACTTTGCTTCTTGATTGTGAATTGGACATGGATTAGTATGTTTTTTTATTGAAATATTGATAAAGCAAAATATGGAAAACATAATCTCCTTGTCACAAGATAAAACTTCACTAAAAGTGCATTGTGATGGTAAAAATTACAATTTCAACTGCAGTTGGTAACATCTTGATATACGTGTAAGTGAAATAACCCTGACTGGTTCATTAAACTCCTATTTTACATACTGGTACCTGCTCAACAAGTTTGGTTGTTACCTGGTCAAGTTTACATGTTTATTGGGAATATCACTTTCATAAGTGTAGGATTAAGTTAAAACTGTTGTCATTATTAAAAAATACAAAAGCTAACCACCAGAAAAATTCAAACTAATCTAAATTCTTAAGATTAACAGTTTGTCATTGTATACTAAAACACCTGAACTCCAGATTTTTTTAAACAAATGCATGCATCTTCAACAAGATGCAAGATCACAAGGTGATTTTAAGAACAACATGCATTGTAATACTAAAGTATTTATTAGTTTGTTTAAACTTGCAGTCTTGCATAATTTTGCCTTTGTTTCAGATGGAGGTAGCAGAAACCATTAAAAAGCAGCCAAAGATGCAACCCATGATGGTCCAGCCCTCATCAGTCACTCCAGCACTGACCACTCAGGTTAAAAATACCACTGTAGTCAATAAAACTCCAGCTCCACAGGTGACCGATGATATGAAACCACCAAAGAAGAAAAAACAAAAGATTATATCTACTGGTGCCAAAGGAATCAATCCAAAAGAGAAATTATATTGTGTATGTCGAACACCCTATGATGATACCAAGTAAGTTTGAAAGATTGTAAATATCTTGTGATACATGACATTGATCTCGAACACTTAATGATGGAAATATTAAATGCATGCTCCCACAATTACATGTATCACAAATGAAAATGTCATAAGTATTATTTCCGAAATCTTCCTACGAAGATTTGGGCTATCAGAAATGGAATTTTAGGCTATAAACAGTGTTCTGTTTAATATAGCCCATCGCATAACAAGAATACTTTTATTTAGGCTAGATGAAGATACATGTAGTTACTATTCATTAGGATTTCTGCTCTTTTCTTTACTTACTGATTTAGGTTGGTAGGTGCAACATGTTCAATATTTATTAGTCAGATATTGGAAAAGAACATCTTACTTGCGGTATATAGAAATAAAACTTACAATTAGAATCAAACTATTCTCCAGGTACTCTGGTTTCATCCACCATCCCAGAACTGACTGCTTCAATATAAGTGAAAGTATCTTGTACAGGATGTAAAGGCACCGCTGTACCACCCCATTAAATGAGGCAGTATAAAAACTGGTAGTTACAAGATGTTGGCTGTCGATGTTTATTATCTGTAGACATTGTGTTACTTTGTTTTGTGACTTAGACTATTACATGATTATATTTGAGAATTGACCACTGTTTCAGGTTTTATATTGGATGTGATTTATGTTCCAATTGGTTCCATGGGAGTTGTGTTAATATATCAGAAGGTAAAGCCAAGACTATTGACACTTATGTTTGTGTTGATTGTAAACGACAACAAGAGACTGCTGTAGAAGAGTTGTACTGTCTATGTAGAACACCTTATGATGATACACAGTGAGTATTGGTTTTGTGGTTAAGATATTTGAATTTCAGCCTGGGTAAAATTGCTTGTCTTGTCAGTATAAAGTTGTATGAATTATTATGATGGTTTCAAATTTATACACTCACAGAATCGTACAATTACAAGGTCAGCATCGGTAAAGATGGACTAATTGTCAGAAGTTTATTAGTTCAAGGAAACAACTTTTGTTAAATGTTTGATTTTAATGTCTCTGTCTTATATCTGTAGGATTTAATTGTCTTAACCCTCCAGCTGGAGTATGATGCGTAAGATTTTGATCATATAAGAAGTTATTAGATATTTTATTTCTACACTTACTGTTACAGGTTTTACATTGGTTGTGATAGATGTCAGGATTGGTTCCACGGCCGTTGTGTTGGAGTCAGTCAAGCGGAAGCTGACAGTATGGACATTTATGTCTGTCCCAACTGTCAGAGAAAGGAACAGGAAGATCCAATGAGTCAGAAAATATTAACAGATAAAGATTATGACACTCTCAAAAGATTGAACAAAAGTTTACAGGTAAATATCAGGATATCAGTAAAAAATAAATGTAAAGAAGGAACATCAGTAAAAGAATAGCATCATACATGTAAGGTTATAGACCAAAAGTAATAACTGCCTTCTATACATGCATTATTTCTCTTAGTCGTATGTAAATATTTGCACAGAAGTGTTTTGATTTATTTGGTTGAGTATGTTTATATTCATGTAAAAACCATTCATCACTCAAACTGCTTAGGAGGAATTCATTTAGTGTTTTCTGTGTGTAAATTTTCTCTGTGGCTCAGTGGTGGAGTGTCTGCCTCGAGAGGGATGTCATGGATTCGAACCCTAGTTGGGATAAACAAGAAATAAAATAAGATACTGCCTCCTTGCCTGGGGTGGTATTAAGAGGACAGAGTTTTGACTGCTTCACCTTGTGTCAGTATAATTTTGCTGAGGGGGCGGTATGCTTGTCTGTAACATATTGACTTGGCAAGCTCATAAAGCTAGCACTTTAAAGTACAATACACACACAAAACAGACCTCAAAACACCCTCGTACATCTCATGTATATTAGATTAATCCTTAAGAGATTAAGATTAATAATCCTGTAGTTTGTTCGAGCGAGCAAGGGTATTCAAGCTATCAAAGTTTGAGGGATCAAGGTTAATTTACATAGGATTTAATAGGGATTTAGTCGGGACCGGCAGATGACTTCCAGTTATCCTAGGTATTCGAGGCATTGATGTTTGAGCAATCTAAAGTTCAACTGTAGTTTCCCCTTTAGCTTTTGCCCTGGTGTTTGATCACATTCAAAGATTTAAACTCCACTTTGTTTTAAATATCATTACGGAGTACTTATAGTGTATCATGTTCTTTATTGAGTTGGTTTTTGTACTTGTTTTTCAGTTACAACTTTTGTTTTACCAGTATATTGTATTTATGTTATATTACAGTCTCACAAAATGGCTTGGCCTTTCCTTGATAAAGTTGATCCAGATGAAGTACCAGACTACTATCAAGTTATCAAAGATCCAATGGGTAAGGCATACATGTACATGACCGAGATTTATTTATTTATAATTAAGAGCCCACAATAAAGGGGAGGTAAATCTCAATTTAAATAATGATTTCAATAAGAAGTATAATTTCATAAAATGGCATATAATATACATATGTGTGTGTATGTATGCATACCTGTATGTTTGTACATGTAGTACTGATTTATCACTTTTGTCAGTTACAATGTTAAAAGGCACCTTTATAAACCAAATACCTTCTGGACTGAAAGTTTTGTTCAGTTTAGACAAGTGTTCAGTTTAATTATTATAATAAAGTGTTATGTCCCAACAAAATAATTGTTTTTGCATTGATTATAGCTGGGGAGTTACCACATTATATTTACAATTAGAATTGACCTTCTTTAGATGAACCTATTTGTTTTTACTGGCATTCAATTGCTCTTGAATACAGTGTGGGGTCATGACCTCTGACTAGGTACCGTTTAACTATCTGATTACGTCACAGAATGTCATCATATTATGTCATGCATTGTTTGATTGGTCAGCATCCAAGTCTAGTCCCGACGTAACTATCCATATTTGGAGCAAGGCTGTTCCATCAATCTCGTATGTTTGTCGTAAATTTGAATGAAATAAATTATTGTAGCGATAATTTTACATATTGGACATGCTATCAATATTTTTTATGATTGTGAATACCCCGGTATAAGAAATAACATTCTATTTGAGTGTATTTATTCGGTATGATGAATATGCTATTCCTGACTCTCATTCATTATACTGAATGAATACACTCAAATAGAATGTTATTTCAGTTGAATAATATCAATATCAATGTAAAATATTTATATACAAAATAGTTGAATCAGTATGCTGCTAAACTATACCACTTCTAACATGTATATGTACATGTATATATAAATTTATAATTAATTTGTCCTAATTCGCTTTGTATATTGTTATTGCAGATTTGACAACCATAGAGAAGAAGCTGAACAATAGAGTGTATGTCCGACTGTCAGAATATGTGAGGGATGTCACTAAAATCTTTGATAACTGTCGGTTGTATAACCCAACAGACACACCCTTTTTCCAGTGTGCCGATATGCTTGAAACATTTTTTGTACAGAGACTAAAAACGTTTAAGGAGAGAATATGATGATGACGCCTGTAGATTTTGTAAATTTTTGTACAGAAAAATGAAATCATTTTTGCACGAGTTAGAATTCTCATGGAGTCAGTCAGTCAATGCTGCATCATTTTGTATATAAATATTTTACATTGATATTATCAATCGATCATTGTGTCATCACGTCGTCATTTACAGTCATATCAGCCTAATTTATTAAATCATTTTTACATTTTTTTGCTATACATGATGGAACTTTGCAATTAAATTATTAAGGCCTTGTAAAAGGAGTTTTTAATATATACAATTGTATATTATATATATTATGTATATAAAGACGAGATCTGAAGTTGAAGATAATATTGTTGGCATTGTAGACATACCATGAACATTTCATGTCATCTTTATAGTCTATTCTTAGAATAAACCATAACAGAACTGATCAGACTTGTTGTTTATTTTATTTAGATCCTCTGAAGTCTGTTCAACAGTGTGCTTGTATGCTTTTGCAATTGTTTATTCATACAAGTGCAATGGCCAACAGCAGTCACTGTCAAAGAGTGTTCTCCTTAGATTCAAGATAAATGACACAAGTTGAAGAGGTGGTTTTAATGAGTTCGCTACTGTTCAGTGGACACACAAAATGCTTGCATGTGTGCATTGTTGTGGAAGAATTGTTGAAAAGCCTCTAGACAATGTGTAGAAGAGTATGTCTTACACTTGTCTTGCAAAGTGCAAGTGTTTTGATGTCTGGCTAACTTTATAACAGTACACTGTTCTTACAAGTTGTTGACATTTTGTTAACAGTCAAATAATGCCAGATATTTTAGACATTCGGCCTTGCTACTATTAACTTTTAAGAAAAGTTTTACTATTTTAGGGTTTGTGAATATAATTTGAACTGAAAAATTGTAACTTTGAGTTTGAAATTTCCTTAGATTTTTGAATTACCAGGTCCCAGTTTCACAATAAGCTTTTCCCTCATTTTAATATGGCAAAAATTTAAATGCTTATAATTTTGTGAATTTTTAAGAAATTCAGGAAGTGAAGGTGTCATTTTTAAGATTTTGTAGATTTAAACATTTGCATTTTGTTTCAAAAACAGATAACCAGAATTTGTCAATTTTAAGTTAAGGAAAATCTTAACTAAGGAATGATTGTAAACTGGGGCCATTTCTCTAATTATGTAGAACTTTTCTGTGGTACTAAGCAGGACAAACTTACTATATCATATATTGAATCGTAAAGATAACAAGGACATAGCACAAGTAAATAAAAACTTCATGTCTGACCACTTGTTTTATGACAAATAACTGCTAATACCTATAACAAATCTGTAGCTGATAAATGTGTACTTGATAATAACAAAATTGAACAAGAAGTGAAATGAATAAAGTAATGTTTTACACACCAGTCAAGATGCTTTTACTTATACTAAGGTGGCCATTTATGGGATGGTGAAGTGTAGTAATGAGTTTTACACCCAAATTAAGAAAGATCCTTTTACTTGTATCAAGACTGTCATTTCTTGTATGGTGGGGGAAACCAGAGTGCCTAGAAAAAGCCGGCAGTGAAATGATAAAACATCGAGATCATTGACTTTATTAGCTCACCTGAGCCACAGGCTCAGATGAGCTATTGCAATCTATCCCCGTCCGTCGTCCGTCGTCCGTCGTGTGTCGTGCGTCGTCCGTCGTGCGTCGTGTATAAACTTTACATTTTAATCTTCTCCTCCAAAACTACTGGGCCATATTTGATGAAACTTAGTGATTATCATGCCTAGGTAACAGCCTTTCAAAATTGTGTTCGAGGTTTGGCCACGCCCAACAAGATGGCCGCTGTTACTAAAAATAGCAAAAAGACAAAAAAATCTTCTGCTCTGAAATCAAAAGGTGCAGGCAAATTTTGATTGGATATTTGGATTCAGCATACCTGGGGACATTAAAATTGTGTTTTTCATGAAAATTGAACGAAAAATAGGTTACGCTTTTTTTTGCGTAAAGTTACGTAATTTTTAAAATGAGACATTTATTGTTATAACTTCATAATGGCTGAAGATAATTGTATGGAGTTTTCACTGTTGATCTTGTATTGCAATTTTCTTCCAATTGATGTCAAGGTCGAAGGTCAAGGTCATGTCCCAGTTTTTGACCTTTGATAAAAAATGTTATTTTTTTAACATTTCCTGTGATAATGGCGTAGGATATTCAGTTATTTGTAGGTATTGACATGACAATCATTTTGATACATAGATCAAGGTCATGGGTTCAAAGGTCAAGGTCACAGATGTCCAAGAATACCAAAATAGTTAATTATCTGCAAAACTATGAATTTTTTGTATAGGCATGTATATCAGAATATAGTAGGTAATGGCACAATGGTCATTTTGATATATGAATAAAGGTCATGGGTTCAAAGGTCAAGGTCACAGATGTAAACAAGTACTGAAATGGTTAATTATCTCAAAAACTATAAACTTTTTGTATAGGCATGTATATTGGAATATTGTAGGTATTGGCCTAACGATCATTTTGATATATGAATGAAGGTCATAGGTTCAAAGGTCAAGGTCAAAGACGCGAACAAATACTTAAATGGTTAATTATCTCAAAAACTATAAACTTTTTGTATAGGCATGTATATTGGAATATTGTAGGTATTGGCCTAACGATCATTTTGATATATGAATGAAGGTCATAGGTTCAAAGGTCAAGGTCATAGAATTGAACAAATAATTAAATGGTTAATTATCTCAAAAACTATAAACTTTTTGTATAGGCATGTATATTGGAATATTGTAGGAATTGGCCTAATGATCATTTTGATATATGAATAAAGGTCATAGGTTCAAAGGTCAAGGTCATAGCTGCGAACGAATATTTAAATGGTTAATTATCTCAAAAACTATAAACTTTTTGTATTGGCATGTATATTGGAATATTGTAGGTATTGGCCTAATGCACATTTTAATATACCGGTACAGATGTTTTAGCTGTTTATAAATAATATATTGTAGCTAGACTTTAAATATGTTATATATAGCATACTTATATAATAATTATTATAATTAATTTGCAAAAAATACTTGCATATTATTGGCCCTTACTGCTAAAAATTTTAATATTCTCTATTATTAATGTCATTGACCATTGAACCTCTGCATAAGATATGTACTCTTCCTCAGGTGAGCGTTAAGGCCCATGGGCCTCTTGTTATAAAACTCGCATACTTAGGAAACCAGAGTGCCTGAAAAAAGCCGGCCAGTGAAATGATAAAACATGAGATCATTGACTATAAAACTCGCAACTAAGTAAAACCTTGATTCAATTGTCCGGATTTTGGCATTATAAAAAGATTTGTTGATAAGCAAGGCAAACAAAAAACAAAGAAAAGAAAAGCAAGTTATCAAGTGATATTATATAACAGTTTTATTATGCTTTGCTGTCGTGGAATGTATACATTTTATAGTTCAATAGTCCGAAATAACAATTGGTATGAATTATTCTATATAGCAATTTTGTGAAGTAAAGAATTTTCCACGATTCTAGATATTTATATGCAATTAAATTGCTAAATCAAACTCTATTTTTCCTCACATTGTCAACGTACAGATGCCTCCCAGTTGTACATTATGTTACATTTGTGACATTCTAAAGTACTCCGTCTTCTAACACTCCTTCATAACAATAAATATGCAGTCTTTAATTCCAGTATTCACATTAATTTGTGAAAACATTAGTACTCCAGATACTGGAAGAAGCCCCAACATCTTCATGATCTACTACATCTGATCTTTGTTCTACCTGTGTGTTTTGTACAGTCATAAGTGTGTAACTAGTAATACATGTAAAACATCTCAGTTCAGTTGGTTTTGAGTTTCTTGTCTCTTTGTACAATATTTTTGGTAATCACTATACAACTACCCAGCGTCACTATTAATGTACCAAGTATTACAACCAGTAAGTGGTTATTCTTCCCAACAGGAATCTGTATACTGACTACATCAGAATCCTACAAAACAAATCACTAAATATTATCTCTAGTGCACTTTGTCATGAAAATTTATATACATGATTATTGAAACTGTTGAGGCATGAAGGTTTGTGTAGAATCAAATAATGTTTGATCATGCTAGCTAGAATTGAAGTCACATACTTACAATTCAAAGGTTGTAGGTTTGAGTCCTAGCCAGGCAAGCTGCATGGCATGTCCCTAACATCTAATTAAACATTATTCCATTTCCTCCAGCTGATTATGAGAACTGTAAGAAATTACTCCTGAAGTGAGCTAGATTCATAAGAATGAGAACCAGTCTGATAGTACTCATTGATGACACCTGATTAGCATATAGGCAGACTTAAAAACATGTTAAGGTCACCAGAGTATACCGTCAAACTTTACATTTTGTGAACAAGTTGTAATGTGTGTATGTGTAGGACAAGGAGAACTTATATAAGTGTGACACATACTGATTTATAATCAATTTTCCTCCATATACACAGTTTAGTATTAGTTCTGTCACAAGGTGATTCTATTTCTTCTTCACTTGATATACTATCTGTAATAGAAAAATAATTTTAAGGTTGTATTAGATGCACAAAATCAACATTTAGTTATTTATTACATGCACATCACCCCACCCCTTTTAACACCTTGATAAAGGTTAAAGAATCTCGACTAGGGCATAAAACAACCCCAATCCTTTAAAATATAAATCTTGATGCTTTGTCAAGATAATGGATACAAACGAAAAAAGGAAGTCATTTATCTCCAAGTCTGGATAGAAAGAACAATATTAAAGTGATACACTGTGTGTGTGTGTGTGTGTGTGTGTATGTGTGTGACACTGCATGACTTGTGTGTGTGACAACGCATGGCATGTCTGTGTGTGAAATGTGTCTTTGACGCTTTATGACGTGTTTGTGGTTGCATGAGTTTGTGACAGTTGTGTGCGTTGTGTGTTTGTGACACTGCAGTGTGTGTGTGTTGCACACCATGCATGTGTATGTATGTGTGTACTCACTACTGTTATCAGAGCAGTTTATATATACTCCTGGATCTGGTATGGTAACTTGTTGATAATACTGGCTAGGATCAGATGATGGTCTATGATAACGTATATGTATTGGTAGTGTCACATTTGTAACCCAGTATCCTGTACTGGATTCTAAAGCTTGAGTAAATATACTGATATTAAATGCTGCGGATAAATATTCAGGTTTCTCTATGTCCACCTCTGGGCTAATAAACTAAAATTA
The DNA here is from genome assembly GCA_021292105.1 of Anadara kagoshimensis. Lineage (NCBI taxonomy): Eukaryota > Metazoa > Mollusca > Bivalvia > Arcoida > Arcidae > Anadara > Anadara kagoshimensis. The sequence continues at coordinate 65,510,405 of CM037861.1, read as the reverse complement.
TAATTACATGAAAGTTTATTTCTCCTTATGTACAGTGCTACCTGTTAAAAAAAATAAACTGAAAACCTGTCTATACGTACAAACTCTCAAATAAACATACGATAAATAAGCATGTCTTACCCAAACAAAATAAACTGTTGTATTCTTTACATGATCTGCTGACTGTTACCAATCACAATTTCATAATTCAGAAAGAAGAAAAAATGCACTGCAATGCAAAACTTTCAAATTCCAATACTAGTACTTTAATTAGGTAAAATGGTATTGCTCATCATATATAAATGAAAAACAATACAATCATGATTTTGATTTACTGTTGGTGACAACGAGCAAGAATAAGGTACAGAGGATTCAGTTTTAGGATAACATTGCTGGTTCACTGACTTAATTAGTCATGGAGTTAAGCTTTGGTTCACTGATCTATCCACTAAGGTAAAATTTGGTTCACTGATCTAGCCATTAAGGTAAGCTTTAGTTCACTAATCTAGCCACTAAGGTAAGCTTTGGTTCACTGATCTAGTCACTAAGGTAAAATTTGGTTCACTGATCTAGCCATTAAGGTAAGCTTTAGTTCACTAATCTAGCCACTAAGGTAAGCTTTGGTTCACTGATCTAGCCACTAAGGTAAGCTTTGGTTCACTGATCTAGCTACTGGGGTAAGCTTTGGTTCACTGATCTAGCCACTAAAGTAAGCTTTAGTTCACTAATCTAGCCATTAAGGTAAGCTTTAGTTCACTAATCTGGCCACTAAGGTAAGCTTTGGTTCACTGATCTAGCTACTGGGGTAAGCTTTGGTTCACTGATCTAGCCACTAAAGTAAGCTTTAGTTCACTAATCTAGCCATTAAGGTAAGCTTTAGTTCACTAATCTGGCCACTAAGGTAAGCTTTGGTTCACTGATCTAGCTACTGGGGTAAGCTTTGGTTCACTGATCTAGCCACTAAAGTAAGCTTTGGTTCACTGATCTAGCTACTGAGGTAAGCTTTGGTTCACTGATCTAGCCATTAAGGTTCAGCCATAAAGGTAAGTTTTGTTAATTTATTCTAATACCAAATTAATATTGTACTGGTACTTCTGGTTCATGATGGGGGATAATTAATCAAGTACCGTTCATGATGGGGGATAATTAATCAAGTACCAACTGTTTGATTTTACCTCTGGTCCACCAAACTGTAAATACTGTGTAAGTTGGAATGGATCTACATATACAGATGATGGTAACTCTTCTATCAGCAGACATCTACATTTACCAAGATTTACAGCATTGTCAAAGATGCCAATAGGTATCATCAGCTTTGTTACTAAATCTCTGAAAAATGAAGATTGAAAAAAAACCTTTACTGGTTAATTATCATTTTCTACACACATCTTTATAATATTATGATGTACTGGATAAGTCCAAAGAAAAAAATATGTGCTTCTGCTAACACACTTAGAAAAATTAGGGTTGGTAGGTAAGCATTTTTTTTAAATTTTATTTTACAGTGACCATATATGACAAAGATACCAACTTTAACAATGCTTGCCAAAATATTGTCATAAAAATTTTAGGGTAGGCATAAAAATTTAAGATGGGTCGGGTTAGCATTTATTTAAGCCTAATAAAAGCTTTGGAGCTTAGTAGTCATACTTAAAAGGATATAGGTTATCAAACTTATGAAATAACATGTTTTAGTTCATTAGACCAGTGGGGCAACCATTAGTGAGAACACCTGTTTCCTTACTGTAGATCTCTACCAGTCAGGCTCTGTACAGTATAATAGACAAAGTGGTTTATGATGCTTATCTACAATACTGCAGCTGTGACTAGCACTCAAAGTTCACCATAAGTGTGTACTAGTACAAAGCAAAAACAAATGTAATAAACATTTGCACAAAACTTGTGAACTTATTTTTTCAGGAATGGTGGAGGAAGCCAGAATAACCAGAGAAAATCGCCTGACCTCTGACAAGCAAACTGACAAACATTTTCACACTAGCAGCTGTCCTTAAGGGGATTCAAACCCAGGTAGTAAGAGTAGCTGTGACCAGTAAGCGTGCACTTCAAACCACTTGGCCACTGAAGCTTTACTGTTCATACATACCTATGGAAACCACTGTTTTGTACAATTCTTTGTATTGTAACTGACTGACTACTAACACAGTGTAATAGATAAAACATCAACACACTGAGCCGCAGTACCAATGACATTACTTCTGCAGCTGTAATCCCCAAACTTCTATTACTATGTCATAACACAAACACTACTTCATACTGATGTCTTCATTTTACAGTAAACCAATCTTCATTCTTCGATAATCTGAAATGTAATAATTAATAATCAACAACAAACATACTAATCCATGTCTGAATCACAATCCAGAAGCAAAGTAAAAACTTTGGAACTGACAAGTTAGGTTAGACATGTGAACTTCCACCAGGGAAGTGAGGCCGGGTGCTCACAATTCTTATTTCATTATAAAGTTTTCAGACACAAATTTTCTAATTTTATGCATATTTAGTACTCAGACCTTGGAATAAACATATTACTTTGGCAATACAAGTATATTACTAGTGGGAGATATAGTAGATGTTGCAGCAAGAAGTAGTAAGTGTGGCTGTAAGTGTACAAGTGTATATTCACTACATGCAGTGCACAACTCAAAGTAATTTTAAGCAAAATGAAGCCGTTTCATTTCTCCGAAAAAAGTTGAAAAACTAAGGTAAAAGTGTACAAAACACGAATAAGTGCATAATAAGCAGAACCTTTCAACTGACTCCGGGCCTAATGATTTATTCTGCAGATGTAATCCAAGTTATGAACAGGAGATGATTAGCCAGGGGCCATTCATTATACCAGTTCATGTAAATCCGGACTGACTTTGGGTCTGCCTAAATCATGCCAAGGAGGATTTCATGCCAAGGTAGACGCCAAGGGAAATGAAATGCGCCAAGGAAGTTTGTGTGCAAGCTAGAAACTTATTTTCTTGTATACTGAATTATTAATGAATAAAGAATATATTCTGAATTCTATTAGTCATTTTGTTGATTAATAATTGATTATTTGAATATATCTTATTGCACCGTTGACTGGTTACAATATGGCCGTCATTCTGTGCTGTTATTGGTAAATCCCTCCTTATAATGGAGCATGCTCTTGGTAAATCACTCATAATAAAGGAGCTTTTCATGTGGTGTAAGACTGCTGTTATTTAATAACACATTTAGAAGAAATCAAACAGTTGTGTTAATAATATTATTTGATTTAATTTTGAAATAAGTGTTTCAAATCTTCCTAACGAGCTATTAAATGTAATACAGTCATTTTCTTTTTGATAGAGATGGGTCAATACACAGCTATACCAGAGACATTTATATGTCTCTGGCTATACATTTCATTACTGTATTCATATAATTGAATTATCTTGACCGGTCTCACAACCATTCCTTAGCTAAGATTTTCCTTAACTTAAATTTAGCAAATTTTTGGAACTATTGGTGAATATTTTTGTCAAAACTAAATGCAAATGTTTTAATCTTGATGCGATCTTAAAAATAACACCTTAAAAATTATGAAAATTTGAAATTTTGCCAGATTTAAGTTAAGGAAAATCTTAGCTAAGGAATGATTGTGAAACCGGGGCCGGGTGTTATATAAATTAAGTGAACTATCTTGAGCGGGTTGTTATAAGAATTCATGTGTAGATAAGTGAATTATCTTGCTGGGATGTTATAAGTACAGTCCGTGTACATGCCGGTCATTAACTGGGTTTAAAGAATCTTTTGACCATCAATTAACGGATTAACACCTGTTTCTTAACCAGGTGTACTCACGCGACAGGTAATTACAGTTAATTAGCCAATTATGGGATTAACTTCGGTATACACACGCGCGGCCTGAAACCATACCAACTCTTATGAGTCCCATTTTCCTGTTTAAATATGTTACGAAATACTCATTTTTTGGCGAAATAAATATAATTTATTTTACAATAAATTTTTTTTTGCAATTAATTATATAATAATTTTTTATGAAAATATGACGATAGAGTTTAATAACCTTAAACGTAATTAATGATCCCCATTTTTAGGGTCCAATCAGTAAAAATTGTAAATGTAATAGGCTAAAAATACAATATAACAATAATTTAATAAAATTAGAAATATATTTTCAATATTACATACACTGAAAACTACCTGACTACTGATAAAAAATGTAAATACAATAATACATTCTCTTCTTTTAATTGCAAAAGTTAATAATAATGGTCATTATTAGAAGACAACAAAGAAACAACATTGTGATTTTTATTATTTAATAATAATATTAATAAGATTAATAATAACAATTATAGTAATAATAATAATAATTATTATTTGAACAATGACGTTCCATTGTTAAACCAGTTCGACTATATACATGTATGTAGAAAAACTAGAGTTACCTCTCTTACGTCACAGAATTTACACGGACAAGGTCAAAGTTGGAATAACTCTGCTTTTTACCGAAAAATTATTTCCATTTTTTCAGAAAATATACTTTATTCATTAATTATTCAGTATACAAAAAAATAAGTTTCTAGCTTGCACACAAACTTCCTTGGCGCATTTCATTTCCCTTGGCGTCTACCTTGGCATGAAATCCTCCCTTGACATGATTTAGGCAGACCGCTGACTTTAATATGAAAATCTGAAACAAACAACAATATATATAAGATTGTAATTATTATCTAAAATTTATATTTATAAAATTTTAAACAGTACTGTGTAATATTTATACTAATGATTTGTTCATCTTGTGTTTTACAACCGGTTGATTACTTGAATTAATCCGTTTTTCGGGTTTACTCATATTCTAAAAGTTGATTTTGTTACTTCCGGTTTGAAATACCGTGATGATTTCCTAGTAAACATTGGCTGTAACTACACAGATTTAACAAGAATGGGGAATCTGTTCGGAAAGAAAGAACATAAAAAGGAATCAAGAGTAACAGAACAAGACAAAGCTGTATTGGTAAGTTGTTTTGTTGTATTTATACTGAATAATCGATAATTGCACAGGCAGTTCAGCTGCAGTTAGGCAAGTTACTTTAGGTGCTTGTACCAAACACATTGCAGGGTAATTCAGAGATAATGGTGACATGATTTTAGTTTGTTATTGCTATTAGAAGTTTTTAGAGTACATCTATTTCTAGGTTATATACTGGCATTGTTAAAACAGTACCACCAAAATTAGTGTTGATTTGGAAGTTTATGTGATTATTGTTTAGCATCAAAGTAATGTTCTAGCAGGAAATTTCTACTGCTATGCAAAATAGTTTTAATGAAATCTGCTTTATCATCTAAAGAGACATCACATACCGGTACCATTCGTCTAGTCTTTGAGCATGTTGTACAGATCTACATCTACATCAGTATGTCAAACTGTCACTTCTTTGACAGGTTTTGAAGGGAGCCAGGCTAGCCATGGAAGAGCACAACAAGTACCTTAATGTCACCCTTTCTCAGACAATGTCTTAAAATTATAATGTTGTCATAATATGAAGAAATATAACATCGCCCTTGATTTCCTATACATGAATCTACAGATTCCCAATGAGACAGTCAAAGCATTAGTGTACAAAACATTAGTTCGTTCATCAAGGTCTTGAATCCTCATACTAAGTGACAGATAAAGAAGAAAAAGATGGCTCAGAGGAGGGATGTCCAGTATGTCACCAACACACTGCACAAGCAGTGTTACCAGCATGCTGGATCATCTTCAGCACTGGGCACTCCAAGACAAGAAGGACCCATATTCAGCAATCTATGCTCTACAAAATTTTCATTCTCATGTTCAAAGACATAAAATCAGACAGGTACCTTACACCTGCTCAAAGTGTCATTGAGTCAACTCACTCCAGAAATACAGAATGAAAAGTACATAACAGTATATCACAGAGACTTCTTGTTTCTCAGGATGATCACAACGTGAAACAGACTACTGGCTGACATCACAGAGTCCCCTAACTTGGAATACTTCAAGGGGGTACTCGGATTCGTCTATAACTAACCTTAATGTAGGGTCCCAGCTACAAGGTAGTTATAAAAAAAAAAACTGAGGGGAAGAATGTGGCCGACTCAGCTCAACAGGCTGCCAGGTAGCTTAGTCAGAATAGGCTGAAGAGCTTTCAACTAGTATTGAGAATATCCCAGGTTCAAGTGCTGATTTGGATGCTGCAATTTTTGCATTCTTGTTAGAGTTGTACTTGTATTAGAATTTTAATTTCAAGATCAAAACTGTCCACCAAGTTATAAATCCTCATCTGCTAAGATCTGTGTGGCTGTCACAGTATTTGAGGATAATATTATAGAGTTTTGCTGTATATATTTTGTACTGTGTGAACCCCGTCTCATTGAGCATAACTTCAACACAATCAGTCTAGAGCCCATCAGGTCACACTGGGCTTCCACCTGTGGCAATATTAGTTACACAGTGTGTTGGTGACCTAATACGGTTGATAAAAAGTCAGTAAATTTCATATAAGGCGAGGATGAAGCAGTATAAACCATATTAGGTCATTAACACACTGTGTAACAATTATATTCTACTGATCAACCTGAAGAACCACGGTAAATGCATATACACATCCATACACAGTGACTGAGACTAGAGAGTTGTTGCATGAGAAACTACTAGGTGTCTTAGTAACATATACATTCCATTAGACAAACCAAATTAACCCTTTAATTATATATGTACCATATTAGGTTGCTAAAACACTGTGTACCGATTACATCAATAAATCTTTTACAAAACCAATTTGAATGCATCCACACAGCAACATATGATTGATGGCTGGGTTGGAAATACCGTTGTTGACATTGAGCATTCGGTCTGACAAAATAATAATCAATTCAACTTACTAGCATCTTTTGTCAAAGAAATCAATTGCACTTTCATCCCTGGGAATCAAATATTTTGTTTCAATATCACCACATGTATACTACTGTAGATAGTGTGCTGTAAATATTTGATAAATATGACATGTTTAGTTACAAAGCAGCCACCATTGACGCTAGTCATGCTAAATAACTCTCATACTTGCTAAATACTAGTATGGAACAGGCCTGACCTGATATGGATTATATATATGGAGGTCACCATGTGAATGACTGAATGAAATTCACAGAAATTAGTGAGAGATAGGATATTGGCATTGTACATGTGTCTTCTTTATTCTATACCACACACTTGGGATGATTTTTAAGTGGTAGCTTACCAAGACAGCAGCTTCAGAGGTTGTTGTTCTGCCATTCCATAATTCTTATGTATGAACACTATGTCCCCAATAGGATGTGACCCCACAACCAATAGGGTCCACAGTTTACCACATTATCAATACTTAGAACATTTCTGCTGGACATTTTGGAATACAGTTAAGTCTAATATTCCCAAAATGACATCATTTTTACAGCAAAACCTTAACTGATGTGATTTAGTATCCAATAATTGTTTTGTGCAAAATTTAGGGAATATTATGTAGTATGATAGTATGATGAACCACATTGACTTAGATACCAGCATCAGATGAACTACATCTATTTCAAACCAACAAACATCTTCATAATAAGTAAGCATCATCAGAGCATTTATTAGGTTTGCTGTATCAGTATAATGGTGTATTTTACATTTAAGTGAATGTCATACCAGCAATCGACATATTTCTGATTAGTTGTACTTTTCAAGCATGTTGATGTTTCTATGGTTTCTGAAATTAATAAAAAAAACATTCTTATAATTTAACATACATGCTTGTCAATACTTGATGTGTGATTGACTCATTCATATAAATGTAACAGTAATATAAATTCCAAAAACTTTTAATTTTGTAATAAAGATGCATTGCACACTATTTGCAATGTTAAACTAAATGACATATTACTTCGTCCAACCATGCATGACAGGGTAATCTTTACACTTGAATTACATGTCATTCCTTAATCAGAATTTTAATTAATTAAATTACATCTGATTTAACTCTAGTCAGCTTTCATTATTTTTCTCTAAAGTGAAATTTTAATTTAACCTTTTTGCAGTTATAATGTCTGATTACAGAATCAATATAGATGTAGCTTTAAATTAAATATCCACTCAATCAGAGCTAAAGTTGATGTTTGAAATAACTGTTGTAAAACAAACTTACAACAGCTTGATTTTCAGACTTCAGTCGAGTGTTTGGTGATTTTCAAACATCAGTGGAGTGTGTTGACTGCGAAATGTTTATTAAATTAAGGGGATATATATTATTAGACTTGACTGATTTAAAAGTACATGTTATCTGATTCTTCAAGGATTCTCAATGAGTTTCAAAATACAGTGTACATGTATCGATACATGACAGCCTGGTATAAGTGTATTCTGACTACGTACATTGTATCAGAAAATTTCTCAAGGTTTCATAATGTTAATACATGTATACTACCGGTAGATGAAAATACATAGCATCACAACCATGCAGTCATTATATCCTGTCCTTTTGGTGTTTACTGCAAATCACTGGAAAAGTACTACACACCCAGTCTTGTATTCTGTTTAATCTCTTCAAAAAGAGATTTTATTCTTCCTTCTATGATCTTTCAGATGCAGACCCAGTTCTCCATGATAATTTGTATTGGGTAAAACACTCACAATTCATTTGTTCAAAAACAACTACTGTAAATATATTTATTTTTGAGGTGTACTAATTTTTGCTTATTTCGACAAGGTCATTTGTTTTACACAAAAATTAATACAGAGCCAAAATTATAATCTGGTATAGTTATTGTTTTTTAGTGCATATTTCAAAAACATGAAAATTTAACTATGCAGATATGTTTAAATTTCCCAAAACTGCAAAATTAAATATGCTTACAGTATGTCATTGTTGATAATATCTTACTATCTTTTAGGATAAATTATGACAGTTGTCCATTTTGTTTGTTAGAAAACCAAAATTGCTTGAATTAAATTTTAATGTGATGGTAAACACTAATTCTACACCTTTTGTATACTATTTTTTATTGCCATGTTTGACATGTTTGATATATGCAGTTTTCCCATGTTGGTATCACAGATCTTTTTTCAATATGTTGGTATATGGCAAATCAGAAAAATCAATGGATTTACTCCACCATAATATTAGAAAGTATATAAATTTATATTGTATGTGACATGTTAGGCAATAAGATTCTGAATATGGTCACAGGGGCCGGTTTCATAATAAAATATAAAAAAATACCCATAAGTATATAAAAAAGAGTATTCTTTATAATTTATGAAACTGGCCCCTGTGCTTATTATAAAGATGAGATAGTGATGATGACAGTTGAGATTTGAATAAAAGTATTTGATATGCAGTAAAGCCTCAAATTTTCACAAACTGTACATATACTACCAAATTAGAGCAATGTAAAGGGGTTTGGCAATACTTTTAGGGAGGTCTTTAAAGAAAATGGATAAAAGAAAAGATAAAAGAAATGGATTTTGAAACTTCACAATATTGTGGTGATGAGAGAGGTAGCATAGTTACCAGGGGGTGTTAGAATTGGGTTTTACTGAACTACTTATTGAACTTTGGTGTTAATTCTTTATGACAATAGAACGTTAATGATGGTTATTTTTATATTTTTAGCAATTAAAACAACAAAGAGATAAACTAAAGCAATATCAAAAGAAGATCAATGTACGAATAGGGAAGGACAGAGAAGTAGCTAAAGCATTACTTAAAGATGGCAAAAAGGAGTAAGTAGCCAGAGCATTAGTTAAAATGGCAAAAAAGTTTATGTTATACCCCCTGAAATATATTCCTAGTATAGTATTTTCTTTTGAGATTTGATCCATGGATAATCCTTTATGGAATTATAAATGAGCCATGATGTTTATTCTGCTGGACAGATTTTACTATGAAATTGTATCCTCATTTTCATCTGGATAAAATTATAAGTATCCATAGCATTACTGAAACATGGCAAAAGGGACTTGTTTATTTACCCTGCATTGGAAAAAGTAAAAACACAAATATTTTACAGGTTTTTAAATGGGATGGATATAAATCAATAATTTACTTACATAATCGCTGTCATTGCTAATTATCTCATTATTGGCCCTATTTTTGCTTTTTATCTCCTTTTATATGACAAAATGTTGACAATGGTAAAATTTAAATGATATTTTAAATCAACAGCCTTGGTCTGAACTTCTGCTATTTCACCTATAACTGGTAAGATCCCAATATAAGTGGAATGATCTGGACTAGGATATAAACCCCCCAAAAATAAAGCCAGACTTTTAAAAATGTATTTTGATTGAATTCATAGAATGGACTACTAAAATAAACTTCTGTTTTTGTATAACCTGTTTATTGCAATTTTGTTGGTTGTTCAAGAATGTGTACTTACTATCAAGAGTTGATGTCAAAATTAAGTATGTTATATTTTGGTCTATAGGTCTTGTCATGTTACCAGGATGAATTTGCAATTTCTAGTAACAAGAACAATTCTTTGTGATTAGAAACCATGTTAACTGACATCGCAGAACAATTCTCCTGCTTACATAACCAATTGTAATATTTGTGGTCTGAGGTCAGCATGAGGAACACACCACTGCAGTAGCTCAGTTGTAGAGTTTTCGCTCTGAAGTGGGAGGTTGTGGGTTCGGACCCGGGTCGGGTCTGACCCAAGACTTGAAAGTGGGAAGTGACTGTTCTTTCGCAAAGCACTCGGCATTACGAAATGAAAGTCATGGTTCTTTCGGATGGGATCTTTAAATAAACAAGGTCCTGTGTCATGGTAGGCTTGGCACACTAAAGAACCCTGCTGTATAATGCCATCAGCGCAATGCACAGGCAAAATTTCTGCACTTTCGCCTATATAGCTGGCAACGTCTCGATATAAGTGAAATATTCTTGACTGGGACGTAAGACACCATTACTCAACTCAACTCAACATGAGGAACATTTTCATATTCAGATACAAAATAAACAATTTAAGACAAGAGATACAGTTCTAACCTGTTAGTATTGCGCCTGTAAGAAAATACCAAACTAAAGCAGCATGACCAATTATTATTATTTTTCAGTAAAGCCAAATTGTTACTCAGGAAGAAAAAGTTCCAGGAGACACTTCTAGAGAAAACAGATGGACAACTAGAAAATATAGAAAGAATGGTACGTATATTTATAACATATGTATGTTTAGAAATCTAGTAGTGATGTTGCAGTGATTTATTAAAATCGATAATCAATCAATTGTGACCAGATTTTAAGTATTTGATTAAAGTATTGAATAATAGCTGATCAGTTCCCTTTTTGGCAGTAAGTAACAGCAGGCACAGAACAAGAAATAACACAAGCTTATGTCTACCACTCCTCTCAGTTAAGGATTATTTCTGTTCAATGGATCTAAGGTAAGAGTCAGAGATATTGGCATATTTTTATTATTGTCCAGCATATGTATACATGACAGTAAATTCAATTTAGATAAGTGTAATGGAAAAGGCCTTTTCCAAAAATACTTAATCTAATATCTGGAATTCCACATTTCATAACTAACAATAAAGAAACTTATTCCATATATATTTGTTACATTATCATTTATTTCTGTCATTTTCTGATTATTATTTCTTAAGTAATTCTGATGATTGATTATGTAAACCCAACCAAATCACTATCATTGTAATCTAGAAAATACTAAAAAGAAGTATGACTTGCTAAAACATCTGATTGGCAAATGCCAATGTTAATGGATTGTTGTTCTTAATTGGTTCATCCTTTATGTCAGTGATGTACCGTTACTTTTTATTTTCAGGTCAATGATTTAGAATTTGCCCAGATAGAGAGCCAGGTTGTGCAAGGACTCAAAACTGGAAATGAATCACTTAAAAAATTACATAGGGTGAGTATTAAACAGATAGGAGTATTGATAACACACCACTGGTTCTTCCTCAGTATTTATGAAAGTACTTTTATATACTCACTGTCTTAAAAGCTACTTCTGTATAAGGACTAGTTGCTTTAAAAGCCAGTGAAATTTTATCACAATTGCTCTTTATTCATATTATTTGAACCTGTATATAAGGGCCTCCTGCCCATGAAGTTCACTTTTACTAGTTCCTTTGGGTGACCTTTATACACAGGTTTGACTGTATGTTATACAATATTTAAGATATTTTAGGTGTATGTATTGTATGCAGAATCGTCTGAAAATAAAATTCCATTTAAATGCTTAACATAACTTCAGTGATCAAGTGGCCTAACATTCTGGCTTAAGGATCATAGCAGCTCTCACAATCCAGGTTGTTATCCCAGTCAGGACAGATCCTAGTGTAAGAGAGTTTGCCAGTTCACCTGCTGAAAGTCATAGGTTATATCTGAGTACATCAGTTTCTCGTGATGTCCATTTTCTAGGACTTACTGCCTGAGTATGAGTGTAAAAATGCTGACAGGGCATAAAACACTTTTGCAACCTTTCTACTCACTCAAATGGTTTATCATCACCTCAGAAAGTAGAATTTACCTGCCTGCTATTGTACGATATTATTACAGGCTTCTAACATGTTTAAATGTGGTTGTTTTAAATGGGTAAATGGTTAATTCAGTATTTATACTACAGAATCCCCACTTTTGGTTATCGATGTCAAGTAAAATTGTTGACTCCTCCAAGCTTTATCTTATGTCTTATGAATTAATTTTAATTATATGATTGTGCCAATAGATAAGATTATATTTCATATTTAAATTTTATATCTGATAATTATAGTTGATGTCACTGGAAGATGTAGAAAAAATAATGGATGAAACAAGAGAATCTATAGATTACCAGAGAGTAAGTTTTTGTTATACACAATACTTCACATGAATTTCATAAAGGCAGTCCAAGAAAGGCAAAAAACATGCAAAAATCATTTCAAAGGTTTTTTTCTTAAAAAATGTTGAATATTACTTCAAGATACAATTTGGCCACTGACTGTATGCTTTTACAGAAACCATTGCTACATGAGTAGTTTTAAGTATTGTAGAGTAATAAAGTTACACAAACATTAATGGATATTGATCATTTTGTACAATTGCGAACCCTATTGAAAAGTATTAAAACAAAATATTTAAAAAAAAACAAAAAACAAGACACACAGTATGTATACATGTAAACTGTGTTTGTTAATTACCATAATATCTCTATAACATTTCAATAATTTTATATACAATGTATAATTTTGATTAATTTACCGGCAACTCCATTATTATTTAATAAAACATTTTTGTTTCACATTGGTTTTTTCCGTTTTACAGGAAATTGATGACTTGTTATCAGGTGCCTTAACACAACAAGATGAAGATGATGTACTGGCTGAATTAGACTCCATTACACAAGTAAGTAAATCACAGAGAGAGAGAGAGAGAGAGAGGGATGAGTTGCACATTTAAGGTACAGTACACCAGAGAGAGAGAGAGAGAGAGAGAGAGAGAGAGAGAGAGAGAAAAATATTTATTTTATAGATGAATAAGTTTTATAACTTTCTTTTTTTGTATTCTTTGAAATCTGCACTACTATATAGCTTTGCTATTGTTCATTGAGAATGTGTGCATTTTGACATCATCCAGCAGCATATCTTTTCCATTTTGTTCTGTACTGTTGTACTGTTATTCATATACTTTTTCTTTTTACAGCAAGATCTACCAGAAGTACCAGGAGATGAATTACCTGACGTACCAGAAGATAAACAAAGAGGTTTGTAGTAATTTCATATTTATATACAATATAAATGTGGCAGTTTGGCACCAATAAAAGCTATAGCAGGAACTTATTACAGTTTAAACACAAACATATTGAACATGCTTACACAGAATATATGGATAGTATGATGTCAAATATTGGGCCGACCACTTCTCTATATAAGTCTTAATATAACAATGTGACAAAGTCACTTTATAACTAAGTTAAAAGTAGAGTCCCAAAGGCTTCATTATAAATGTGTTTTACTGTACAGGTGTGAGTTATTACATCACATGTACCCAGGTACCCTGTTACATACATGATGTAAATCAGTGAATTTATAAGAGATTGGTACATGTGGTTGGTGGTGTTTCAAGTTGGGTTTATCTTAATTGATATACATTTGTACTCAGTAAAAGTAATTGTGGCCTTAGTAATTAGAATGGTGTATCAACTTAATTCTAATAAAAATTTGGGATTGTTATCTTTAACATGTATTAAGTGACTTCTGTTAATAATTCTTTCTCTGAATTCATCGGTGTCAAATATTTTTTCATATACATCTGCATGTAACATTGTAATGAAAGATAATTTAATTATTTAAATATTAGATTGAATGTGTAAAATCAATTTATAAAAAGAGGAATGTTCTGTGAAGGAGAATTATCTTTCATTTAAAACATAATTACATCAAAAACCAATTATTCTGTGTACATATCACCATGTTAACATGTTGCTGCCGCAATCAAAATTGATCAATCCTTCCTCTACAGGGATATTATTAAATTTATGGATAATGTAACATTGACAGATTTAAATATTTGATCAAAAACATCAAATTTGTTTATTTTTTGGGTTTTTTTTTTTTACAGAAAACAGCAAATTTATTTTTACAATTTTTTTTTTGCAGAAAAAGTTTCAAAGAAAGCAAAAAGAGATCAAGAACCAGAAGCCATGTTGGCGTCATGACGACACAAAAACATACATTGGATTAAGATTATTGTTATAGTGAACATTTATTTATATATACACCACATCATTTTGAATAAATTAACAAACCATTACATCACTGTTCTACTTGACATTATTAATAATGATATTAAGATGGGAAATATGTAAAGATATCTTATTATGTGTCAAACAGCTCTCGATAAAGTAAAGACAGATTCATGTACTTCTGTTATGTGTAATACAGGTATCAATGAAAAAAATGAAGACAAATATGTCTTATTCTATGTCATGCAGCTCATGAAAAAATGAGACAGATACTATTTTTTTATCATAAAATAAACACAGTTACCTCTATTGTGTTCCATACAGAGCTAGATGAAATTAAACTGAACAATATAAGCTGTATCTATTAATTATTTATAAATAATTTGTGAGTAGAAATATTTTCTGGCTATTATTGATCAAGATTTTTGGCAGTCATTGATTACCTTAAAAAATAAAACAAATCCACTGTAAAATTGAAGTTGCATATGATATCTGCTGTTACACTATCTTATAACTTGAAGAAAGGTTAATATCTGTATCAGTGAAAGTGTTTATTATACAGAAACTATGGAAGTGCATACAGATGAATGTTTCTTTCTCTACATATATAATGTATAGGTGTGAAAAACCTTGATTCATCATCACCATTTGTTCAGTCAAATTTTGACATTATAAGGTCTGACATTAATTCCAGGAAAGCTTATAAAGAAAAAACATATGGGAAAGAAATTGACTTTGGGACTTCAAATACATGTATTGTGGTCATAAGCAGGGTAGTAGAGTCAAAGAGGGACATTATAGTGAGGTTTTATTGTATGATGTATTTGGTAAAAAAGACTTGGCATGTCTAGATCAGCTATTATTGTAAATTGTTTAAATTATATTTTTGTCAATTCAATTTCATAATTCACCATTTCTGTACTATGTATTAAAATAGATTTTAGAGAGCTTATAACTTTTGGTATGTATCTTTGTCCATACTAATGCACAGATTTGAATTAGGTAGCTGTAACCTTCTATACTTTCTTCCATATCTTAGTTAGTGAATTGGAATGATTTAAATTCTAGATTAGGTAATATTAGTTTTACTAAAGAATTGAACTTTGAAAAATAACAAAGTCAAGGAAAACAATGTAGAGGAGACTGCATGTCCAGCAGACAATAGTTGATAATAATGGTTTTAAATCACTAGAATGAGATCAAAACCGGGAAAATTGCAACAAAATATCATAGAAGTTAAGAGATTGTCCAGAAATATGTACTCTGTGCATAAAGAATACATATCAGAGAGAAGTATGTACTCTGTGCATAAAGAATACATATCAGAGAGAAGTATGTACTCTGTGCATAAAGAATACATATCAGAGAGAAGTATGTACTCTGTGCATAAAGAATACATATCAGAGATTTGGGGTTTATATAAATCTGTTAACAAGACCAAACCAAAAGAACCATTGTTTCCTAGTGTTTTAAGACCAAACCAAAAGAGCCATTGTTTCCTAGTGTTTATGTTCTAAATAATGTATTTATGTAAATGATCTGTATAGTGCTATGATAGGTACAATATAATTAATTTTGTGAACACATGCATTATGATATGTTCCATAGACTATTTTAATGAAGTGCTATTGCATAATAAAATTTGAAAAAAAAAATTAGATATTTTGTTTGTCATTGGTGCTCCGTATCATAGAGTGTGTAAAAGGTATTTTTAAAAAAACTTTGATTTTTTGTATCGTATCCACTATCCCTCATTTTAATTGAAAGAACGTCTACTTGTCATTCTTTTACAAAAACGGTAAGCCAAGATACAAATATCTAGTGCAGGGATTCTGGTTATTTTGTCAAACATGAATATACTGAAGATATGATCAACAAAATGTTGGAGCTTTTGATAGATAACATATTTGTTGTTATTTTTGTTATTTTTTGATATGATTTTCCAGCAAACAGTTGACTTTATCTGTATGGAGCAGAATTTATGCAGAACCTTGATAAGTTTGGATAGAAAACTGTTGTAAAATATTCAATTCCGCAAACAGATATTTAGAGGATATTCTATCTCACTCTTAAATTCGGAGACTATGTGAATGCCATTCTAGTGAGCTTTAAATAAAAGAGATGACGAAGTTTTGATTTATGTTTTTATACTTATACCTGAATTATGACACCCACGAAAGGCTACATTAAAACAATATGACAAACGTGATGATTTCAATTTTTCTATTGTCAACTTTCCTTTTCTATGCAGCAATATACCTGCTTCTTTTGTTTATGGTGTACTAGTATTTGTTTCACATTTAATACGTCATGGTAGAGCTTGTTCCCACTACGGGAACTTTATACAACGATGCAAGCTGCCTACAAATTTAATTGTTGATCCAGGGATATTGCAAGCCTAGGCATGCTTATCAGAGCCCTCAAAAGATTGTATGGCCGTCATCAGTATGATGTCTCTATGTGTATGATTACCCTGAATATAGTTCCATGCCTCTTTCACTCTAAATTTTCATTACACACGTGGCGTGTGGCTATCTAAACAGGAGATGCTAACCCTTCCTGAGAATCCGGTCTCATTTCTCTGGTGGAAGTTCACCTGTCTAACTTAACTTGTCAGTTTCAAAGTTCAAGTTTACTTTCCTTTCGGATTGTGATTTTGACATCATAAATGCTTCTACGTGTGCTCCAATGCCGATTTGAGATCACTGATATTGCTTACATGTACTCCAATGCCGATTTGAGATCACTAGCTGATATTGCTTACATGTACTCCAATGTCGATTTGAGATTACTGATATTGCTTACATGTACTCCAATGCCGATTTGAGATCACTGATATTGCTTACATGTACTCCAATGTCGATTTGAGATCACTAGCTGATATTGCTTACATGTACTCCAATGCCGATTTGAGATCACTAGCTGATATTGCTTACATGTACTCCAATGTCGATTTGAGATCACTGATATTGCTTACATGTACTCCAATGCCGATTTGAGATTACTGATATTGCTTACATGTACTCCAATGTCGATTTGAGTTCACTGATATTGCTTATATGTACTCTGATGTCGATTTGAGATCACTGATATTGCTTACATGTACTCCAATGTCGATTTGAGATCACTGATATTGCTTACATGTACTCCAATGTCGATTTGAGATCACTGATATTGCTTACATGTACTCCAATGTCGATTTGAGATCACTAGCTGATATTGCTTACATGTACTCCAATGTCGATTTGAGATCACTGACATTGCTT
Source organism: Anadara kagoshimensis (assembly GCA_021292105.1). Lineage (NCBI taxonomy): Eukaryota > Metazoa > Mollusca > Bivalvia > Arcoida > Arcidae > Anadara > Anadara kagoshimensis. The sequence goes on along the minus strand of CM037861.1, from coordinate 65,492,433 downwards.
ACATGTACTCCAATGTCGATTTGAGATCACTGATATTGCTTACATGTACTCCAATGTCGATTTGAGATCACTGATATTGCTTACATGTACTCCAATGTCGATTTGAGATCACTGATATTGCTTACATGTACTCCAATGCCGATTTGAGATCACTGATATTGCTTACATGTACTCCAATGTTGATTTGAGATCACTGATATTGCTTACATGTACTCCAATGCCGATTTGAGATCACTGATATTGCTTACATGTACTCCAATGCCGATTTGAGATCACTAGCTGATATTGCTTACATGTACTCCAATGCCGATTTGAGATCACTAGCTGATATTGCTTACATGTACTCCAATGCCGATTTGAGATCACTACCTGATATTGCTTACTTGTACTCCAATGCCGATTTGAGATCACTAGCTGATATTGCTTACATGTACTCCAATGCCGATTTGAGATCACTGATATTGCTTACATGTACTCCAATGCCGATTTGAGATCACTGATATTGCTTACATGTACTCCAATGCCGATTTGAGATCACTAGCTGATATTGCTTACATGTACTCCAATGCCGATTTGAGATCACTAGCTGATATTGCTTACATGTACTCCAATGCCGATTTGAGATCACTACCTGATATTGCTTACTTGTACTCCAATGCCGATTTGAGATCACTAGCTGATATTGCTTACATGTACTCCAATGCCGATTTGAGATCACTGATATTGCTTACATGTACTCCAATGCCGATTTGAGATCACTGATATTGCTTACATTTATTCCAATGTCGATTTGAGATCACTGATATTGCTTACATGTACTCCAATGTCGATTTGAGATCACTGATATTGCTTACATGTACTCCAATGCCGATTTGAGATCAATGATATTGCTTACATGTACTCCAATGCCGATTTGAGATCACTGATATTGCTTACATTTATTCCAATGTCGATTTGAGATCACTGATATTGCTTACATGTACTCCAATGCCGATTTGAGATCACTGATATTGCTTACATTTATTCCAATGTCGATTTGAGATCACTGATATTGCTTACATGTACTCCAATGCCGATTTGAGATCACTGATATTGCTTACATGTACTCCAATGCCGATTTGAGATTACTGATATTGCTTACATGTACTCCAATGTTGATTTGAGATCACTGATATTGCTTACATGTACTCCAATGCCGATTTGAGATCACTGATATTGCTTACGTGTACTCCAATGCCGATTTGAGATTACTGATATTGCTTACGTGTACTCCAATGCCGATTTGAGATCACTGATATTGCTTACGTGTACTCCAATGCCGATTTGAGATCACTGATATTGCTTACATGTACTCCAATGTCGATTTGAGATTACTGATATTGCTTACATGTACTCCAATGCCGATTTGAGTTCACTGATATTGCTTACATGTACTCCAATGTCGATTTGAGATCACTAGCTGATATTGCTTACATGTACTCCAATGCCGATTTGAGATCACTGATATTGCTTACATGTACTCCAATGCCGATTTGAGATTACTGATATTGCTTACATGTACTCCAATGTTGATTTGAGATCACTGATATTGCTTACATGTACTCCAATGTCGATTTGAGATCACTGATATTGCTTACATGTACTCCAATGCCGATTTGAGTTCACTGATATTGCTTACATGTACTCCAATGCCGATTTGAGATCACTAGCTGATATTGCTTACATGTACTCCAATGCCGATTTGAGATCACTGATATTGCTTACATGTACTCCAATGTCGATTTGAGATTACTGATATTGCTTACATGTACTCCAATGCCGATTTGAGTTCACTGATATTGCTTACATGTACTCCAATGCCGATTTGAGATCACTAGCTGATATTGCTTACATGTACTCCAATGCCGATTTGAGATCAATGATATTGCTTACATGTACTCCAATGCCGATTTGAGATTACTGATATTGCTTACATGTACTCCAATGCCGATTTGAGTTCACTGATATTGCTTACATGTACTCCAATGCCGATTTGAGATCACTAGCTGATATTGCTTACATTGCGTACTCCATGCTTGGTCTTCGTACAGGCAGCAGTACACACGTAATAAAACCACTGATTATGAATTTAATCTCTTTACTGTGTACTTTAATCATAATTGACCTCGGATTTATCAATTTTGAGCTGACATTGTCAGAATAAAAACAGAATTTTTATATATAAATAAGTAAATTAATGTGACCATGACATGTATACACCTGATACCGGTTGTTTAGATGTATTCAGATCAAATAAATCAGCTTCATTAGCGATCTGTATACTCGTAACATCCGTTATAATATGTTCAGCTTTGTGGTATAATGTACCTAATGGCTTTAACTATATTCTTCAGTACTTCCTAAAACCTTTCTGTCTTGGATGTGGTTTGTTAATTAACAGAAGTTTCAACACATAATTATTTTCATTTTACTCAAGTTCAACATTGCGGAGGTATGGGAATCTGAATTGCCCACTATGAAATATGTTTATTTATAAATGTTAAATAAAATCATGGTGCTTCTTCAGAAATGAGCATTGTATGAGAGATCAAAACTTTCTGTAAGTTTGTGGACCGAGTTTGAGGTCAACATGTGGTATATTGGACCTGAGGACCAAACTTGCCGTAGACACAGTTGTATGTCAATTTTTTTTTTTATTTTCTTAAAATATCAGAATACTAGTATACACGAAATATAGAATGACACAAGCTAGAATAACAAAGACCACGATTCAGTGGGGCGGGGGAGATATAAGACAAAATATACGGTCTTTAGAACATTGCTAATAAACTCCCGAATGTAGACGGGTAGTCAATTGTCACAGTTCAGATCTATTCATCCGGATGTTAATATAACCAGTTGCTCTGAAACCCATTTAAAATAAATCTTACTAAACATCTAGCTAGCCATCTGAACAGCTCTAGACGTTATCGTTTAACTGTAAAGTACAAAGCTATGGGATATTCTTTTGAAACGTAACCCTAATGAAATGAAATCATTAATTGTTTTTAGCCTCGCTACCGATCCCTGATTTTATTTATTGTAACTACATGATTCAGAATGTCAGAGAATATAAACATATGAAATGTTGATAAATCTATAAAATAATATAGTATATTATTTTATAGATTTATCAACATTTCATATGTTTATACTCTCTGACATTCTGAATCTTGACATTATCAGTAGAGGAATATGTTGATGTACATGTACATCATCAGAGGTTTACATCATCTGAGAACTTCCGTTAATATCGAAGTTTGTAAGACTTAGCTTTTTGGATAAAAAGGTTCTGTGATTTTTTGATGGACTAGAACTATACATATTTTTAAAAAATCATAAAATAATCCCCATGTTCATCTAGTCGGTCACCATGTCATTGCCAATGCAAACGAATGTACTTCATTGCAAGCAACTAGACTTCCCTAGTCAGTCAAGTTAAGCTTACCTATCATTACTTGATCAATGTTGTGACTTGTTCTTACATAGTTCTATTTTAAGTTAGAAAACTACTAATAAATACTAGTACATGTACTTGTCAATAGCCAATGTGACCTAGGAAAAAAGGGCAAACTCCGGGCAATTGTTAATATACTATAGTGACTTCTGACTTTGGACGGGTATTGGTTTAAACAGAGACATATAAAACCCTTTTTTTATATGTCTCTGGTTTAAACGACGGTAAAAAGTGTCCATTGCTGTGGTTAAAGTACTACTAGAAGTCTTGTGTCTCTATCCCACTTAATTTTAAACACATTTGTTAAAGTGTTAAAGTACATACCAACAATACAAAAACTATGTTTAAAGAAAAAGCACATTTTGTTTATAAGTACGGGAGAGTATTTAGGACCTCTTAAAATATTTTAAAAATAATTCGTGGCGTCTGTATAGTAAGGAAAATAAATAAATAAATAAATAAATAAATAAATAAATAAATAAATAAATAAATAAATAAATAAATAAATAAATAAATAAGTTTTTTTTCAAAAGGCATGGTTTGCTTAAGACCATTACGGTGCTCCAGGAATTAAAGGAAAACAAGAAAGAGGAAGTCATGAGGTTTTCATAAAGAAGGTAAATAGTAATATCAACATTGAAAAATGGAATCCGAAAGTGGTTAGTGCGATCTTTTTTAGAAATGACGAAATATTGATCTTTTTATTCATGAATCTGTTTGTAATTTCCCCAATATCTCCCGAGATTCTTTTTCCTGTTGATTATATACATAGATCATTAAGAAATTGTAAGGAAGAGCGTACATCAGCAGATCCATGCGTCCTGCTGAATCAGCTGCTCGGTGACAACGCAAAAAATAGCATACGACACATCATGGCATGTCATCTGATACACGCATAGAAAAAATTGAATATGTAATGTTAATGACAGTACTTCGAAAAAGATGCTGCAAAATCAATCTTTTTAAGAAATGATTCAAAGTTATGTGACATAAACATAAACTTAATGGCCTCTGGTGGTTCTTCCACTTTCAATAAACTAGTTTTGCAGTTAGATTTGTGATCAACTTGGTTCAAATCGTCCACTTGGTTATAACCACATCTTCCGCCTTGCCTGTATACTTATAACTTAAGTTTTTCATACAGACAACAATGAATGATACCAATGATTTCGTGTTTCAAAATACTACTACGATAAAGATACTTTTCAGGGGGGGGGGGATACTAAAATTTCACAATTTGGTCCCTGTAAAGTATGCAAAGCATTAGAAACTAGATATGTGTCACATATCAGTGCCAGTCATAGCCATTGTACTTGACAGACAAGTATACCTGATCCAGTATCCAGCTGGTGTTTCCCACTGACAAGGCTGAGTCCACACTACTGACGGACAACAATCCTATCTGCAGTTAATCAACGAGAAGCTGCAAAGTTCATGCCACAGACAGACAATTCTATCTTGTTGCACTACAAACAATGGTATCATGTCCAGTCACTCCATGTGACAGACAGTGGTACCATGTTCAGTCCATACTACAGACAGTCTGTACCACTGGTCATTGACAGGGATGCTAACTCTAGTCATTATCATACACAAGTAATAATATCAAATCCATTTTACTACATAACTTAGTGCATTCACTGACTGATATGATACTTACACTTACTACTACTCTAACTTTGCTCAGTTTGTTTCAATCACTTGTAGTTGTAAGCATCCTCCATAGTGGCCACAGGTGGGCTTCTCCTCTTCAAACACTACAGATGTGTCTTTAGCATGCACTGGGACACAGGACCTGGGTTTTGAGTCTTATCTGAAAGACTATTCTAATATAACATGTTTTACAGCTCTAGTATGGGCAGGAGATGAAAATAATCTCAGAAAATTTCCAAGAAAAAAAACTTTGAAACTGACAAGTTAGGTTAAACATGTGAACTTCCACTGGGGAGTGATCATATTTTTTATTGTTATCTCCATTTTTAGATGCTCCTACTCAAAGTAATTCAAAGACAGAGTGTGATAAATTGGTGAATTCTGATATGGATAATAATGTGAATGCTAAAATAGACAGTGAACAATGTGATATTGACAGTAAAGGGACAGTGAATCAAACATCTGATCCTGGTGGAAGTCTACAGAATGACTGTGTCTCTTCAGCTCCAGATGATGAAGGTAAAATATGTAGTACTGTATATATACTTACATAGGGGCTATGTTTCCATTTCTGGTAGCTAAAATCTGCATTGCCTATTGATTTCTGAGAAATTCTTTCACAAAGTAACCTTCTTTGAACATATTTGGCTAACTTTTTAAAAAATATTTTAAAAAGGACTGTTGCTAATAATTCTAAATGTTGCAGAAACCTAAAAAATAGCTCATATATTAGTGCAAATAAATTCATGCCATAACATTTTATTGTTACGATTCTTTTGAATTTGCACAATCAGACATTTTTTATTGCGATTATGTTGTGTCACTTTGTTAATACTGTAAACATATTTATTTACGCAATGTACTAATTTTTGCTTATATCCCGGTCGTTTGTTTTGTGCAAAAATTAATACAGAGTGAAAATTAAATTATGCCAATTATGATACAAGTAGTGCATATTTAAAAAAAAACGAAAATTTAACTACGCAGATATTTCTAAATGCCCTTAACTACAAAAATAAATATACACAAAATTAAATATGTTTACAGTACCTAGGTTTCCATAAATTTAAAATAATTAGTAGCCAAATTTAAAAAATTTGTGAAAATATACTCTTTTTAAAGTATTTTTCCACAAATTTGCTAAAATAGGTTACTTTTTGAAAGAATTCCTCAGAAATTAGTAGCAAAGGAATGGAAACATAGCAGTACTGGTATATCAGCCTAAGGAAGTCTTATATAAAATACATTTTTGTTGGTTCTGAATGTTTTATTTGATCTGCTGTCAACTTCAGCTCACAGGTGCCTTGTTGAATGACCAGAAATGTGACCTTGACTGTTGCAGATTATAAACCTAGCATAGCAAACTGCATTGATTTTGTACCAAAAAATTAATTATAAGGACCAAGTAACATTTTACCTTTTTGTATTTGGTCATCTGATATCAAACTCACAATCTTAGCTTGCAATGTAACAACTTCACCACCTTGACCGTGTATAAGCAGATTTTGTTTGACTATGGCAAAATAGTAATTATATGTTATAAAGAATGTATGGTTTGATTACAAAATATGAGTGACATTCAATGACTTAAAATTTATTTACCTACTGGTAGTTGTCGCGAAGCAAAATTAAAAGTTTTGCTTATCTATGTTTAGGTGTAGGCATACAGGAGAGTGAATGTGATGAAGATGTTGGTGAGAAAATAGACTTTAAAGTGGTGTTCAATAAACAAAAATATGATGTAACATTTCCATTAGATCACACAGTAGCCAAATTAAAGATCCATATACAAACATTAACAGGTAAGTTATTGCACATACATTAGGTGTTGGATTAGTGTTCTAGATTGTTGGAGGACTGGAGCCATTACCCCACAATAACTGAAAAATGACACATGATGTTAGTAGCAGAACTATATATATTACCAGGGCTGTTGTTCTGCTGAGTTAGGGGTTGAAAATGGACCCCATTCTTCACTCGATTCAATATTTCTTAAATATTTTGAAGAGTTTTCCCAATTTGAATTAATCAAGTACAAAATTGTAAGCTTTTCATTTAAACTGTAAATTTTTCCTAAGATTCCAAGGGCCCTAGACCCATTAAAACCAAAATACGATGTCACAGCCCAGACTACATAGAGTATAGGGTTTGTTGTTTACAATTCAATTGATTCATTTCATTTCTTAATATACATACATTTTACATTATATCTATTTTTACAGGTGTTACACCAGCTATGCAGAAAATAATGTATAAAGGTACAGTAAATTTTCTGTCTAATAGCTATTCACTAGTACAATTACATATACCATTAAGTAGTTGAATCATATATAAACCTAATCAAAAACAAACATACCAATCCATATCCGAATCACAATCCAGAAGCAAAGTAAAAACATTGGAACTGACAAGTTAGGTTAGACACATGAACTTCCACCAGGGAAGTTAGGCCGGGTGTACCGGAAGGGTAAGCACCTCCAGTTTAGCTAGCTACACCCGCCACGCGTGTAATCAAAATTGTGTGAAAAGAACATGGAACTATGGAACGTCAAATATATCCAGGGCAATCATGGACACAGAGACATCAAACTTATCAACAATACTGTGATGACGACCATAAGACTTTTTGAGGGCCTTGATAAGCCTAGGCTTGCAATATCCATGGGTCAACAATTTATTTGCAAACCTAAATGATACATTTACATAAAATTAGTGGCTCAGAAAACATTCAAATGAAAACAGGTGTTAGATGATTAATACATATTATATACACAGTGTGTATGTACAACACTCAGTATCAGGTCGAGTCCTTTTTCGTAGCCGTATCACTACGAGTCGCGCAAGCTACGAAAAAAGGACGAGATCTAATACGAAGGGTTGTACATACACATTGTGTATATAATATTTTTATCTAATATTTCCAACTAGGTTATTTAAAATAATAAAAAAAACAATACTTTATGTGAAAAAATTACATTTTACCACAGAAAACCACTGAACTATGTTTTGACCGACAAATCCAAGACTCCCTGATGACGTAACAATGAGAAAGTGCACATGCGCTTTACCGCCAATGTTGTATCATCACAGTGTGGTGATACAAGATTCTGTATCATACGTGTTCGATAAAACTTGTATTTCGTCAAATCGGATAGAAAAACTAGTCTAATGTTAGATAAAAACAATTATCATATCAAGAAAAATTGTTTGGTTGGTTGGTTGGTTGGTTGATTGGTTAAATGTTATTTTATATTTCATCAATATTTTACAGCTTTTTGCAAAAAATAGTTTTTCTGATAAATTTTAGTTTAAACAATATTTATAATTTAAATACAAATAATACAACACAAAACAAACTGTAAACTCCGGGATTCAGAAACAAGCGCAAGCTTATTTAAACCCATCTCCAGAACAACTTTACAACATAATGTAAAACAACCTTTACTGCCAACTGCCAACCCCAAACCAATTCAATAAGACACTATTTTCGAGATTTGCACTTTGGGTTTACAGTAAAACAATAAAAGCTGTTCTACAGTAATTCAGAATATAATGGCCGTAACTAGGAAAAATACAGAAGTTATAAGTAAGTAGGTTAATTATTACATTACTAACAAACTAATAATGAAAAAAAAGAAAAATTGATTGCCCATCAAAAACATGTTATGATATAACTACTAACATAAGACTAAGTACAAATAAACACACATATACATGCATATAAATCTGAAGGGTGAATCTAAAAAGAAGTTCATTTGATATAAAATGTACTGAGAGTTTAGCAGTAAAAGAGGTTATCTCCCTTCTTCATAAGGTTTGTTATGACATGTTTTTCCCATGTGAATGTTCCATGTATATTTCATATACATTAAAGCAAGAATTTGTAAATTTTTCAGGTCTAGTAAAAGATGAGAGCACATTACGTGAGATCAAGGTGATAAAAGGTGCTAAAATCATGGTGGTAGGTTCTACGTTAGATGCCATCCTGTCTGTGGCGAAACCTGATAAAAAAGAAATCCAAGAGGAGGCTAAAGCAGCAGCCACACCTAAAGAAGCTTTATCTCAACAAAAGGTACATAATTTATCGGATAATTCAGTACAGTCAAACCTGTATGTAAAGGCCACCTGAGGAAACTAGTAAACTTGTGGCCTTAATGGAAGTTGACCCTTATATACAGGTTCAAATAATATGAATAAAGAACAGTTGGGATACAGTTCTACTGGTCTTTATAAGCAGATGGCCCATATATAGAAGGTGACCTTTTAGGCAGGTTTGACTGTACTTGTATGGTTGAATCGAAGTGAAAGCAATTCACATGTATATTTAGAAATATATTGCAACTGTTTTGCACCATCTTATTCTATACAGTAGATCAAAAGAATATTCCTTCATAAATTATATCTATACAATAGATATTTTGACATTGTCAGGACTTTGTGTCATTTTGGGACTGATATTCTGCCCAATGCAAAATTCAAAATCTTGTGGTTTTTTTCACATTGCCAATTTTCACCACGATTTTTGACATTTCAGCATTAAATACAGTATTTCAGAGTTTTCTATGATTTTAATGGTATTTTTCTTTTTCATTATTTTGGTCTATTGATGTTTATTTTCACAATTGCAAGGGTCCTGAACCCACTCAAAACTATGAGAAAGAGAGCTCTGACTACCAGTGTATATCTTGTTTAGCTGGCTAAAACGCAAATATGACAACAATAATAAGCTTATTTTGTTTCAGTTTTATATGAAAAAACCCACATAATAACAACATTGAAATTTGAAAATAAAATACATTTCAACTGTTGGATGTGATTAAGTATTTTTCCTGTGTAATGATTGTCTGTCAGTTTACAGAGGTCTCAGCTTTGCTATCATAATATTCTCTGGTGACATATATATATTTCTCACACCTGTGGCATGGAAATCCCACGTTTTTACCCATGTAGGATTTCCTCGTCTCACCCTAGGGTTGAGACAGGCTACACGCCGAATTTCCCGCGTAGTTATACCTGCTCTGGATTTATCATTGACAGAGCTTAATAAGCTGAGAAAAGTTCCGATGTCAACCAACAATTTCTCAATGTCACAATCACTTACACATGCTTAATTGATGACGTCACAATCATTTTACGTGAGAACTTCAACAAAATATGATTACGTCATTTTCACGAATGGTGACATGAAAACTGAACATCTGATGCATTTTTTTGTTTATAAATCATGGTTTTTGTTGCAAATGTGTGAGAAAAAGAATCCTACACCAGTAACAGGGTAAGGCAGAGATATCTCAAACTCGGATAAATATTTTCAATGTCCAGAACGAGCTTTAGCGAGTTTTGGACATTGAAACTATTCATCCTTGTTTGAGATATCTCTGTCTTACCCTGTTACCAGTGTAAGATTCTATTAATACATATGTATATTTATTACCACACTCCTTCCTTTTAATAATTTCATATATTTTCTGTTATTTCAGCAACATAAAAAAGTGTTAGATAAATATGGAAAACCAGATGATATAATCCCAGGAATAAAAAATCACAGAGAAGCATTACCAGCCATGCCTTTATCAGGGATGTATAACAAGGCCGGAGGCAAGGTGCGACTTACATTCAAATTAGAAGCTGATCAAGTATGGATCGGTACAAAAGGTATGTAACTTATATAACTCCATATGTTTTAACTTCCAAGTGACTGATTTATAATCTGTTAAAACAGAAACACTGGGTTGCTAAAAAATCCACTGGTCTTGACAATTGAACCGGTAGTTTTTCCTGTCTACTGGCTCGACCTATATACCAGTGTAAACTGTATAATGTAAATTACATGTATTTGAGAATTTAAATAGCCAGTTAGAAGCTTTTTTAAGCTAAAAGTGGCTGTATTATAACTCGGTGTTAAAATAAAGTCTTTAGTCCACTAAAATTTCCACTTAGCCCAGCTGTTAAACCTGTTTTACTCTCTACTGTCCTGTCCCATGGGCCAGCAAAATTGTCTGTACACTGTCATATATCTGAGAAATAAAAAACCATGTTACAGATGTACTAGTCCTGTACTAGTAGATTTATGTACATGTACTTGACGAATGAACTTGTGAACCCGTGTATTTATGCTGTGGACCAGTGTATTTATGTTGTAGACCAGTGTATTGTCAGTAAATTTGTGTTTTGGAACAGTAGATTTTCAAGTCCTGGGAAAAGGTTGTGTGAGGTTTTGGCATAGCACAGTGTGTGCATCAGCATGTGTGCGCCCTTAACACAACTTCTCTCAAGTTCTCCTCTGAAACTACTTGACAAATTTCAATATAACTTATCAAAAGTATTTATGGGTAGGTGCAATTCAAAATATGTTTGTGGCATTGCCATAACTACCAAAACTACCAAAATTAGGTCAAGGTTACATAGGAATGCAAAAATCTTCTCCAATAACAGATTATTGGAAGAAAAAAATCGGGCCATGATAGTATTGATGAATCTTAACTACCATATACTGTAAATCAGGAATTTAATGCGTCATGAAATTAATGCGAATTGCCGATTTAGCTGTAAAATGTGTATTTAAATTAATGCGATTTTTTTGAAATTCCAAAAATTACTTTTGCCATTTTTTATCTTAAATAAAAAAATAACAAAAAATGTTGAATTATTGTCTTGTGACTTGTTTATTATTCCATAAACATGTAATAATCATACACTTTCAGGTAGATACTACCGTAGTATTATTTTTAAGGGTATAGCTCACTAAGGGTACCGACGGTAAATGTTGATGCGACTATAACAGGTTTTAATCATTAAAAAGAGTGGTGTCTGATTGTCAAAACAAAGAAACACATAGTAGTTTGTTTAGAAAGAAACAGTACTACCTGTATTACGCTTGGGGTTGGAGTCGAATCGGCGCCACAAAGAAATTCGTTTGGTGCATAAAAAGAATGTCCCGTTTCACTGTAAATCATTGTGTTTTAAACATGGCAATGTGAAAGTTTGTGACGAAAAAAGTCTTACTTATATCGCTAAAATTTTCGACAATTTATGAAGAGATTACTAGTAATCATACTTTACACCTGAACTAGAGAATTATCGTCAACTAACAGAGGAGATGAGTTCTAATAAATGACCCACGATTACAACTTCCGGTTCAAGGGATAAATAATTTTACATTGAACTTTTGGAAATCGGAAAATTAATGCGCCAAGAAATTAATGCGATTAAACGGGTCTCGCATTTTTCGCATTAATTTCTTGCTCGCATTAATTTCTTGATTTACAGTATGTAAAGATTTTGACTTTTGATGTTTTCTGAAAGCGTTTCAACTTGCCACTATTTTTCAGGTGAGCGTATCATAAAGGCCTATGGGCCTCTTGTACCATAACAATAAGCATCTGTGACCTTGACCTTTGAACCCATGACCTTTATTATTAAAAATTATCTCGAAAACTTTTAACTTTTTGTATACACATGTATATTCGAATATTGTAGGTTTTGATTTAACGATCATTTTGATATATAGATTAATGTCATGGGTTCAAAGGTCAAGGTCACAGATGTGAAAGAATACTGAAATGGTTAATTATCTTAAAAAACTATAAGCTTTTTGTATAGACATGTATATTACAATATTGTAGGAATTGATTTAACGATCATTTTTATATATAGATTAAGGTCATGGGTTCAAAGGTCAAGGTACAGATGCGAAAGAATACTAAAATGGTTAATTATCTTAAAACCTATAAGCTTTTTGTATAGACATGTATAATACAATGTTGTAGGAATTGATTTAACGATCATTTGATATATAGATTAAGGTCATGGATTCAAAGGTCAAGGTCACAGATGGGAAAGGATACTGAAATGGTTAATTATCTCGAAAACTATTAACTTTTGTATAGGCATGTATATTGAATATTGCAGGTAATGGCCTAACAATCATTTTGATATATAGATGAAGGTCATAGTTTCATACTTTTGTTTTTACTTTTTTAGCTGTTTATAAATAATGTATTGTAGCTAGAATATATATATATATATATATATATATCAGGTGTCCGGAAACGGTCATATTTGTCGGACATGTCCGACAAAATTTTATTTTGACCGACGTGAAAAAATTATCAGTCGGACATATTTTTGTTTTTCGGACATTTTCAACTTTACAACAGGAATTAAACGGACAAATCAGTTTTCCGACAAAGTAAACTACCGCTAGTCGGTCTTTTAAACACTAAGTGTATTGTCCTTACAACGTGTTTACCTGTCAACAGTAACATCTAATAATCAGGTACTAGTAATTGTTTATTAATCAGTAATACCTGTGGACTTAAGTAGTCGCGTGCCGCGTGTCTATTTTTTTGTTTCCCAGTCTGACTCGTAATAACTTTCCTTAAACGTATGTTTGTTTAATAATAAGTGCATGGTTGTAACTGTGTTGATTGTGGAAGCCATAACGAGTGTCGGTCAAGGTGACGGTTTGTTATCAAGAGGTTGCACGCGGGGGTTGAAAATTACCTACTACGCGCTTCGTAACTGTTTCTTTATTAATAAATACAAAAACGCGATAAAATTTTATTTTAATAAAAGTTAGGCATTAATATCTTTTATTTACAAAATATATTGGAACCTCGTCAAGCCGTTCCCGTTATATCGTGATTCGTGATACCTGAATTCCTATTTGAACCTCGCGATGATTGTAAATATAATTCGTGTATCATCGGAATACGAAAATTCACGATTGTTAGTAAACAATATGGCGGACGTGCAATATGAAGCATCGTGGACAGTAACGCATATTGATAATAACAGCATATCACGGGAGCTTAGAAAAAGCAGTAAACGTCTTAGATTTCTCCTAATACACACGCAATAACATTGTGGTCTAATAACGCACATGGATTAAAGGTGGCGGTATCTCAATAAAAAAAAATCGGTTGGTTTGAACATATCCACAAGATGCAACGCATAGTCAGCCCTGTGCCGAAGACCTTTTTTTTTTTTTTTTTGCTTGTAAAAAAAATGTCCGACAGGCCGGACCGAAGTTTCCGAAGCCCTGATATATATAATATATTAATATATTATACATATATTATATGTAGCAATCTCGGGACAAGGTATGATTAATTTGCAAAAATCCTTGCATTTAATTCTGCCTTACTGCTGAAAATTAGGAGTTCTCTTTAATAAATGTTATTGACTATTGAACCTCTGCATGAGATATGTACTTAGCCTCAGGTGAGCGTTAAGGCCCATGGGCCTCTTGTTTTTGTTTTGTAAAATAAGTTAGAGGTAAAAATCTTGAAGAAAAAGTAACAAAAAACCCATATTTTTAGCCTAGAATATATATATTTTCATAATAACTCTCATTTAGACATACATTGGTGTGTATTCAAGTAATTATTACAAGTAAATCAAGCCATTTTTTTTTCAGTTACAGTATAATACGTGTATTACAAGAATCACTGAACTATCTAAACACACGATACTGCAAGATTATTATTAAACAATATCAAAATGAGTTACATAACTTGGTTTTTATCAGTTGATTTTGCTAAACATCCCAAGGTGCTGTTCTCAAAGTCGCAAGAAAAATACTCAGTAATTCTGACATGACTAAATGAAATTTTTAGCATAATTAAAATCCTCTCTTTTCACTGAATGAAAATTGCAAAAGCTTGCTTTCATTCAAGGATTTAGAGTTTAAATTAAACACATGTCTGGGTTTTATTGATATTTTAGCAGTATTAAAAGTTTAAATTTGATAATCCCTCAACAACTTGACTATGAAAGGCATTTAAACACATTTAATCAAGAAACGGTTATGTTCCTAAAATTGATTTGCAAATTTGAAAACAAAATTAATCAAATTTATAGACATTTTTAAAATATCTTTGCACAAGCATAAGATCAACAGTATTTGATGGTTTAAATGAAATATCCAAGAATCTTTACAGCGTATTCATTCCATCTTAGGTAATCATTTTGCCTGATTTAACATTATATTTTAAATATTTTTAATTAATAGATATTTATAGGTTTTACACTAAAGTTTAGAATTAATTTGTTAAATTACACTTGCTAGTATTAATTAATTGGAACAGTTAAATCGCCAGTAATATTAGCTACTGTGAAATCATTAATTTTCGTTGGGGTTCAATTTTCGTGGTTTTCGTGGACAGTCTGAACCACGAATTTACGACCACCACGAAATATTATCCACGAGTAAAAACTACCTGGTAATTGACATGTACCATATTTAATCGCATTCATAAATTACAACTAGCGTAACTCACATTTTCACGCCATTAAAAACTTTTTGGAGGTGCAGATGTTTGGATGTCTTAATCATATTGTGAAAATTATTTAAGTAAATATATTATGTTTAATAAAATAAATATTTATATTTAAAAAAATGTTATTTTAGTTTGGAACTGGTCAGGGCGAATAGGGACAGACAGGTTTCTAGCCACATCTTTCATCATCAATAATGGTCTGTCTCATTTAAATTGAAATTCGATTAACTAAATAAACATTTCAACAATCTATCAACTAACATCCTTTATATTTAATATAACTAAATCAACTGTTTGTCTTGTAAAAACCGCACCTTCTTTCGGCATTATACGGTATCGGTAAGAGCCGCCATTGTTATTCTCGTAAACAGCTGATTGGGTCATCAGAGGTCAATAATTAGAATTTGTATAGAATTTTTAAAAAGTTGCCGATATCAAAGAAAAAATACTATTTTGCTTAAAGGGATTATGAACCACATTCTGATTGATGTGATATGATTGAACTTATAAATCTGAATTAATTGCCGCTTAATTATATAATGTAACAGGTAGATTTACTTAGGCCAGGTGTCACCTCGTGTATGAAGTCAATTGTTACTGATATACTAATCACAGGTAATTAACGCCTACCCTAGACTTGGTCATTAATCCGCGTCTCTAGATCTGTCACGGTCTATGGCTTTGGTAATCCCTAATTACTCATCCTATAACTGCCAATTAACAAACAAATCATCACTTTCTACCCATTATCAATATTCAAAGGACAATCTAGTTTTTGACATTTCAGTAAAACCACGAATTTACGTCCCAACGAAATGTTATTTTTTACCGATTCCACGAAAATTGGGCCCCACGAAAATAAAACCATTCACAGTACTTCAGTTGTTCAGTTGACAAATGATTAAGTAGAAGATGTCTTTCATTCAATCTTAGACTATATCGTAATCAAAGTTTCATGTTAAAAAATAATGGTGACTTAAATCTATTTTTAATATGTTCAACATAATGCTTAACCTACCTTTCCACAAATTTGAAATTATTGGTTGACAGATTTTTAAAATTTGTGAAAATATAGTCGTTTTTACAGTGTTTTTCGCAGTGTGCTAAAATTGATTACTTTTTTTAAATAATTGCTCAGAAATTAGTAGCTACTGACGATTTTGGCTACTAGAAATGGAAACATGGGCCTTTAACATTCACATATACGGGACACCTGCAGCAAAATCACTGTGGCAAATTAATATTAGTCTTTGCAATATCTCCAATATGTTACTTTATGTAACACTGATTCTTCTTGTTCTGTAACTAAAAAAGAGGCTTATGATATCAATCAAAACATAGAGAAAATGAGGTCTACAAAAATATCTTATGACAAAATGAATGTACATCCCATATCTGCTTCAACTTTCTCAAAATTGTAATGGTAAAGTTGTATCATTTGAAAAATTAGGTAAATATAAAGTATAATTCAGGAAAATTTGGGCTCCTGAAAAAATACATCCCTAACTGATAAAAAAGAAATCTGAAAAATATGTGTAAACTGAACCACATGTATTTTTAATAAGGACATACCATTAATATTATATAATAATAATAATGTTTGGTAAATTAAATTGTGTTAACGGAATACCTGTCTAATGTGATCAAAATCTTGAGTCCCTAGGTATTCAGTTTACACAGATTTTACAGCATATTATGTAACTAAAATATAATCGTGTTAAGATCCATCATTGATTGATAATAACTCCTTCCATAATGTGTTTCTGTAAATATGTAACAAGATTGTGATTTATAGAAAATAAAATTACAGAGAAATATCTACTTTTTATGTGGAGAAGATTAGTATTTGTAGAGGAAAATATAGGTTTTAAACATTTTTTAAATTATCCATATAATTGGATCAAATCTCTGGTAGCCGATTTCATTGAGTTTACACAATGTTTACAGTATATATAATCATATTACATTAAAATCCATCATAATCTATAAAACAAGATCTTGATGTGTAGAAAAATATAATTAAGGAGAAATATCTATTTTTGTGTGGAAAAGACTATTATTTTAAAAAGAGTAAAATCGAAGATTTTGAAAATTTTTAAAGTTACCTATGTTTCAATTTTTGAGAAAATTTTAAAAAGGATTATATTTTTACCAGTTTTGGAAATTAGGCTACTTGTGAAAACCTAGGTGTTACATTTTATTGTTATGTAACTAAAATAATTGTGTTAAAATCCATGATTAACTGGATCTATGATTTGTCATCATATATGTAACAAGATGTTGGTGTTAGTAATTATGGAAAGTATAGTATTTGAAAAATATCTACTTTTTATGTAGGTAAGATTATTATTTGGATAACATGGATAAATATCCTATGGAAGAATAAAATTGGAAGCTTTTAAAAATTTAAAAATTGGGAAATTAATTGAAGCTTTTAAAAATTTTAAAATTAGGGACTTAATTGCTGATTTTGATATTAATTTACTAATGATAATTGTCATATGCTGAAGGGACATTTAAATTATCAGTAGTTCTGAATGATTCAGATAACTTCGTTAGCAGATTGATCTGACCGAGATGTTGAGGTAATCGGGTTAATGCCGTAAATTACATGTACATTCTTATACTTTTTCTGAGGGCATCTTAAATTCAAAATTGATCATCTCTGACAGAAAAAAATTAAAACAGAGAAAAATAAATCAGATTTGTTGTCCTAAAGGCAGCTTTTCAATCATTTTTAAAAACTCGATCAGGGAAAGAATTCTAAGTACTAGTACATAATGCATGTATAACTAACTTTAACATTTAAAACAGGGTAAATCAGTGTGTTTTATCAATGTTTTAATGTATTAGTATTAGTTGATGTCCTTGGTGTAACATTTATCAGCAAAAATGTATTTCTTGGGATTTGAATTTAGTTACTCAACAGTGTCTTAATCACTAGCTTATCAGAAATAAAATTATAAAAATTTTGTAGCATAATTACTAAATAAGTCATCATGTCCTCCAGACTCAAAATTAGAAGCAAACCATTCCCTATTTCAAAACATTTATCAATCAAATCACTTTGGTCTCTTGTATATTGTGATATAAATATCATTAATAACAGGAGAGCATCTGTTCCAATCTGCTATATATGTGTTTTAACAGTCATGGAAACAAATGCTGAAGTCATATTCAGACAGACAGCCATATGTCATCTAGGAGATAACTATGTAACATCTGAAGAGTTCCGACTGTATAACTTGGATTTTACTGTTGCAAACTGAGTTATACCTGGCGGTGCTTGCGGAGGTAACATAATTATCTCCATTCTAATACAAATAAAAAATTAAAAAAAAAAAAAAAAAACCACAAAAATTAATTGAATAAATGAAGATTTCCAATGCTACAGTTAGACATTGTTTAGTACAGATGCATCAATGTAGACCTGTATCGTTACGCCACAACACAAATATATAGTTCTATCATTAAAGCACTGACATTATCCATAGGTATAATGATTTCTTGTTCAAAATACAGATGCTGAATAAATATCAATATTTAAATGTAACAAAATCTTTGTTTACAACGATGAATTATATCATTACGTTTTGTAAACAAAAGCATGTGTACCAGCTTGTAGGGAATAAATGCCGTAATTGAAGCCTAGACAGCACGCGATGTCATAACTCTGACTATAAAACAGATTTTACTGTGGTCAGGGTCCAATCAAAATCCTGTTCACAAAATCTTTGCATTAGAATATTATGTATGTCACCATTCAAAGAAATTTCTCACATAAAT
The DNA here is from genome assembly GCA_021292105.1 of Anadara kagoshimensis. Taxonomy (NCBI): domain Eukaryota; kingdom Metazoa; phylum Mollusca; class Bivalvia; order Arcoida; family Arcidae; genus Anadara; species Anadara kagoshimensis. The sequence goes on along the minus strand of CM037861.1, from coordinate 65,473,215 downwards.
CTGCCAGGGTACATAAATGCACATGTTAAGCTGTAAAAGGGAAATAACTCGCACATCATGCCTCTGCGGCTCAGGAAATACAGATCTTTGACAGGATTCAAAGGGCTGTGTTACCTGTAAAAAACCTTATATAATTATAATGGTCTGTAATGGTCTCAGTTTGTTTCTTATTCTGTAACATTCCACACACCACTCTATAACAGGTTTACAAAAAACTTGTGTGTTTTACAAAAAAACTTGTGTTTATGTTTATTATAAGTTAATAATTATTTACATATCATCAGTGATTTGTATATTACTTTGATGATCTTACAGTTAATTTATCCTTAGTGTATTAAGTTTAGAAGATAATCATATTTGTTTGATTCTGTCAGTAATTCATGTAAAGTGCTTTCAAATCTTGTTCCTGTAGACTTAAATAACATGTGCTATATTGCTGTTATACATGCTAATTTACCAGGAATTTATTGATTTTATGTGTTTTTTCTCAAGTTGACAGTCATTATATAGGTGAAGAAGGGTGGTGTGTAGAATTTTACTGATGAAATTAACAATTCTGTCAAACCTTAAAGCTGGAATATAGAGACAGACATCTTTGTTTTGTTTAATTTTGATACAAATTT